>ML663006.1:13263004-13401205 GCA_007570785.1 Antilocapra americana | reverse complement strand
ATATATATATATATATATATATATATATATATATATATATATATATATATTTTCTCTTCTTTTTTTATGAAGAATGTCATAATTGGGTTTCTACCTTTGAAACTCTTATATTACCTACTACTTTCATTGAATTCTGATATATCTCTGACCTTATTCAAAAGGCATTTTAAAAAACATGTTTGAAGGGACTCATCACCCCCGAAAAAGCACATCTAATGTAGGACCAGCTTGAACTCTGGGAGATTCTGAGATTGTCTGAACTTTACCCATGTTCCAGGCCAGATGAGAAATGGTCTATCTGTGAATAATGGCAGGCCCCCCTTTGAGGCGTTTTGTGGTTTGCAGACAATGGTTCAGCCAATATAGCTATAAGTTCAAACACTACATTGTGGTTGAAACGCAGGTAAGACTCTTAACATGATATTTGGATTTCCTGTCTATTCATTTTTATTTTTTAAAGGATTTTTCCATGTTCCTTTAAGGGGAATTATTTTTTGTCCTTGGACTGCCTCAGGGAACCTGTGTAAAGGGTGAATTGAGACATAATGGTGCTTTCTCAGGGGACACTCCTACCTGGACCACATGGATGTGTTATTTGCTTCTGGGGAATTCTGATGGAACATTTCTCTTTATAACATCGTTTTAGTTATCACCCTGGGAAATTCTACAGCTCTGCTTTATGTAAATACTGGGTGTTCATTATAGAAGATTGGGCTATATTTCAAAGTGTACCTGTTTGGGGACCTGAAAAATATTTTATGATGTTCTGGTCACCAGTTTATGCAAATAAATTGGAGAGGATTATATCACTGTTCTTTTTAATGTCCTCCAAGTTGATATTAGCACAACTGTGGTCCATTAACTTGATAATATTATCCATTATTAAATGCAGATATAGCTATAGTCATATATAGTATATATGTATGATATATATCATATATGATAAAAGTGATTGTATATTATATAGTGTATATAATATATAATATGTAAAATATAATACATATGTAATATAGTATATAGATAATATATGCATATGTAAGTCTGATTATATATGTAATATAGTATAATTAAATATATATGTATTATATTTATATATCTGTGCACTCAATATATATACACACATATAAAATATACTTGTTCAGCGACATGAAGAGGTATGTTGTCTCGTGGCAACTATTGAAATAGCCCCCTTTCACCTACCTGCTTCTCTGTTCACCAGCCTGTATCTGATGCCTGCAGAGTATCCAGTTATGTATCAACAAGATAAAAGAGATTCTGTCAGTTCCCAGTTTTATAACTTTCCAACGTCTTTCCATTGTAGTTGTGAGAAAATTTCCACCTTGTCCCATAGGAGCACACTCAACCTAGCCCTTTTGTATTTGTTTGGAACCACATTCTGCAAGTTTTCACACATTTAATGAGTGGCTCAGTCACACTGGACCCCTTTCTGTTCCTCAAAGTCTAACTTGTACTTTTCATGGAATATTTGAAGTTGTTCCATTTTTGGAATCATCTGTTTCCAAAGTGTATGAATGCAGCTGTGTGCAAATATTTTGCAGCTTTGATGGCACAGTGCTGCAGAGCAGACAGCCCCCCAAAATTGGCAGCATGAAAGAGTCTGCCCTTCTATAAGTCCTATGTTATGGAGTAGCTGCGGGTCAGCTGGAGATTGGCTGATCCAGGCTGGGCTCAGTTCAGTGGCTGGGCTGGTCTCAACTGGTCTCACTCACACATCTGCAACCATTTGGCTCTTCTGGGGCTGGCTGCTTTCCATATGCCTCTCTTCTAGTTCCGAGGATCAGCAGGCCAGCCGAGAGATGTTCTCATGGCCAAAGTCCAGGAGGGGAGGTAGAAATGCACAAGACTTCTTGAGAGCTGACTCAAAGGCATGCTTACCTCATTCTGTTGACCAAAGCGTGTCCCATGAACTAAATTCAAAGTCAGTGGTGGAGAAATGTCCCTGCCCCTGATATGGGAGGAACTGTGAAGTTGTATAGCAGAGGTTAAGAACTGGGTGAAAAATTGGGTCCAGTGACTCAAATTACCATCCTGGCTGACAGCTTCTCATTAGTTCATTGGAGGTGCCCCACAGAAGTGATCTCTATCTTCAAGCAGGGGTTTCCCTATTACAAGACTGCATTTTACTTCCTAAAGTTATTTTGTTTCCATATTACTTCCTCCCTTCCTAAAGTTATCTTGTTTCCATATTACTTCCTCCCACTTCTCTGGAATATAAGATCGCTAACAGGGTAAGTACAAAGCGGGCACTTTATATAGTGTTGTTGCATCAATGACAGGTTTAAATGTCAGCTTCTATTCACATTTATGTGTGGATAGTATCTGATTTCTCTGAAAATTAATTAGGAGATCAGATTTCTTATCCAGGGTCTGCCTTGAACACAATCTGTGTCTAGAAGCAAGTTAATTCTCTCCAGCCTTCTTTTCTTCAGTCTGTAAAAGGAAACTATTAACTCACATGGCTTGTTACTTTACTTTCAATTCTCCCCATCTCTGATGATAGACCCTGCAGCTGTTGAATAAGGTAAATTTACATTGCTTTCCTTCTTAGAGCCATAGGAAATGATCTGTCCACAATTGGAGCAGCAGCCCCAGATATGGAGAGCAAGTGCCAGTTATGTTCATACTAAATACACATCGTGTATTTGAGATGGAGGACAGGATATACTAGCATGCCAAGGAATCTGCTCCAAGAATGTTACGAGAATAGAATATGTGAAACACTGGTATGAAAAGGTAGAATGTACACTACTGAGGATTAAATTCTATAGGATTTAGGAAAGCTCTGGAGACATTAGTGCAAGGCTGAATATGATTGCTGCAACTGTTTTCAGCCATGCATCTCTAATCTCAGAGGGAAAGATATTGTAGTCACTTTAGAAAATTTTTTATTTGTTAATTTTTGGCTGCTCTTGGTCTTCATAGCTGAAGTGGGCTTTCTCTAGTTGTGGCGAAACGAGGGCAACTCTTTCGTGTGTGTGTTTCTCCCTGCAGTGGCTTTTCTTATTGCAGAGTACAGGCTGTAGGTGTGTGGGCTTCAGTAGTTATGGTGTGTGGGCTTAGTTGCTCCAGGGCATCTGGGATCTTCCCAGACCAGGGATCGAACCCAGGTCTGCATTGCAGGCAGACTGTTTACTGTCTGAGCCACCAAGGAAGCTCGAATATTCTCTATAGTTTGGCTTAATGTAGAATATGTGATATATCCCTTTTTACATGTTTTCCAGTGAAAACTGAAGGCAGCTTGCTGTGTATCACTGAGAACCTCTCTTGATCATCATTCCACCTGACAGTTCGGTAAACCAATGTATCAATTTCCTCTGGACATGACCATTAATGTTCATTTAGCTGGCAATCTATCTGATAAATGTCAATAAAATCTCTTGACGAACCTGAAATATAAAAATCACATAGAAGCAAATTATGGTCTCAAACAAGGTCATGTGGCTTATGGAGTTACTAAGCTGAGTCAGCATAGTAAAGCTTTTAAAACCACTTCTGAATATGGAGGGGGAAGCCCTGGGAAGTGCTTTGTGTTTCTGGCATTAAGCCATTCCTGCTTCTTTGGTGTATTCACAGGTCAAAGTGACATGTACTCATCGCTTAAACGCAAACCATGAAAGCCCAGAAGCAAGCCCCTTGTTTTTGTAACATGCCTTGGAAATCTGTCAAAATGGAATCTCTAAGGATTTCTTTTAGTCTGACATCAAATGATACATAATAGGAGGTGGCTTAAGATCAGGGTGATAAAAGATGTGGGAAAGGAAAAGCACTGGTGAACAGTAGTTGAAATCATGCAAGTTTTTTTCTTTTTAAACCAGGACAAAACCAGCAGTTTAATAACATGTATACCTCCTTTATACAGGGTTGATCTGAAGGAAAACTGAGTCACTCCCTGAGATGATCAAAGCCATCACTCTGATCATCTTCTGCTAAAAACAGAAGAAAGACTTTGGGGTAATTTGGGAAGCCAGTTATAGCAGATTATCATGCAAAGCCCAGTAAACAAGCATATGATGGTTTGCAGGTTTAAGTCAGGACTTCTCCATTGATAAAACTCTGGGACCTTCAAGGAATTTATTATTTTAGAAAAATCTAGATCAAGCAAAGGAGTTCCCTGTGACATTTCATCACAGCTTCACTTGCTTATCTTATACCTCCAGAGAATTGAAGGTGCAAATTGTAGTCTTTCAGTTGGCACCATGCTAATTTATTTTGGCCCAAAATAGTGAATGGGCTTCCCTGGTGGCTCAGTTGGTAAAGAATCTGCCGGCAATGCAGGAGACCTGGGTTCAAAATCTGGGTTGGGAAGATTACCTAGAGGAGGGCATGGAGACTCACTCCAGTAGTCTTGCCTGGAGAATCTCTGTGGACAGAGAAGCTGGGTGGGTTATAGTCCATGGGGTCGCAAAGAGTCAGACATGACTGAGCAACTAAGCACAGCACAACACAAAATAGTGGATATTGAGCAAGTGAAGGAAAAACCTCTTCCACCCAGAAATTGGTCTTCCTTTTTTGGTGAGAATTGCTCGTCTTCCTCCCAAAGCCAAAACCATAAATTTGTTAGTGTTTGACTTCAGTATATTTTCTCTTAACTCAGCCTTTAAACCTTCTCTGCCTCCTGCTACCATTCACTTTCTAGTACATTTGAAATCTGTCCAAGCCATTCCTGGGTTTCAAGTGTCTGAGACCTGATTTATTTCAGTGATACATTAAAACACCCTTGAATCCAGCCAACGTATGTGGCCAGTTTTACTTGCTTTTCTCCCATACTGGTAATGGAATTTTTATGGCTATAAGATACCTGGGTCATGTGGCATTTTCATCTTTTGTTATCTTGAGTTGGTGTAGTTTTACCAACGTGCCATTAAGGAAAGGTTCCTTTAGCATCATTGTGCTGCCTGGGGCCTTGCCCACTTTGCGTTGTAAGTCAGAACAAGAGACCCTCCAAGTATTTAATTTCCCTGAGTAATATATACCCTTTACTTCTTCACAACTGATGTCACAGCAGTTGGGGAGTGTATTCTAGTTTCATCCCCTTTTTCTTGTCCCCTTCCTCTGCCTCCTCATCATCAGTATTGAGTTGGCAAAACATATATATGGGCTTCCCTGGTGGTTCAGCTGGGAAAGAATCCACCTGCAATATAGGAGACCTGGGTTTGATCCCTGGCTTGGGAAGATCCTCTGGAGAAGGGAAAGGCTACCCACTCCAGTATTCTGGCCTGGAGAATCCTCATGGACAGAGGAGGCTGGGGGGCTACAGTCTATAGGATCACAAAGAGTTGGACACAACTAAGCGACTAAGCACAGAACAGCATATATATACACATATAGCACATATAAATGTAGCATATATGTATATAGACAGATCAAAAAATTATAAAGTACAAAGGTGTATACTATTAAAAATAATCCTCTTTCTAACATCTCCCAATATAATCCAGTATCTGAGCTGTGTCCTTTCCCCTGGGTCTCTCCTTTCAGATACATGTTTTTACCGGCTAGAATCCTTGTTGTTGTTCAGTTTCTAAGTCATGTCTAAATCTTTGCAACCCCATGAACTCAGCATGCTAGGCTTCCCTGCCCTTCACTATCTCCTGGAGTTTGCTCAGATTCATGTCCATTGAGTCAGTGATGCCATCCAACCATCTCATCCTCTGTCATCCTTCTTTCTTGCCCCTAGTCTTCCCCAGCATCACTGTCTTTTCCACTGAGTCAGCTCTTTGCATCAGGTGGCCAAAGTATTGGAGCTTCAACTTAACCACCAGTTCTTCCAATGAATATTCAGGGTTAATTTCTCGAAGAATTGACTGGGTTGAACTCCTTGCTGTCCAAGGGACTCTCGAGAGCCTTCTTCAGCACCACAGTTTGAAAGAATCAATTCTTGGTTGCTCAGCCTTTATGGTCCAGCTGTCACAGCTGTACATGACCACTGGAAAAACTATAGCTTTGACTATACGGAGCTTTGTAGGCAAAGTGATGTCTCTGCTTTTTAATATGCTGTCAGGTTTGTCATAGCTTTTTATCCAAGGAGAAAACATCTTTTAATTTCATGGCCACAATCACTGTCCTTTAATAATTCATAAGTGAATCATTTTTCTGCACAGCAGAAATTAACACAATATTGTAATTCAGCTATACTTCAATTTTTTTTTTAATTTTAAAAACTTTCAAAAAAGAAGTTGGGTCAAAGGAACAACATTGCCAAATTCTATAGGACTATTGGATTATCCTATAAAATGGGAGACTTCAAAGCAAAGCTAATTTCATAGTGCTTAGGACAGGTAAAAGTTATCTTTGAACACCTGGTAATTTGTGGATGCCTTATAGTTTTTCTTATGACCTCTTGTTCCATCTAGAAAGCTGATCAGTAGAACTGGAGGTCAGAGAACCATCTAGAACAGGAAAGTAAGATATTTCACCTTTTTTTTTTTCACCAGTTCCACTTTTTTTTTTTTTTTTTTACCACTTTCTCTTCTTACTCCCTGAAGTCAGGTGGATTTTATACTCGTGATGGGTTACAATTAGATTCAGTGTTGTTTTTGTCTTCTTAATCATACATGTTGGAGAAGACTCTTGAAAGTCCCTTGGACAACAAGGAGATCCAACCAGTCCATCCTAAAGGAAATCAGTCCTAAATACTCTTTGGAAGGACTGATGCTGAAGCTGACACTCCATACGATGGCCACCTGATGGGAAGAACTGACTCACTGGGAAAGACTGTGATGCTGGGAAAGATTGAAGGCAGGAGAAGGGATGACAGAGGATGAGATGGTATCACCAACTCAATGGACATGAGTTTGAGTAAACTCTGGGAGCTGGTGATGGACAGGGAAGCCTGTCATGCTGCAGTCCATGGGCTCGCAAAGAGTCGGACATGACTGAGCAACTGAACTGAACTGAATCATACATGAACCATGGCATGTCTTGCAAATCAGTAGTGTCTTGAAGTGAAGTGAAGTGAAAGTTGCTCAGTCATGTCCGACTCTTTGCGACCCCATGGACTATAGTCTATGGGATTCTCCAGGTGAAAATACTGGAGTGGGTAGCCATTCCCTCCTCCAGTGGATCTTCCCAACCCAGGGGTTGAACCCAGGTCTTAGATTCAATGAAATATTCTACTTTTCATAATGGGAAATAGAACAAATAGTGTGATTTAGAACAAAGCAAACCATTTTTAGTTCTTTTCGAATGTTAGATCAATATTTAACTTGATCATTTTTTTTTTCTCTTTTTTAAAAGTCTCTTGCCATACCGCACGACATATGGGATCTTAGTTCCTAGACCAGGGATTGAACTCGTGCCCCTGTTAGAGAAATTAAGTGAATGGTCTTCTTTAGGCTTTGGAGACAAAGCAGAGCAGGCCTCTGACCTTGCTTCTAAGCTGCCTGGACACCGGGAGTGAAGGCCTGCTGTGAGTGCAAGGCTTGCAGCACCACAGGTAAGATGCGGGAGGAATTTGAGGTTGTTGAGACTCTAGAGGGGGCCTGGATTACCAAGCCCCAGGCTGAACTACATTCTAAGTTTTACACAACAAAACAAACAGCATTAATATGCAACCAGAGCTGCAATTTGTCACAGATTGATGAAGATCTCAGTTTGTGACCCTCCTGGAATTAGAAGTGGGAACCCTGAACTGCAATCTTTGAAGTCTCACCCATGGAGGAGATGTACTGCCTGGGACCCTTTCCCAGTTGATACGCCAGATGTGCTGTGACATGGGACTTCCCAGGACTAAGTCTGGATATTGGTCAAAACCCAATTTGGTGATGTATTCTTTGCTCTATTTCTCTTTTCTTTTAATGATAGTATGTTGAAAGTAAGCTAGATAATTCTCTGATAAGTATTTGCATTCAGTTCAGTCGCTCAATTGTGTCGACTCTGCGACCCCATGGACTGCAGCACGCCACTCTTCCCTGTCCATCACCAGCTCCCAGAGCTTGCTCAAACTCATGTCCATTGAGTTGGTGATGCCATCTGACTATCTCATCCTCTGTCATCCCCTTCTCCTCCTGCCTTCAATTTTCCCTAGCATCAGGGTCTTTTCCAGTGAGTCCGTTCTTCTCATTAGTTGGAACTAGTTCGCAAAGTATTGGAGTTTCAGATTCAGTGTCAGTCCTTCCAATGAATATTCAGGATTGATTTCCTTTAGGATGGACTGGTTGGATCTCCTTGCAGTCCAAGGGACTCTCAAAAGGCTTTTCCATCATTACAGTTCAACAGCATCAATTCTTCAGGGCTAAGCTTTCTTTATAGTCCAACTTTCACATCCATACATGAGTACTGGAAAAACTATAGCTTTGACTAGACGGACCTTTGCTGGCAAAGTAATGTCTCTGCTTTTTAATATGCTGTCTAAGTTGGTCATAGCTTTTCTTCCAAGGAGCAAGCATCTTTTAATTTCATGCTTGTAGTCACCATCTGCAGTGATTTTTGGAGCCCCCCCCCCAAAAAAAAAAGTCTGTCACTGTTTCCATTGTTTCCCCATCTGTTTGCTGTGAAGTGATGGGACTAGATGCTACGATCTTAGTTTTCTGAATGTTGAGTTTTAAGCTAACTTTTTCACTCTCCTTTTTCATTTTCATCAAGAAGCTCTTTAGTTCTTTACTTTCTACCATAAGGGTGGTGTCATCTGCATATCTCAGGTTATTGATATTCTCCCGGCAGTCTTGATTCCAGCTTGTGCTTCATCCAGCCCGACATTTTGCATGATGTACTCTGCATAAAAGTTAAATAAGCAGAGTGACAATATACAGCCTTGAGGTACTCCTTTCTTGATTTGGAACCATTCTGTTTTTTCATGTCCAGTTAGAACTGTTGCTTCTTGACCTGCATACAGATTTCTCAGGAGGCAGGTCAGATGGTCTGGTACTACCATCTCTTGAAGAATTTATCACAGTTTGTTGTGATCCACACAGTCAAAGCATTTGGCGTAATCAATAAAGCAAAAGTAGGTGTTTTCCTAGAACTCTTTTGCTTTTTCAGTGATACAACGGATGCTGGCAATTTGATCTCTGTTTTCTCTGCCTTTTCTAAATATAGCTTGAACATCTGGAAGTTCACCGTTCACATACTGTTGAAGCCTTGCTTGGAGAATTTTGAGCATTACTTTGCTAGCGTGTGAGATGAGTACAATTATGTGGTAGTTTGAACATTCTTTCTCAACTTCATTCCAGGGATTTTCCTGCTGTTTAGAGTTTATTTACCCCTTCCTCTCTTCCCACTGATCTGAAGGTATTCTACCTTCATTTTTATGGATGCTTGAGATTTGTTGTCCTTAATGTTCTTTTTTTCCTCTTGTTCCTCCTCATCAGGACACAATCACAACTTCTTTTGGTTACCTCATCATAAAGATGGGAAATTTAAACATCCCTTTCACTGGGTGATACTTTATGCTATATGATGAATACCATGTGTGTGGTTTTCAACTTGTGCCATAGAAGGGAGGCAGGCTTTCAAGATTCCCTCCCTCCTTCCTGCTGTCTGGAAGAAGGATGTGGAAGCAAGGTGTCTTGGACAGGACAGTAAGGAGAGTGAACCCATAAGGAGCCCAAACCCATCATCTCTGAACCATATGAGTGTTGGCTCGTTTACACAGTGGAATAAATAAGCTGCTATTAGCCAAGACATGGAAGCAACCTAAATATCTATCAACAGATAAGGGGATAAAGAAGAAGTGGTAAGTACATACACTGGAATATTATGCAGCCATAAAAAGGATGAAACAATACCATCTGCAGCAACATGGATGAAACTAGAGATTATCACACTAAGTGAAGTAAATCAGACAGTGACACATTATATGGTATCACTTAAATGTGGAATCTATAAAAATGGTACAGATAAACTTCTTTAAAAACAGAAGCAGACTCACAGACATAGAAAACAAACTATAGTTTTCAAAGGGGAAATGTGTGGGGAGGGATAAATTATAAGGTTGAGATTAACACATACACACTGCTATACATAAAATAGATAAACAGCAAGGTCCTACTGTATGACACAGGGAATTCTACTCAGTGTTTTTTAATAAACAATATGGGAAAAGAATCTGAAAAAGAATATGTATCATGTATACATATATAAAGGCTTCCCTTGTGGCTCAGCTGGTAAAGAATCTGCCTGCAATGCAGGATACCTGGGTTGGGAAGATCCCCTGGAGAAGAGAAAGGCTACCCACTCCAGTATTCTGGCCTGGAGAATTCCACGACTATATACTCCATGGAGTCACAAAGAATTGGACACGACTGAGTGACTTTCACTCTCTCATATGTGTGTGTGTGTGTGTGTGTGTGTATATGTTTGTGTGTGTATATAAATATATAACTGAATTTCTTTCCTGTACACTTAAAATTAACACAATATTGTAAATCATCTATGTGGGTGTGCTAAGTCCCTTCAGTTGTGTCCAACTCTCTGTAACCCTTATAGACTGTAGCCCACCAGGCTCCTCTGTCCATGAGGATTCTCCAGGCAAGAATACTGGCGTGGGTTGCCATACCCTCCTCCAGGGGCTCTTCCCAACCCAGGGATCGCACCTGAGTCTCTTATGTCTCCTGCATTGGCAGGTGGCTTCTTTACTACTAGTGCCACTTTACTTCAACAAAAAATGTTAAAAATAAAAAATAAACTGCTATTTTATTTTATTGATGCCACCATTATTTTTGATCTCTGCTCCAGCTGCTGAAACTTTACCCTAAGTGATGCAATTCTCACCTTCCCTCACATAGCCAGCCAAGAGGAATGGGAGTAAAATTTTCTCCTCTTCTTTGGACACGTGGGCCAGACTCTTGCAAGAATTGTGAGAAGGGGGCAAAAAATGAAACCGTGTTTGAAAGAATTTATAACTTAGAGTGAACTTGTGATTTGAAAAATGGGTGATTGGTGGGTACAGGCGCCTCACATGTTTTCAAAGAGACTTAGGGGTGGCCTTGTGCTAAAAGACATCCGTTTCAGTGGTGGCTGTGTCAGGTAAGGGACTGTCCTGTTCTGGCATTTCTTGGTAACTCAGAAACTGTGACAAACAGCTTTGGGAGAGGTCTGGCCATCTCAGTCTCACAACTGAGATGGAAACTGGAAAAATGCATTTCATTTGAAATACCTTATTCTCAGAACGTGTGTACATGCTGTCATGTCTAACTCTTTTGTGAGCCCATGGACTGTAGCCTACCAAGGCTCCTGTCCATGGGATTCCCCAGGCAAGAACACTGGAGTGGGTTTCATTTTCTTCTCCAGGGAATCTTTTCCCCCTAGGATTGAGACACATGCAAGTAGACGGGGTTTGTAGAGGAGAAATAAAATAGAAAGCAAAAGGAATGACACATGAACCAGGATACTGAATAATTCATAAAGAAAGATG
This sequence comes from Antilocapra americana, assembly GCA_007570785.1. Classification (NCBI taxonomy): domain Eukaryota; kingdom Metazoa; phylum Chordata; class Mammalia; order Artiodactyla; family Antilocapridae; genus Antilocapra; species Antilocapra americana. Next base: position 13,389,831 of record ML663006.1, on the reverse strand, counting down.
AAACCAACTAAATATGTATCTTTCATGGTAACTATATGAGAGACAAAGACAGTGAAGGAATCATTTAACATCATTCATTGATCCAGGAGGAAAGGAAGAAAAACAGTGAAATTCTGAAAAGAGAAATGCACTCCAAGTGTCCAGGGAACAATCCAGGTGATGAACTCCGTCTGATCACACCAGTCTTGCCGCGGAAGATTCAGTGCCTAATGGACTTAATCCTATTGGTGAGAATGGGATAAATGCTTTTATGTTGAGATGTGGTTGTTCTCTGCTCACTGCGAGACTGTGCCAGTAAATTTACTAAACCAGCCGTGAAGATCAATCTGCTCCACCAGCCCAGAAGAACCATGTGGCAACCAGGTGGCTCTCCTCAAGAATATGTATTACCTGTTTGAATCTTCTTTCTCTGCCATGCTGGTTGGTTGTGGAAATCTATGTAGGGATCTAGACTTGGAGTAGGAAATAGTGAAAAGGACAGTTGGACAAAGATATTTTATCTATATATCTAGAGCCTTACTTCTTGAATCTGTAGCTAGATACCAGTTCCTCCCCCACACTCCTCAAGGAGAAAAGTTATGAAGAAAACTCTCATTCAAAAAAATACATGCGCCTCAATGGTCATAGAAGCACTATTTACAGTAATCAAGATATGGAAGCTACCTAAATGTTCATGAGGAGATGAATAGATGAAGAATGATGCAGTACATATATACAATGGAATGTTACTCAGCCATAAACAGAATGAAAGAGTGCCATTTGCAGCAACATTGATGGACCTAGAGATGATCATAGTAAGTGAAGTCAGAGAAAGACAAATATCATATCATATCACTTAAACATGGGATCTAAAAAGAAATGATACAAATTTACCTAGGAAACATAAACAGACTCACAGATATAGTAAAAAAAATTTATGGTTACCAAAGGGAAAAGAGAAGGAAGGGATAAATTAGGAGTGTGGCATTAACAGAATCACACTACTATGTATAAAATAGATAAACAGCAAGATCCTCCTGTATAGCACAGGGAACCATGTTCAATATCTTGTAATCTGTAACGTAAAAGAATCTTAAACAGGATATATATACATATATATATATGTATATATATTCAGTTGTATATAATATATATTAATTATAAATATTATCTTATATAATACATACAATAATGTATACTATATAATTATATAGTATAATAATTATTATATGTATTATGTAAATAATTGAGTCATCTTGCTGTACACCAGAAACTGACACAATGTAAATCAACTGTACTTCAATAAATAAATAAATTCGTCAGAAAATAAAGAATTTCTGGCAAGGATCTCTCCCTTGTCTAAAAAATTTGAAAGGTTGAGTACTGTGAACAATTTGAAGTGCTGCAAGGCAGTTTCCTATTTTAAAAATTGATATTACATTATAGAGCCACACTTAGAAGGTCAGTCTGGTAATATTTACATGAATACTAATGATAAGTGATTTTTTTAAATTAATTTATTTTTTATTGAAGGACAATTGCTTTACAGAATTTTGCTGGTTTCTGTCAAACCTCAACATGAATCAGCCATAGGTATACGTATATCCCCTGCCTTTTGAACCTCCCGCCCGTCTCCCTCCCCACCCCTCCCCTCTAGGTTGATACAGAGCCCCTGCTTGAGTTTCCTGAGCCACACAGCAAACTCCCATTGGCTGTTTTGCATATGGTAATATAAGTTTCCATGTTATTCTTTCCATACATCTCACCCTCTCCTGCCCTCTTCCCATGTCCATAGTTTATTCTCTATGTCTGTTTCTCCATTGTTGCCTGTAAATAAACTTTTCAGTACCATTTTTCTAGATTCCGTATATATACATTAGAATACGATATTTATCTTTCCCTTTCTGACTCATTTCACTCCGTATAATAGGTTCTAGGTTCATCCACCTCATCAGAACTGACTCAAATGTGTTCCTTCTTATGGCCAAGTAATATTCTATTGTGTATATGTACCACAATTTCTTTATCCATTCATCTGTCAATGGACATCTAGGTTGCTTCAGTGTTCTAGCTATTGTAAATAGTGCTGCAGTGAACAATGGGATACATGTGTCTTTTCAATTTTGGTTTCCTCAGGTGTATGCCTAGGAGTGGGTTTTCTGGGTCACATGGTGGTTTTATTCCTAGCTTTTAAAGAAATCTCCATACCATCTTCAATAGTGGCTGTATCAATTTACACTCCCACCAACAGTACAAGAGTGTTTCCTTTTCTCCACACCCTCTCCAGCATTTATTCTTTGTAAGCTTTTTGATGATGGCCATTTTGACCCTTGTAAGGTGATATCTCATTGTAGTTTTGATTTGTATTTCTCTAATAATGAGCGATGTTAAGCATCATTTCGTGTTAGCTATCTGTATGTCTTCTTTCAAGAAATTTCTGTTTAGGTCGTTTGCCCCACTTTGTGATTGGGTTGTTTGTTTTTCTGGTATTGAGTTGTATGAGCTGCTTGTATATTTTGAGATTAATCCTTTGTCGGTTGTTTCATTTGCTATTGTTTTCTCCCATTCTGAGGGTTGTCTTTTCACCTTGCTTATAGTTTCCTTTGCTGTGATTTTTGTAGCTATTTTCCCTTTTAGGTGTGATTCTAGAGCCATCATTATTAATATATTTAAAGTAAGATATCACTTGTCTTTATAAGAGTGCAGCTGATCATTAAAAAATGAAAATAGGGTTGAAAAGACACAGTTCATCATTCATTCAACCACCCTTACGACTCTATGTATGTTACCTCAGGTGTATTTTCTTCCATTCCTTTTATTTGTCTTAAAGCAATTATGTTTACACCAGAATCTTACTGTTGTTGTTTAGTCACTAAGTCATGTCTATTTTGTGACCCTATGGACTCTAGCCCACCAGGCTCCTCTGTCCATGTGATTCTCCAGGCAAGAATACTGGAGTGGGTTGCCATGCCCTCTCCCGGGGATCTTCCCCATTCAGGGATCAAACCCATATCTCTTTTGTCTCCTGCATTGGCAGGCAGGTTCTTTACCAGTAGCGCCACCTCAGAAGCTATGATCCTTCCCCTAAAAATGCAGCCTGTTGCTACCTTGATTTTAACTTATGGAGACTGATTTTGGACTTCTGACTTTCTTTCTGTGAGATGGCTGGTTCATGTTATTTTTTCTTAAGCCACTGAGGTTGGGGTAATTTATTACAGCAGCAGCAGGAAACTAATACTAACCAGCATTTCTGTCACCTTGAAGGTATGAGTTTTTCCTTGTCATTGCTTTTTGTCATAACCCTTTGCGCATATGAAAATAGTTCTTCTTTGTGCAAACCATCTGTTGAATATAGGAAATTGTGATAGTGAGAGCTGTCCAGCCGGGCAGTGTACACCAAGGTGGGTATGCAGTTTTAATGGAAATGTGATTGTGGACAAAACTGGGCATCTGTCCAAATACAAATCCTTCCTTATTTGCAGGTTTGCAAATGTAATTACTGAGATCTCTGGATTGATTCTCTTTTCAGTGATCACTTTTACTCTTATTAATATTACTGTGTTGATGTGTGAGCATGCTCTGTGTGTCTGACTCTTTGAGACCTCATGAACTACAGCTCTCCAGGCTCCTCTGTGCCTTGAATTTCCCAGGGAAAAATACTGGAGTGGGTTGCCATTTCCTCCTCCAGGGGATCTTCCTGACCCAGGGGTCGAACCCCAGTCCCCTGTGTTTCCTACTTTGGCAGGCGGATTCTTTACCACTGAGCTACCTGGGAAGCCTGGCTATATTACTACATACATATTATTTAAAAATCTGTATTTCTAATTTGGTATTTAATGAGTATTTTCCAACTTATTTCATGGTCTTTAGACCCATCTCTGACTGCCTTGGGAGGGATTAATACATTTTTTAAAATTTTATTTATTTTCTTATGGCTATGCTGGGTCTTCGTTGCTGCACACAGGCTTTCTCTAATTATGGTGTTTGGACTTCTCATCATGGTTGCTTCTCTTGTTGCAGAGCACGGACCCTAGGAGTGCAGGCTTCAGTAGCTGTGGTGCATGGGCTTAGGTGCTCCCTGGCATGTGAGATCTTCCTGGACTAGAGATTGAACCCATGTCCCTTCCACTGGCAGGCAGATTATTGACCACTGGACCACCAGGGAAGACCTTAATACATTTTTGTTGTGAGAAACCAACAAAATTAATTTTTGCGCTTGGTTCCTGATACCTCTCTCTCATTGTTTTCATTTTCAAAGTGACTAACTAATTATTTGAACAGTATCTATTGAGTCATCTATTCTTTCCTTATTCTTTATAAATGCTGTTTTGACCTTTATTACATGTTGTAGACCTATATTAGTCGAGATAGGCCAGGCTATGGTGTCGTAGCACTGTAAGCTTTAGGAAATCATTGGCATAGCATTATAAACATGTGTTTTCCACACCCAGCTCACTCTGAGATTGGCCATGGGATCCTCCTCAATCTTAAAGTTATGCCATCTGGAAGAGATGAAGAGATGGCCCTCAAGGTGGATGCTATAGGTCACAAATGGGCTGCAGAATCAAAGACATGAGTTTAAGTGCTAAATCTAGATGTGTCTTATGTGACTTCTACCACCCTTCATAGGCAAAACTCAGTTGCATGTTTCCAATCTAATGTTGGAGAATGTTAAGAGATTTATTCATCCTGTATGTATATGGAGAAAAGAAGCTTTGGTGAGCATATAGCAGTATCTCAACCCCAGACCAATACATGCATGGTTCTGATCTTAGATGCTCCATTTTGTTCCAAAGAGCTATTTATCTATTCTTATTTCAGCACAGTTCTCTTTTAATGACTATCATTACATTTTTCCAGTACATTTCAACATAGAGTAGGAAAACATCTTTTTCTTTTATGTCTTTTTTCCCCTAAATATTCTTGGCCTTTCTTATGCAAGTAAATTTATTTAATAAAATGATGAAGATATCCTCAACACAAACATTCACACAACACAACACAAACAAACACTCATTGGCATTTTGATTGGAAATGTATTACATTCATATTTTCATTTTGAGGAGAAGCATCAGTATCTATATATTAGTCATTCTTTCCTTCAGTTGCTGATATTTTGAAAACAAAACAAAAATACCTGCAATTTTAACCCAAAGTCCCTTTGAAAGACTTTTTGGGACAGTTATCCTGTGATAACATTATTTAATGGAGTAGAAAGAAATCAAACATGGAAATCCATGTGAACAAATCACACAGTTCACCAGGCCCTTGTGCATTTGAAGAATCATTGGGGACAGATGATGACATGTCAGTCAATCCTGCTAGGGTCTCTCCTTCATGGTAAATCATGCCCAGGGACCCTTGGTCCAATGTCTGTCCAACACATGGCAGAGGTTGCTGCCTGCCATGGGTTTGGTCCATTTTCAAATGTTTTAAAAAATTGCTTATCTTGTTTTCAGATTCCTAGATTGCGATCCAGGACAAACTGATAGGCCTGAGAGAGTGAGGATATGCTTTCTCTTTCTCAAAACCTCATCCCCACTATGTGCAAGACAGGGGCATGGCAATGTATTTAGTTCACCCTTAACTCTTTTGAAAAGAAACTGCAGTTGTTCAGATATTCCACTGATATTCATAGCAACTAATCCTTTTCATGCATCTTACTGAAATCATTTTTAAACTTCTCTGCCACTCCAATGATCACACATGCATCTTTAATATAGATGAAGTCTTCTTCAATGACTAATTAAGCATCTGCCTAATTAATAACGATAACAACAAAGCTACTGTTTATTAAGCATGTGTTATGTGTCAACACCATTCTCATTGTTTTATTTGCATGAATGTATTTCATCCTCAGATCCATGTGTGAAGTAGACACTATTATTTTTGTCATTTTTTAGGAGTGGAAACTGAGACAGAGAGAGTAGTTTTGAAGGTCTCTCAAACTGCAAGCCCAGAGCCAATATTCAGTTTCCAGTCTTCATGCTCTATTCCCACATTCCTTCCACTCGTGGAATGACATTCCCTTTCAGTTCTTTTTGGGTAGCTTACACAGAAATTTAGAGTTATTCTTTCTTCTTACTATTAACTATCTCATTATAAATGCTTAGTGACTGGAGAAAGCCTTGATCTTTTCCACAATCTCCTGGAACATTCCCATCTTTGATAAATACAGAAAGTCATTTGAATCAATGCAGAGAACCCAACTTGCAGCTTGGAGCCAAGCCTTGTGGTGCCCAGCTTAAGCTGTTTCCCTTAAGCTACGTGGACCATGGAGGACAGCCAAGGAAGATGCTTCTCTGTGATGGTCAAAGTGAAATAGACAAAGTCCAATCATAACACCCTACTTCAGGCTTGCATATGTTACACCTGCCCAAATCCCATTGGCCAAAACAAGTCACATGGCAGAGCCCAAAGGCAAATGATGAGGAAGTGACCACCATCCTCATGAGGCTAAAGGAATTCACGTGTGTGTGCGTGCTCAATCATGTGTGACTCTTTGTGACCCTATGGACTTCAGCCCATCAGGCTTCTCTGTCCATGGAATTTTCCTGGCAAAAATACTGGAGTGGATTTCCTTTTCATCTTCCAGAGAATTTTCGCAGCCCAGGGATCAAACCTGCATCTCCTGCATTGCAGGCAGATTCTTCACCACTGAGCCTCTGGGGGAGCTCCTAAAGGAATTCATGTAGCCATATTCAAAGATCAGTAAGGTGCAAAATATGCTTCTTTTCTGGCAAGAGTGGGATATTATTTATAAATGATAATTTCACCTACCATATATTCATTTCAGGAACAATGACAATACTATCCTTGGAATTTAAAAAACACAGACTAATTTCCCTAATCCAAAAATTTTGGAGAATTGCTAAGACAAAATAAATATGAGCACAAACACAAAGCCCAAGCTAGTTCCTGAATCACTAAAAGCAAAATCTAACAAGATGCCAGTTTTCACAGTTCAGTATAATGGATTCGCACATAGGGAAATAAAAGTACATAACATGAAATAAAAGTGTTTTTGTTGTTTTTAATAAGGAGTGTCTCTGCCACCTCTTTGTAGAACTCATTTTTCAGATATTTTATTTGATGAGAGCTCATAAGAGCACACTTTTCAAAGTTTCTTTCCTTTAGGATACAGTATTCCAGAAGCTTTCTTAAAACAGTAACAATAATTTCAAACTTAAAAATACTAAATTGTTCACAATTCTTTTAAAGAGAGGTATAAACATCAGTGACAGCCTTCCATTATTCTGTTGTTAAGATAGCACTTCTAAATACATAACTCTGATGGGGAGCAAGCTTTTTCTAAAGGAGCAGAAAATGTCTTTCTCAGAGAGTAAGGGAGAACACTAATAGAATTTTTTAAAGCAACATAAAACTGTTTCTCCAGAAAAACCTTTCCTGTGAGTTTGCAAGGTGATAGGTTTGAGAAAGCACATGAATGATGTGTTTTGCTTTTCCTCTTCACAGACAGTAAATGGATACAAAATAATGTCTAGGTGACACTACCAGAGGAAGCAGGTGAAAATTCTCATCTGAATGTACTAACTGGAATCCACTAGAAATTTACTAAATCCATACCAAGGTTTATGATCTTACTGTGATTCCACAGGGAGAAAACCTCAGAAAATATCATATGGCAGTCTGGGGCATTTTATTACCTTCTCAAATGTTGGTTTAAAACATTGACTCCATTGTATATAGGTCAATGGCTGAAATTCAAAGATGGTAGATGTTACCTTTTGTTAGTGTGGATGGTTAGTTTTCTCACAGCAAAGTAAAAATATTATTTTGGATAATATTCTGTAGAAAATGACCCTTAGTTGCAGGCACATAAAGGAAGCAAAGTTTTTTAAAAAGAAAACCTGAATTTTTAAAAATGTCTGAAGATTTTGGTGAATAAGATGGATTGCTTCCTCATAGATACTTCTCTTATCAAGGAAGATACTCATTTTGGTAAGTTAGCTGTTCTTGGGATGGAAAATTCTAGCTGAGAAAGAAAGGTATCTAAAAGTGGGAAGGTAGGGGATTCCCTGGTGGTCGAGTTCAGAATCTGCTGCCAGTGCAGGGGACATGGGTTGATCCCTGGTCCTGGCAGATCCCACATGCCGTGGAGCAACTAGTGTTGCGTGCCACAGCTGTTGAGCCTGTGCTCTGGAGCCCCAAACCTGCACCTGCCAAGCCCACACGCTAGCGCCCGTGCTCCACTGCATGAGAAGCCTGCTCACTGCAGCGAGGAGTAGCCTCGCTCACCACAGCTAGGGCACAAAGCCCGAGCAGCAGTGAAGACCCAGCCGATAAATAAATAAATGCTTTTTTTTAAAGAAGTGGAAAAATGAGTTTAAAGACTTTTCACGTTAGTCAATAAGAGACTTCCAGTAAGATGACTGTAATGTTTTCCATGAGCATTTGAGTTTGTCTCAAAAGAGACTCTTTTTGAACTTTCCATGTATGAAAATTTCTAAATGAAACAATGTAAAGAAAGGATAGAAAGAGTTGAACCTAGACCTGGGTGGTGATGAATTTTATCACTGTGCTGAACTTGACCAATTGGTTAATGTCTGTCTAGCAGCATTTTGAAATTGAGTCTCTTATAGAATTCCTGCTCAACTAGAAAAAGTACCAATATCAGCTATAAATTCCGGTCTACATTAACATCTCCTGTAAAGGGCCAGATACTAAAATTTGAGGCTTTGCGAGCTGTATGCAGCTGGAAGCTGTTCAGCCCCTGAATTCTAGTGGGAAAGCAACTGGAGTCAACATAGGAATCATGAATTCAGTGTGGCCATCTTTCCCGTACAATTTTATTTGTAGGCATTTAAATTTGAATGATATGTAAATCTCATATGTCATGAAATATTGCTCTTCTTTTGATTGTTTTCAACAATTAAAAATGTAATTTTCTTTTTCTTTTCAGTTTATAAGCTGTTAAAAAATGAGTGGTTGACAAGAACATGCTGTGTAGCACAGGGAACTATACCGAATATTTTGTAATAACCTATAATGGAAGAAGAATCTGAAAAAGAACATATCTGTGTGTGTGTGTGTGTGTGTGTGTGTGTGTGTGTATAACAGAATCATTGTGCTGTACATCTGAAACTAACACACCGTGATAAAGTGACTATGCTTGGATAAAATAAAAAACTGAGATTGATATTGACATGTACACACTGGTGTATTTAAAATGGATAACCAATAAGGACCTGTTGTGTAGCACAGGGAACTCTGTCCAGTGTTATGTGGCAGCCTGGATGGGAGGAGAGTTTGGTGTCCACCTGAAACTATCACAACATTGTCCGTCGGCTACACCATACAAGATAAAAAGTTAAAAAATACCAAGTGGTCAGTGGATTTGACCCATCCACTTATAACTGGTAACCCCTGATATAAAGGTCATAAATTGGAAGGGGAACCAAATGGGCTTGAGTCAAGTGGTAACATCCTTTAACTGAACGTACAGAGTAACTCTCTTGTGTAAATATGGGATGAAAGAGCTAATTTCTTCATTATATTAAGAAATCAACAAGAAAACTGCTAACAATTCAGTATAAAAATAGTCAGATGTCTGAAACAGAAAATGTACCATGAGGTTCCACAAATGGCTTCAAGCATTAAATAGGTATCCTGCCTTACTCAGAAAAGGAGTGTAAATTTTCACCCAACAGATTTGTAAGGATCAAAATTCTGTTTTAAAATGTTCATTTATTCATTTTTGGCTGTACTGGGGCTTCTTTGCTGTGAGGGCTTTCTCTAGTTCCTGCAGGCGGGATCAGCTCTTCATTGTGGTGCTTGGGTGTCTCACTGCGTTGACTTATCTTGTCGCAGAGCACGGGCTCTGGGGTGCTCGGCTTCCGTAGTTGCAGCCTGCGGGCTCAATGTTTGCAGCCTCTGGCCTCTAGAGCACAAGCGCAGTAGCTGTGGTCCACAGGCTTAGCTGCTCTGTGGCATGTGGGATCGTCCCAGACCAGGCTTTGATCTCATGTCTCCTGCATTGGCAGGTGGATTCTTTACTACTGAACCATCAGGGACGCTCAAGATTAAGATTCCTAAAGAACAGTATTGGCAGGGATGTGAAAAGAAAGCTCTCTCCACATTTTCCTTGGGAGTTGAAACTGGTACAGTCAGGTTGAAAGGCAATTTGACCTCCCTTGGTATTTGTCAAAGAAGCATCATTGTTTACCCAGAAATTCCATTTTTAGGGACATGACCTATAGTCTTGGCCTCTGAAGATTCTATAAAGGACACTTATGTAGCATCATTTACACTTTCAAAGGATGGGAGTAGGTGAATGCGTATCAAAAAAGATCTGCTTTTATAAATGATGGTCTACATGAAAGTAGGGTAGTGTGTGCTAAAGGGGAAAGCATCAGTGTATAAATCGACCAATCTGAATCAATCTCCCAGGTATATTATTAAGTGAAAAAATAATAGCAGAGAGAATGAGAGAAACCTATCATTTATGTTAATAATAAGCTAGAAATAGAAGTTGCATCTGAATACTGGCAAAAGAGAAAAAGGTTTTATTTTTCTCCTTTGTAGCTTTATGACAATCTGAATTTCTTGCTATGTGCTCCTTCAGTCAAAACTTGAAAAAGCAGGGATAAATTGTTATCAGCAAATTATTTGTCTCCCTTCCAGTTACAACTGAGTGTGATTTAAAACTTCTAACCTTTAAACCATGTCTAACTGAAGCTATAATGAGAAAATTGTTTTTCACATTAAACAAAAGCTATTGAGTTTCAAAAATGAAATGTTTATTTATAAAATAGAAAATGTGTAAGAGTGGTCTGTTGAACTAATACTAAAAAAAAGATAAAACAAAGACAGCTGCCTTTTTTTTTTCCTTTGGGCTTTTGAATCAGAAGACGTTATTAAATGAAAACACCCAGAATGTTGTTATAAGTGTAATAAAGCTGACATAGTTTTTCCCCAATTTTGCACTTGATTGGTTCTTTCTAGTCTTCCAGTCTGACCTTGATTCTCTTTCAGAGACAGCTGTCTCACTACTCTCTAAAACAGACACATATCCAGACTGGTCATTTCCTACTATATTATCGCATTTTATTTTTATCACCAGAGTTATTCTACTTCCTTGTTTATGGCTTTGTTCCCTCCAGAATGTAACTTCTATGAAGGCAAGTACTTTACCTGTGTCTACCATGCTTAGAATGAGGGTTACTAACAGCAGTAAAAATAACATATTTCAAGTTTTAGTTTTTAAAACAAGGATGATACACCTGTCAGAAGGGCTTCATACAGAGGTCTACAAATGACAGATTTGTGAGTGAGGCCGTAGAGAAAAGGGCACCTGTTGGATTGTTGGCGGGAATGTAAATGGGTGCAGCCACTGTGCAAAATAATATAGAGATTCCTTAAAAAGCTAAAAATAGAGTTGCCATATAATCCAGCAATTCCACTCCTGGGTATATATCTGGAAAAAAATAAAAATACTAATTCGAAAAGATACATGTCCCCCAGTGTTCATAGCATCACTATTTACAATAACCGAGATATGGAAGCAACCTAAGTGCCCATTAATAGATGATGAATGGATAAAAAAGATGTAGTGCTTATATATACAATGGAATATTACTCAGCCTTAAAAACAATATAATTCTGCCACTTGCAGCAACATGGTTGGACCTAGAGATTATCACACTGGGTGAAGTAAGTCAGACAAAGACAAATATATGATATCACTTTTATGTGGAACCTTAAAAATGATACAAGTGAACTTCTTTGCAAAATAGAAACAGACTCACAGACATAGATAACCAACTTATGATTGCCAAAGGGAAAAGTGGGGGAACAGATAAATTAGGAGTATGGGATTAGCAGATAGACACTACTGTATATAAAATAGGTGTGCAACAAGACCTACTTAGAGGGAGTTACATTCAGTATATTGTAGTAATCTGTAATGGAAAAGAATCTGAAAAAGAATAAACGTGTGTGTGTGTATATATATATATAAAATGTGTGTATATGTGTGTATGTATAACTGAATCACTTTGTTGTACACTTGAGTCATTGTAAATCAACTCTACATCAATTAAGAACAATTAAAAAATACTGGCAAAAGGGGGGAAACATCAATAGTACATGAGATTGGCCATGGAAATTGTGAAGTGTGAACCACAATTTTTTGTTCTGCCACGAGGTCAAAACTCAACATTTTTCAGTGAGATGGGAAATAAAATCAGAGAGGACCCGTGAACCCTTTGGCATAACTCATCCAATATGAGCACTTGGTTTGTTCCAGCTCTGTATCACTGACACTCTTCCCATCAGCATATATGCCTTTATCCATGTAAAAAAGAAAAAACCATCAGGGATGGTGTTCTGGGCAAATAATATTAAAGCAGAGTTTATTTTTAACCACAAACTTTGTCATTGCATTGGAGAATGACCCAAATCCAAAAATCTGGACCCATCAGTTGCTATCACTGTCAATCAGCCATTGTCTACCTGGTACCAGTTTTAGAGGTAGACATTTTCACATCAAGATTCTGCCCGTCATTTGAAATTTCTAAAAATCAATAATAGACTCTGCCAATCTAATTTACATGAACAAAAAAAAGGTCAAGACAAACTGTAAGTCTTTCTAGAATCTTAGTGTTCATCTCTGAAAAAATTTAAGGCAATGCCTAGAAGAATGAAGACTTCTGTTAGTAAATGAAAATTATGTTAGCCACCCCATACCTCCCCCCAACATTTTATGTGAGGGGTGTTCTTTTATAACACAAGACGTTTCTCTGTGAGGCACTTCTGGGGCACTCCTTCAAGTCCTGTCAAGTTCAGCTCTTTTCTGGTTTGGCTGTGCTGGGTTTTCGTTACGGCACACAGGCTTTTCTGGTGGTGGCGTGTGGGCTTAGTTACCTCGCGGCATGTGGGATCTCAGTTTCCCCACCAGGGATTGAACCTGTGTCTCCTGCATTGGAAGGCAGATTCTTAACCACGGGGCCACCAGGGAAGTCCCTCAAATTCAGCCCTTATTCCAGGAACGGAAGCGGAGACTAGTTCTACCTGGGCTTCAATTCGGTTGGTCCAGGCACTGCCTGACAGGCTCCTAGTTCACGCGTGTTGTATGTGTTTCTACCCCAGGGTTTCTCTCACCTTGAAAGAACCACTTGACATTCATGTGTGTGCTTCCCAGAAACTTGGGAAAAGCATATTCCTCTTAGGGTAACTCTTGAATAACTAGGGGACTGAAGCAAGCACATCACCTTTTTTTTTCATTCTCCAGTGTTGGCTCCGCATTTTCTCCAGGAAGGCTTTCAGAGAGTTCCCTGGTCAGGAAACTACTGCATCTTTGATTGCCGATTCGATTACACATCTCTTGTTTACTCTCTTCTTCCTCACACCTGTATCCCTGACTCCACACCCTGAGATCACACTGCCATATGTGTGATCAGACTTCATCTTTGACTTTCTTTCTGGAGCAATTCAAGCTTAGATGCCTCTAACAGGAAAAACTCTCTGTAAATGTTCAGAACATGTGAAGGAAGGTAAATTTAGTTGAAGTCATTCCAATTTCCTCTTCTGGTAATATTGTCAATAAATCTGATGTTTCTGTCTTTAAAGGGGGTGAAAGATGGAATAGGATTTGCATTGAAGATCTAAAATGGATTTTTCACCAGGAAAACTGTATTCAAAATCAGAGAGGCATGTATTTATTTAATTTTTCAACAGATATTCCACACCTGACTGCTATTCTAGGTAATGGGACTATGGTGGTGATAAGACAAAATTGCTATTTTCAGGGAACTCATTGTATGGGTCTATTTCAATTAGAAATTCAGAAAAATTGATAAAAATCATAGTGAAATACCCTCAGGTGACATTTAGGAAAAAATATTGTTGCTTGAATTGCTACATTTTGTGTTGGCTTTTTAGGCAGTGCTATTGTGAAAACAGCTAATTCTCTCTTGAGAAAAAATGATCAAATTTGTACATGAAGAACCATAGGTTGAAACCGACTCACAAATGGGAAAAGTGGCCTGAAAACTTCATTTATAAGCATATGTAATTGAATTAATCTCTGACATATGTACAGATTTCAGATAAAACTGGATTTTTTTTATTTCATCAAAATATTAGATCTGACAACACTCTGTCCATATTTATACTGGGCAAAAATTGGTTGGAACTTTCTAGCCAATACTGGCTTTAGCAACCCAGTTGGGCACACATTCCTATCACTTCCCATTTCCTTTTTTTTTAAGGGTTTTATTTTATTTTACATTTTTGTACTACAAATTGCTTTTATATTATTGCTTGTTTGTACGACAGCTATATTCAATGATTAAATATGTTTTAAAAAAACGTTTTCATTGAAGTATAGTCGATTTACAATGTTGTGTTAGCTTCAGGGCTGTATAGCAAAGTGATTATTTTTAAAATTCTTTTCCATTATAGCTTGCTACAAAATATTGAATATAATTCCCTGTGGTATACAGTAGTCCTGTTGGTTGTCTATTTTGTAGATAGATGGGCTTCCCTGGTGACTTAGTAGATAAAGAATCTGCCTGCAATGCAGGAGATGTGAGTCAGTCCCTGGGTCAGGAAGATCCCCTGGAGGAGGGCATGGCAACCCACTCCGGTATTCTGGTTTGGAGAATCACATGGACAGAGGAGCCTGGCGGGCACCATTTATAGTGTTACAGAGTTGGACACAAATGAAGCGGCTAAACACTCATGTAAGCAGTAGACACATAGTAGTGTGTATATGTTAATACCAAACTCCTAATTTATCTCTCCCCTCCTTATTTCCGCTTTGGTAACCATAGTTTGTTTTCTATGTCTGTGGATCAGTTTCTGTTTTGTGTCTAAGTTCATTTGTATCTTTTTTTTTTCAGATTCTATATATAAAAGATATCACATGGTATTTGTCTTTCTGACTTCACTTGGTTTGATAATCTTTAGGTCCATCCATGTTGCTGCAAATGACATTATTTCATTCTCTTTTCTAGCTGAGTAATATTCCATTGTGCTTCTATGTCCTGGTTATTGTAGATAACAGTGCTCAATGAATATTGGGGTGCATGTATCTTCTCAAATTGTGGTTTTCTCCATATTTATGCCCAGGAATAGGATTGAAGGATCATATGGTAAGTTTATTTTTGTTTTTTAAGGAACCTCCATACTGTTCTACATGGCGGCAGCACCAACATTGTAGGAGTGTTCACTCCCACCAACAGCGCAACCCTCTCTATCACTTATTATGTGTAGACTTTTTGACGATAGCCATTCTGATCGGTGCCATCACTTCTTATTTCCTGTTTGACACCCCACCCAACTTCGGTAATCATTTCACTTTTGTCCATAAAGAGTTATTTGCTCACTAATTGAGGGAGATATTTCTAACTACTTCATGGAAGCAGAGAGCATTGAAGAATTTCAACGAGCAGCAGTTGGGAAGCCATAATAATGCAGGGACCAGTAACCAGGCTCATGTGAGGAAAGTTTTCTGGGAAACTGAGATTCCATTTCAATCATCTGTTCTTCTGAGAAACTTCCTTACACACTCTGGGTGGCAGAGGGATCTGCTTAGACTTAAAATGTAGCTCCTTGCAGACGTGATGAAGAAGTGAGCTGCCCTCCTGTAGAATTTTGGCTTTACAGTTTCTTTGATTCCATCTCTACACAGAGGCAGCCGAGCCTGGGGGAATATTTGGCATCTATGTCTCATCTTCTCTGACATCAAGCTTCTTCTTAGCTTCTTTCATTCTGACTTTGCTTCTTCCTTAGTTGGAAGTCTTTCTTATTTACTTCATTTCATAGCTTATCATCTGTCATCTGATATCTGAAAACACCGAGGGATGCTGCAAACCTTAGGTTCCCAACTCTTGGAAAGGGCTGTGAACTCGATTCCTAGATTTTCATTTGAACTCAGATGCTGACTTGCTGAGGGAGCTTGGACACATCACTTTCCTTCTCTGAGCTTCAGCTTCCTTTCTGCTCAAAAGGGCATCCGTGAAGCCTCACCCCTGTGCTGTCTGGTTTCCCTAGTGGCTCAGTCAGTAAAGAATCTGCCTGCACTGCAGGAGACCCAAGTTCGATCCCTGAGTTGGGAAAATCCCCTGGAGAAGGAAATGGCAACCCACTCCAGTATTCTTGCCTGGGAAATCCCATGGACCAAGGAGCCTGGCGGGCTATAGTCCACTGGGTCGCAGGAGTAGGATACGACTTAGCGACTAAACCACCACCTCCGCTGTCAGACAAGTGAATGTGTGGCAGCATCTTTTATAATGGGATTTGTTCTGCACACAGCTGACACTTCTGTTCATGTAGCTTTGTTCCCTCCCAAGAAAAACAGTGTGTCTTGGCCTTTTGTTAATTTTTTTTTTTTAACATTTTGGAGTTTTCATATCCCTAAAGATTCTGATTCAAACTGGATAGAGTTCAGGCATATAAATTCCCCCCAACATTTTATTATACTGATAAAAAATTTAAACATGCAGTTGTATTGATCAAATGTTAGATTTAATACCCATATCCTTCATCAAAATTCTTCAAATAATATTTTAAAAGTACGTATTTATTTGGTTGCACTGGGTCTTATTTTGCAGCATGGTTTCTTTAGTTGTGACAAGTGAACTCTTAGCTGTGGCATGTGGGATCTAGTTTCCTGACCAGGGTTTGAACCCAGACCCCCTGCATTGGGAGCATGGAGCCTTATCTACTGGACCACCAGGGTAGTCCTTACAAATGGCTTTTTAATAATGTGTCCTTTATCATACGTCCATCAGTGTGTCTTTCTTTGCATTTATTGATCCATCTTATTTTTGATGCATTTCAAAATCAGTATAATAGCAAGCATCCCTACACTTCAACTTAGCATGCATAGTATTAATTAGAATTCAGTGTGTGTTTATGGTTCTTCCTAGTGGAAAACTGACATACAATGGAACGTAGCAGCTGATACCCTTGAAATGTACTAGTTGATGAATTCCAAATAGTGCAGAACCCTCTTGAGATAGAGATCAATACGATCCGCCCCACAAAGTTCTCTCATGCTCCTTCCTGGTCAGTTCACCTCTCCCCTACCAGATGCAGTCCTTGTTCTAGTTTTTTCTTTTCCATCACAAGTTGCAATCTCCTCTAGGGTTTCTTATAATCGGAGTCATACAACAGACACTTTTTTGTGTAATGAATGTGTCCTTCAGAATAATATTTGGGCATTCTTCATGTAACTGTAGGTATCAGTAGTTTTATTAGGAAGCAATTTTTCATCGTTTGAGGATACCATCAACTGTATATCCATTTTCCTGCTGGTAAACACCTGGGCTGTTTCCATTTGGGGCTATTAGAAATAAAGCTGCTGTGGGGAATTACCTGGTGTCCAGTGGTTAGGACTCCATGCTTCCACTGCCAGGGCCATGGGTTCGATCCCTGATTAGGGAGCTAAGATCCCACATTCCACACGATGTGGCCAAAACAAAAACAAGAAAAAACAAGAAACAAAAAATATAATAAAGCTACCATGAATATGTGAACAACAAAAAACATCATACCCAAACCCTCCAAATTATCATGATCCATAGTTTTATTTTTTAAAGTGTCGGTGGAGAGTTTGAACTGTAGACATTGGTGTGATAGAGAGAACTACAGGGAAATGCCACCTCTTCCACTTACTAAGGTAGTAAGCCTGGGCTTGTCATTGAACCTCAGATGCCCCAACTTCCTGAGATACAGATGGAGGTAATGATTACTAGGCTGAGCCCTAGTGAAAATTAAAGATAACGTTACTTCGCCTGACATCTTCTGAATTACACATGGTAGAGACTCTAGAAGTTGAAGCTACTGGGTACTTGATCATTGTTACTGGGGCCATGAAAACATCTCCCTTTTCTGAGATCAGGTTCTTCTGGTCCATGTGGGAAAGCAGAAGCTTCAGGCTTAGTTCTCTCTGGGATTGTCCACCTCGGTGTCCTCTGCTCTTTTATTTATCATCCCCAGCTTGGGCTTCCCAGGTGGCACTAGTGGTAAAGAACTCGCCTGCCAATGCAGGATACATGAGACATAGGTTTGATCCCTGGGTCAGGAAGATTCCTTGGAGGAGGACATGGCAACCCACTCCAGCATTCTTACCTCTTGCCTGGAGAATCCCATGGACAGAGGAGCCTGGTGGGTTACAGTCCGTGGGTTGCAAAGAGTCAGACATGACTGAAGCAACTTAGCATGGCCATGCCGTGGACCATTCCTCGAGGTAATGAATCTGGCCCACTGGCTGACACATCGTCCTCTGATAAGAGCTAGCCACTCCATATAGGTGTATTGTCCCCAACGCTGCCACCCTGGGTATTCAGTCATCCCAAGGCCCCCACACAAAGCTGCTTTGCTCTTTTGTGGCCATAAGATTAATTTAAAAGAGAAGAGTTGGAGTTGGCAGTGATAAGCTAGTATATATAGAATGGATAAACAACAGGTCTTACTGTATATTGCAGGGAACTATATTCAGTGACCTATGATAAACTATAATGTAAAAGAATAAAAAAGACTATATATATATATATGTATAACTGATTTCATTTTTCTGTACAGCAGAGATTAACACACATTGTAAATCAACTCTACTTCAGTTAAAAAAGAGAGAGAAAAAAGACTTCAAGAGCACTGAACTAGCTTTCCCCAGAATCCTAGTAGCAGTATTTGCTGCTGCTGCTAAGTCGCTTCAGTCTGTCCGACTCTGTGCGACCCGATAGATGGCAGCCCACCAGGCTCCCCTGTCCCTGGGATTCTCCAGGCAAGAACACTGGAGTGGGTTGCCATTTCCTTCTCCAATGCAGGAAAGTGAAAAGGGAAAGGGAAGTTGCTCAGTCGTGTCTGACTCTTAGCGACCCCATGGACTGCAGCCCACCAGGCTCCTCCAGCCATGGGGTTTTCCAGGCAAGAGTACCAGAGTGGGGTGCCATTGCCTTCTCCAAGCAGTATTCAAGGAGTGATTATTTTGAAATGGAAGTCTTGCAGTGGGTGTACCTCCAATTCATAGAGACCCCGCTGCCCTCAGTCCACACCTGTCTCCCCCTGTTCTTCCCACCTTCTCACTCTAGTCTGCAGTCTGCAACACCCCACCTATTTGTTCAGGGAAAGCACCTGAACAACCTTATACCTGCCAACTCCACCTCATTTAACATGTAATATCAAATCAGTTCAAGGCTATTTCAAATAGTGCACATATAGCAAGACTTTATTTATGTGTTTATTTTTAAAGTTTTTATTTTATGGAAATATAGTTGGTTCACAATGTCACATTAATTTCTGGGTTGCAGCATAGTGATTCTTTTATATATATTCAGCATATATTCTTTTCCATTATGATTTGTCACAAGAGGTTGAATATAGTTCCCTGTGCTATACAGTAGGTCCTTCTTGTTTATCCATCCTGTATATAATAGTTTGCATCTGTTAATCCCTCCATTCCCCACACACATTTAAATTTTGAATTAATATTTGAATGAAGAATGAAGAGTAATATGCAGATAACTTCTAACACTCATAGGGACTTTAGCCACCCCAAGTAAGAAATTTTAGAGGACTTCCCTGGTGGTTCAGTGGGTAAGACTTTGTGCTTCGAGTGCAGGGTTCATGGGTTCAGTGCCTGATCAGGGAGCTAGGATCCCACATGCCACACAGCATGGCCAAAAAAAAAAAATTGCTTAATGCTCATCAAGAAGGCATCACCACTGCAACCTAAATAAAGCTTGGCAACTTAAAAAATTTTTAATTTTTTATTCAACAGTGTCCATTTGAGGACACATAAGAAGAGGTCCTCTCTTCTGGTTACATTTAAATGGAATGGAATTCTCTCGAACTTAGTCTCATTATTGCAACCATGATTGATTTCCTCCATTAGCTCCTCTGTTCTTACTCCCTTGGTGACTGCAGTGCATCTAGTTGCTAAGTGGTGTCCGAGTCTTTGCAATCCCATGGACTACACATTCCATGGAATTCTCCAGGCCAGAATACTGAAGTGGGTAGCCTTTCCCTTCTCCACGGGATCTTCCCAACTCGGGATCAAACCCAGGTCTCCCACATTGCAGGCAGATTCTTTACCAGCTGAGCCACAAGGAGAGCCCAAGAATGCTGGAGTGGGTAGCCTGTCCCTTCTCCAGGGGATCTCCCTGACCCAGGAACTGAACCGGGATCTCCTGCATTTCAGAGTATAATTCTAGATAAAACTAAATTAATATAGACATCTTTCCACCCCCCTGAGATGCTTGGAAGTACCATAGTCACTTTGGAATTGTGAGGAGAGGAACCCCTTGGGCTTAGATGGCAGCAAAACAGAATCTTTACTGGGCTGCAAAATTAACCAACCCTGATGCTGCTGTGCCTCTAGATTTAATGGTTTGTGAGATGATAAGTTCCTTATTTTTTTAAGCACCTTGTAGGTGGTCTTTTGTTACTTCAAGCCAAAGCTTCCTAACTGTCTCAGTGTTTCTTTTGTCTTTGATCCCACCATTGTCTCTAGTAAGTCATTTCCAGGTGGCTTTATTTAGCCAACCAAAAAATATTAGATTTATTCCATCATTCTGCTCCTCTCCCAAGGGTTCCTTCCTTTCATTTTCTCTATTTTCATTTTAATAATTTTTATATTTAAAATTTTTAAACTTTTTCTTTTATATTTTAGTTTTGTTGATTAACAATACTGTGTTAGTTTCAGGTGTACAGCACCGTGATTCAGTTATACACATAGATGTATCTATTCTTTTTCAGTTTTTTTCCCATTTAAGTTATTACAGAGTATGGAACAGAGTTCCCCATGCTATACAGTAGGTCCTTGTGGTTATCTGTCTTAAATACAGTAGTGTGTGCATGTCAATCCCAAAGTCCCACTGTCCCCCACTCCCAGCCCTGGTAATCAAGAGTTTGTTCTCGAAGTCTGTGAGTCTGTTTCTCTTTTTTTTTTTTATTTTTTTATTTTTCTTTTTTTCTTTTTTTTTATTGTTTTTGCCATACATTGTCATGATATCACCATGGGTTTACATATGCTTCCCCTCCGGAACCCCCCTCCCTCCTCCCTCCCCCCCGGGAAATCTCGCTGCACCAGCCCCGAGCATCAATCCTGGGCTGGCGATTGATTAGACACATGACGATTAACATGCTTCAATGCCCTTCTCCCATATCATCTCACCCTTACCCTCATCCACAAAGTCCACGAGTCTATTCTATACATCTGCGTTCCTTTTGCTGTCTTGCATGTTGGGTTCTCGTTACCGTCTTTCTAGATTCCATATATATGCGTTAATATACTGTATTGTTGTTTTTGCTTCTGGCTTACTTCACTCTGGATAATGGGCTCCAGTTTCGTCCATCTGAGTAGAATTGCTTCAAATGAATTTTTTTTTAATGCTGAGTAATATTCCATTGTGTATATGTACCACAGCTTATCCATTCGTCAGTTGATGGGCATAACATCATATGACATTACTTATCTGCAGAATCTTAAAAAAAGAAAACAAACTTCTTTACAAAAGAGAAACATTTAGACATGGAAGCAACCTAGATGTTTCTCTTTTGTAAAGAAGTTTGTTTTCTTTTTTTAAGATTCTGCAGATAAGTGATGTCATATGATGTTCGCCTTTCTCTGTCTGACTTTCTTCATTAGTATAGTAATCTCCAGTTCCATCCGTGTTGCTGCAAAAGCCATTATTTCATTCTTTTAACTAAGAGCTGTTTCCTTTAGAATTGAAGAAACATCTGGCTTTATTTGCCATGTAATGAAAAATATACACAACTGCCTTACGGGGATGACAAGCTGTCGTGAGCTATGTCCACTTTAATTAAAAACGCTCAGTGTACGGTTTCATCTACCTTCCACCAAAATGCAGCCGTGAAAATAAAAAGTTCCCTCTTCCCTATATGATAGCAGCAACTGCGTGGTAATTGACCTTGAGAGTGGGTCCCAGGTCTCCGTTTCCAGCAGGCAGTCATCTCCCAGTGCTGCTTGCTGAGATGAAGCTGTTGCTTCACTTGACTTCCTTTGCAAAGCCTGCAGGTTCAGCTTTGATGCGTGTTCCGGAAATTGGCAGGTTGTTTAACCTTGAGCAATACTTTCATTCTGTGCTTACACCTTTTACAAATGTAGTTTTGGAAAGTCAAATAAATCTGTATTTAAAATTTTACATACTATAATGTTTTCATTCTACAGTGTCATACGGAGGAGAAGCTCTTTTATACATATTTATCTCTCTGCCACCCTGCCCTTCCTATAGTATCGAGCACGCAGGAGAGTATTAGTGGCTATTGAAATCACTGATCAAATCCAAAAGATGGTGACATTTGGTTAATTGCTACAGCCAGTGGCCAGCATCGTATTATAATGCCAATCTGAAAACCATTATCTATTTCTTGTCCCTAAGTACTGAAATTGCTCCCAGATGTCCAAGTTTACCTTTAACCTCCAATTTTATTGGACTTTTTTCTTTGTTCAATATAAAGTTTAATAAACTTCTGAAAAATAGGAATGAAAATTTTAAAAAGAAGATTAAAGAAAGTATTTTGATAGAGAAAAGTTTGCAATCATACAACTGGTGAAAATTTCAGTACAGTTTTTACAATGTGGTAGTCCCATATTTTTGATCACTTTTTTTATTGACTTAATCTGGGTCTTTTTTTTAAATTGCTATAGTTGATTTTTTAAAGTTGATATAGTTAATTTGCAATGTTGTGCTACTTTCATATATATAGCAATGTGATTCAGTTATGTATATATGTATATTATATATACTAATGTATTATATAGTCTCATATATGCTATATATATGTATTATATACAATATATGTATTTTCTTTCTCAGATTCTTTTCCATTATAAATTATTACAAGATATTAAGTATAGTTGCCTGTATTATACAATAGGTCATTTTTTGCACTTTTATTTATTTATATTTGATTTTTATTTATTTACTTTTGACCATACCACATGGCTTGCATGACCTCAGTTCTCCATCCAGGAACTGAACCTGAGCCATGGTAGTGAAAGCCCAGCATCCTCACCACTAGCTCACCAGGGAACTCCCCCATTTTTGCACTTTTAATGCTGCTGTCATGATAGCTACAATGATCAAAGTTAAAGGGTCTCTGTTATGTTGTAATCAGAGGACCATCCTTGTGAAATCTTACTGATTTGTTTATGAAGATGCTTTCCTACCTCAAACTCTTCTTACTCCTCTAGTGTTTCTAAATCTAACTGGTAGAAATTTAATATCTCACAACTACACGTGTCATGTGAGATGACCCTAAGTCACTCTAGGGTGGGCAGTGGAGACTTGCAAACTCTCCAGCCTTGCTGAGGCAGAGACTGTGACAGCAGGAGCCAGGTTCCGTAATTCAGTGTCTTCAGTGTGATTCTGCTGTGTGCCAGAGTTTGAGAACCACTGCTTTAGCAGTGGACAGTGTATCCCCGTTTATACCATACTGAGCTCCCTGACCTGTGGAACTCGTTACTCTAGCAGCCCACAGGTTTGCCAGGGGGGTGGGCAGGAAAGCGAAGGACTGGGAGTTTGGGTTGAGCAGAGGCAAACTGGTCTATATGGGATGAGAGCTTCCCCGGTGGCTCAGCAGGTAAAGAATCCACCTACAATACAGAAGACGAGGGTTCAATCCCTGGGTCAGGAAGAGCCTCCAACCCACTCCAGTATTCTTGCCTGGAGACTCTCATGAACAGAGGAGCCTGACAGGCTACAGTCTGTAGGGTCACAGAGTTGGACATGACGGAAGCGACTGAACACAGCACATATATTGGATGGATAAACAACAATGTCCTACTGTATAGCACATGAAACTGTATTCAGTATCCTGTGATAAACATCATGGAAAAGAATATGAAACAGAATATATATATATATGTGTGTGTGTGTGTGTGTGTGTGTATAACTGAATCATTTTGCTATACATTAGAAATTAATAGAACATTGTAAATCAGCTGTGCTTCAATAATTTTTTTCAAAAGAAGTCCACAGGTATACCTTTACCTACTTTGTTTTCTGTTGAATCAACTGAACAATAAAAAAATTAATCAGATTCTCTTCAAACATATGATAGATTAAAAATAAAATAACAGTATCATGCTATACTAATATAATATTAGTAATAATAATGTATTAATATGACAGATATATAATAAAATAATGAAACAAACATAAGTTTCTATTGCTTAATGCATTGCTTAATATGTTTGAAAGATCTTTCTTTTTTTTTTTTTTTGGAGATATTTGTATACCAAAGTTTATTCACTGAACTAAAAACTGTGTAACACAGTGAAGAACTTGAAAAATCCAAATGTCTCTTCATTTAGCAAAATTTAAAATTCAAGCAGAACATATTATTTCAATAAAGTATTGCCTATTGGATTTGGAGGCTAAATAAAAGTGCAGTAAATCAGTGTGTTCCTTTTTTTACCTTTACTGTAACTGACTATCTAAATATGGCATAACATTCACAACTAAAGGTCAAATTAAAATTGATACCAAGAACTGGGTTTTTAATCACAGAAATAAATTGTATTTTATTGTACAGGATAAACATTTATTAGCTTAACACAAAATTACATCTATACCACTTTTTCCTTTCTTAATCTTATACTACTTCCTTCCTTGTGACATCATTTATTAGCTGGTTTAGATCATTAATTTTTTCCAGTTTTTTTTTTAAATAATTGACATGCATTTCTTTATATGTTGAAGCTATACAGCATGGTGGTTTGATTTACAAACATTGTGAGATGATTACCAAAATAGGCTCAGCTAATTAATTCTTATATGGTATCCTTATTTTTTAATGTCTTTTTTTTTATTGTTTTTGCCATACAATATCATGATGTCACCATGGGTTTACATATGCTCCCCCTCCAGAACCCCCCTCCCTCCTCCCTCCCCCCGGGAAATCTCGAGGCACCAGCCCCAAGCATCAATCCTGGGCTGGCGATTGATTAGACATATGATAATTAACTTGTTTTAATGCCCTTCTCCCATATCATCCCATCCTTACCCTCATCCACAAAGTCCATGAGTCTATTCTATACATCTGCGTTCCTTTTGCTGTCTCGAATGCTGGGTTCTCGTTACCGTCTTTCTAAATTCCATATATATGCGTTAATATACTGTATTGTTGTTTTTGCTTCTGGCTTACTTCACTCTGGATAATGGGCTCCAGTTTCGTCCATCTGAGTAGAACTGATTCAAATGAATTTTTCCTTAATGCTGAGTAATATCCCATTGTGTATATGTACCACAGCTTTCTTATCCATTCGTCAGTTGATGGGCATCTAGGTTGCTTCCATGTCCTGGCTATTGTAAACAAAGCAGCGATGAACATTGGGGTGCACGTGGCTCTTTCAATTCTGGTTTCCTCGGTGTATATGCCCAGCAGTGGGATTGCTGGGTCATATGGCAGGACTATTTGCAGTTTTTTAAGGAACCTCCACACTGTTTTCCATAGTGGCTGTACTAGTTTGCAATCCCACCAACAGTGTAAGAGAGTTCCCTTTTCTCCACATCCTCTCCAGCATTTATTACTTGTAAATTTTTGGATTGCAGCCATTCTGAGTGGTGTAAAGTGATATCTCATTGTGGTTTTGATTTGCATTTCTCTGATAATGAGTGATGTTGAGCATCTTTTCATGTGTTTGTTAGCCATTTTTATGTCTTCTTTGGAGAAATGTCTGTTAAATTCTTTGGCCCACTTTTTGATTGGGTTGTTTATTTTCCTAGAATGGAGCTGCAGGAGTTGCTTGTATATTTTTGAGATTAATTGTTTGTCCTTTGCTTCATTGGCTATTATTTTCTGCCATTCTGAAGGCTGTCTTTTCACCTTGCTTATAGTTTCCTTTGTTGTGAAGAAGCTTTTAATTTTAATTAGGTCCCATTTGTTTATTCGTGCTTTTATTTCCAGTATTCTGGGAGGTGGGTCATATAGGATCCTGCTTTGGTTTATGTCAGAGAGTGTTTTCCCAATGTTATCCTCTAGGAGTTTTATAGTTTCTGGTCTTATGCTTAGATCTTTGATCCATTTTAAATTTATCTTTGTGTATGGTGTTAGAAAGTGTTCTAGTTTCATTCTTTTACAAGTGGCTATCCAGTTTTCCCAGCACCACTTGTTAAAGAGGTTGTCTTTTCTCCATTGTATATTCTTGCCTCCTTTTTCAAAGATAAAGTGTCCATAGATGCGTGGATTTATCTCTGGGCTTTCTATTTTGTTCCATTGATCTATATTTCTGTCTTTGTGCCAGTACCATACTGTCTTAATGACTGTAGATTTGTAGTATAGCTTAAAGTCTGGTAGGTTGATTCCTCCAGTTCCAATCTTCTTTCTCAAGATTGCTTTGGCTATACGAGGTTTTTTTGTATTTCCATACAAATTGTGAAATTATTTGTTCTAATTCTCTGAAAAAGACCTCTGGTAGCTTGATAGGAATTGCATTGAATCTATAGATTGCTTTGGGTAGTATATTCATTTTCACTATATTGATTCTTCCAATCCACGAACACGGCACATTTCTCCATCTGTTTGTGTCCTCTTTGATTTCTTTCATCAGTGTTTTATAGTTTTCTATATACAAGTCTTTTGTTTCTTTAGGTAGAAATACTCCTAAGTATTTTATTCTTTTTGTTTCGATGGTGAATGGAATTGTTTCCATAATTTCTCTTTCTCTTTTTCTCATTGTTAGTGTATAGGAATGCCAGGGATTTCTGTGTGTTGATTTTGTATCCTGAAACTTTGCTATATTCACTGATTAGCTCTAGTAATTTTCCAGTAGAATCTTTAGGGTTTTCAATATAGAGGATCGAAAGATCTTTCTTTAGAAACAAATTTTCTTAATAAATGACCTGCCTTTCTACAGATGTGCAGTGGGACTTCATAGGGAAGAGAACAATTTGATTTGAGATTTTAAAATACAACAGTTAAATTTAAATATAATGTCGAGGTGATCAAAGTTAATGTCTAAGACACAACAGTAGGGAAAATGATGTCATAAAATAATGATTCATGAGTACTCTGGGATGATGTTCATTTCCCAAGAAATAAGACTCTCCTAAGCTTCTTGCATAATGGAGTTTGATGTGTCGGTGTCATGAATTATTGACTAGCAGGTAAGAGGTTATCATCTGAGCCAATTGTATAAATTAGGTTCCTGGTGGCAAGTGACAGGAAACACTCAAACTGACTTAACAGCAGGGGGAGTATATGACTTGTGAAATGAAAACTTCCACGTGCAAGGTGGCTTTGTTAAGTGGAAGTGTTAGTTACTCAGTCGGATCCGACTCTTTGGGACTCCTATGGACCTTAGCCCCAGCCTTCTCTGTCCATGGAATTCTCCAGGTAAGAATATTGGAATGGGTAGCCATTTCCTTCTCCAGGGGATCTTCCTGACCCAGGGATCAAACCTAGATCTCCGGCACCGCAGGCAGACTGTTTACTGTCTGAGCCACCAGAGAAGCCCATGAGGTGGCTTTAGGGAGGATCAGTTTAGCATCTCACACAATATCCTCAGCACTTTGTTTTTGGACTTGGCTGAGTGGAGCACCAGAGCTCCTGTCTGCTCTTCCCTTGAAGGGCCCATAGCAGACACCCACCTCCTGGAAGCCCTTGTGGATGATAAAGTTAATTTTTTGCTCTTCCGAAGGTCTTAGAACATCTTCTTAACTTTTGTTCTATTTGGGTCACTTGTTCATCCCTAAAACCGCCTATAATGATCAGACATTTGGATGCATTAATTGGCTAAAAGTTCTCAAACTTTATGGTCTCTGGCTACACTCTTTAAAATTATTGAGGACTCTAAAAAATGTTTGTTTATTTAGCTTGTACCTATCAATACTTACCCCACTAGAAATTAAAACTGAGAAATGCAAAAAATGTATATTTATGAATTTATTAAAAAAACAGTTGTAAAGCCAATGCACAGGAACATAACAGTATATTTTTATGAAATGCAACTTTATTTTCCATGCTCAAATAAAATTCATGAGAAAGGCAGCACTCTTACATTTTTGTCTGTTTTTTAAAACATCTGACTTAACAAATAAGAGCTGAGTTCTTATATCTGCTTCTGAATTCAAGCTGTGGTGATAACATTGTTTTTATTGACATATAGATAAAGTTTGGCCTCATGTGGATGTAGTTGGAAAAGAGAGGAATTTTTAATAATCTTTCAGATCATTGTGTGTGTGTATGTGTGTGTGTGTGTTTTTAATACTGCACCAAAACTTGTCATATAGTTTCTTACAGGTTAGTTGCAATGTGGATACTAAAACTTTTGAATGGTTCAAAAACCATTCATGAATTATAACATCATGCATTGGTTATTTAGAAAATACTGATTCACTGGTTATGTACAACTTTGAAATGCTGACCGATTTATTGCACAGCATTAAAAATTCACGTCTTCTTTTAAACATCAGAAAAAGCCTGTACCCACTGTGACACTTTCAAAACCACAGTGGCAGATACCAGTTTTCCAAAATTAATTTTTTGCTAGAAAACTGTCATTGGCTCACTGGTAACAAGTGCTGCTAGATGTTTTTCTTGAAGTGGCAAGTTCAATTTGTCATATTTGTTTGTGAAATACCCAAACTGAATACCCATACTTGTTAGTATTTTCTTTTTTAAGAAAAATGGTATTCCATAAAAAAAAATGTAGCCAGCTTAACTCACAGCTCAGAGAATAGCATGCATGTTTCCTCAAGACCATAAGAACTCAGTATGTAGTAGAAGCTTATATGTATCTGTAGAACTTCCCTGGTGATCCAATGGTTAAGACTCTGTGTTTCCAATGCAGGGGGCACAGGTTTGATCCCTGGTCAGGGAACTAAGATTCCACTTGTGCCTGGTAGGGCCAAATTTTCTTTAAAAAAGGAATATAAGTTTGTATATATTTGGCACACAGAATATTTTAAAAAGACATGTATTCAAAGACACATTTAATAAAAACAGTCATTTTTACTGTTCCATCAAGGACATCCTCTGGTAAAATTGGTATTTTACTTTGAGTGTGTTACGATGAATAATAGCATTATTAGGAGTACAGGTCGATTTCATTGCCTTGGTTTATGCTGAGGCGACAGCAGTTTTATCCACCATTGCTTTTATACCATTATTACAAATGACAACTTAGGAAAAAAGTGGGTCACATCATGGTTTCATTATGGATATAGTTCTGACTTTTCAGAGTGCCTGAAAACATTTGAAGGATTCCCCGGGGGTTCCCAGGCTGTGCTTTGAGAATCACATCTAGATGGGAAGCCATCTAGAACCCTGGTTACAACTGAGAGATGGGTCATTTCCGCTGAGTCACAGGGAAATACTGTCTGGAGAGACAAAAATGTACTATTTCAACAAAAGTGTTAGATGCTTAGTCATGTCCAATTCTTTGTGATCTCATGGACTGTAGCTCACCAGGCTCCTCTGTCCATGGAGTTCTCCAGGCAAGAATACTGGAGTGGATTGCCATTCCCTTCTCCAGGGGATCTTCCCGACCCAGGGATTGAACCCGAGTCTCCTGCACTGCAGGCAGATTCTTTACCATCTGAGTCAGAGTCAAAGAAAGTAGAGTGACAAAAATAGCAGATGCAAGACTTCCCTAGTGGCCCAGGAGCGGACTCTGTGCTCCCAATGCAGGGGACGTGGGTTCAATCTTTGGTCAGGAAAACAAGATCCGACGTATGGCAACTGAGTTTGCACATCGCAACTAAAGATTTGTCATCCTGAGTGCTGCAACTAAAAGCCATCACAGCCAAATAAGCGAATAAATATTAAATAAAATAGCAGATGCTTCAGACAGCTGTCCAAGGAGGTCATGGGGCCCTTTGTCCACAAAGTTCTTGAGGACCAAGAAGATGACCTTGGCCCAGATGATTCAAGCCCTGTCCTGCCAGAGGCACCAGGCTGTTGGTTCAAGTTCCTTTTAGTCCGTTAACTTTGTCAGATCCTGTAACCACACTGCAGCTGTGTCACATGACCCATCAGAAGACTGCCTACTTCTATTTCAATAAATTCAACAAGTCAAGAAGAATAGAATTCTAAGGCCAGCACTGCCACTGATCAGCGGTTTTGACTTTGGGTTGTTGTTCAACTTCTTGTTTCTGTCTTCTTGTCTAAAAAAGAAGGCAGGTTGAGTAGATCATCACTAAATTGTTGCACAGACCAGATTCTCTGGGAGAAATAAGTGAAAATCAGTGAAATGCCTTGGGCTGTTGTTATGTTCCTTTTGATCTGTTAATTCTGTCCGTCTATCTGAAATACTACCAGTGTGTAAAAGTACCTATTGTCTGTCTTTAGAAATAGACACCACTTACCTCATATCAGATCAGCCAAGGGTTTGATTCTTTCTTTAGTCATTTCCTTTTACACTCCACACCATCCTAAGTCAGGGCAACTAAAAGAATTCATAGTTGTCCTGACTAGTTTAGTAATATGCCAATTGTTTAAAAAAAATACTTGGATTACTACTGCCTGGATATAAGACATCATCTCAGATGGGCATTCAGATAAGGTTAACTCTCTGTTAACCTTCTCTCTTTCCTCCTTGACAGTCTTATATCTTTTCTCAATCAGGCTGTTCTTCCCCCAGGGTCTCCAGGAATTCATTCTGAAAGGACAACCTTATTTGATCTGTGACGTTCAGTCCCGGAGGAGGCTTTAGGTCCTTCAGATTTTACAGAATGAGATACCTACCAGAAAAATGAACATCTCTTTTGTAACATTCCTCATAATTTAACTGTTCTATTCTGCTGACCAATTCTGGGTCTCTGTAGCAGAATTGGGTTATTATCTTTGTACCCCTCAAGAAGGGTTAAGTGAGGAGGGGTAAAAGAAAGAAGGATGGGGTAAAATATCCATACATATCTTCAACTATGCACAGGTACACCTTTACACAGAACCAAAGCACTCAGGATCAAAAATATATAAAGGAGCAAACCAAAGCTGTGTGCATTCTGAAAAAGTGGACCTTTATGTTTCCATCTTAAGGAAGGTGGACATTTATGTCACCATGGTCCTTGAACAAGGTCTTGGAATTTTTATGAAGATGAACAGAGGATTGGAGAAGACAGAAATACTGTCTGTTTAAATGTTATTTTGGGACATTATAGCTTGTGGTTATTCTCTATTGTGTAATTTTAGCATCTTAGTGTTATGACTTCAGTAAATGAAAGCACCCTCTGAAATAATTAACTCAAATGATAAGCCACCCTGTTAATTGAGCATCTCCTATGACTAAGGTTCTGCTAGAGTCTAGGGCAATCTTGATGAGAAGTACACAGATAAAGAAGTTTGCTACTTAGTATGATAAATTATACATTGATTGCATGTCAATTACATGCAAGGCCTAATAGAAGTACTTATGCAGAACAGGGAAGTTTATATGACTTGATCAAAGAAGAATAAATCAGGAATGACTTCACTAGAGGACTTGCTATAAAGGAGGTCACAAGGAAGCATGAGATTTATCCAGGTGAGGAAAAAGGTTGAAGTACATTCTAGACAAGGTCCCCAACCTTTCTGGCACCAGAGACTGGTTTCGTGGAAGACAGTTTTTCCACAAATGTTGTGTGATGGGGGATGGTTTGGGGATGATTCTCAAAAAGAGCTTGCAACCTAGATACCTCGCATTTGTAGTTCACAGTAGTGTTCCCAAGTTTAATGCTGCCACTGATTGAACAGAAGGCTGGCCTCAGGTGGTAAGGCAAGCAATGAGGAGCAGCTGTAAGTACAGGTGAACCATCTCTGGCTTGCCTTGAGCCCACTTCCTGCTGTGTGCCCTGGTTTATAACAAGCCACAGACTGGTGACTAGTCTGAGGCCCGGGAATTAGGGACCCCGGTTCTAGACCAGGGAAGAGCATGGGCAATTAAACACCTAGATGGGAGCATGGGGTAACTTGGGGATGGCAGAGGATGCAGTGGTTGAGACCTTATATGCACCTAGGCTTTGCTGATTCTTGGGACTAATTTGAGATAACCCCATTGGGTTATCTCAAAAGAGAAAGTTCAGAGCCAGGAAGATTGTCACAGTCATTGTCCAAGAAACAGGGCTGGTGAGTGCCTGATCTTTAGCTGGAATCTTGGTCTTTCTTCTACAAAGATGGGGATGTGTCTACTATTCCATGAGATTCCAAGAGGTCTGGGGGAATCAGGGCCTGCTCACAGCCTCTCTGATCTAATCTATTCTTCATTGTTTGGTTATCTGTCTATGAAAGATTTCTTAACTCATTTGATGAAAAGTAGGGTTTCTAGCTAGGGCTCTTTGAACTGGGTTAATTGGTCTGAAGTAGCACTAGCTTTCTGACTGAGAGTTGATTATGCTCTCAACCTATTACATCCTACCATGGAAAAATTGATAAATTCAAAGTCACCTTTCAAACACATGATTTGGGAATCCAAGAATTACCTGGACTTGGACTGTCCAATTGAAATCAAGCTATAAAAGATTATCCACACTCAGAGGGAGGAAATCCTTGGTAGTTGAAGCCAAAGTGTTAGTTACTCAGTCATGTCTGACTCTTTGTGATCCCATGGACTGTAGCCCACCAGGCTTCCCTGGTGGGAATTATCCACCAAGAATACTGGAGTGGGTACTCATTCCTTTCTCCAGGGATCTTCCCAACCAGGGATTGAACCCAGGTCTCCTGCATTGCAGGCAGATTATTTACTATCTTAGCCACCAGGGAAGTTCAGTTGAAGCCAAAGTCCTCCATAAACTATGAATTTATTAATAAATACATAGATTATTCTACCAAAGTTTCAATATTTCACTGTAAAATATTTTTCAAGAAATATATGTGTATATGTATAAAGCCATCAAAATAAAGTGGTTTTTCTATTTCTAGAGAGAAATCCACTTATACTCTGAATTATTACATATTATTGTAATCATTATATATGGTAAACTTTTACGTGCCATTAATCCAAGTGGATGGTGTCCAAGAATTCCAGCTCTTATCTCATAGTAAAAATCATTTATAAACTAGTTTTCTGCCCTTTCATAACTGAATTCATCCCTGAAACCTCCCGAGATTTATATTTTTAATATCTCGATTTGAATGAGGGTTGTCCTGGTATCTGGACAGAATGCTTTTCTTTCTGAACTGTTAATTGTGCAGAGAACCCAGAGATAAACAAATTGATTTAATTTTAATCTGCTTTCATGGTGATGCATAATGATAACTGGTTTCTGTCTCCTAGGGTTGAAAACCGCAGCCCTTAATAAGAGTTTGCGGGTATATTATGCAGCTCTAAATAGCTTATGTTGTGCTAGACTGCTCTCCATAAATTATTCTAACTCCAACAGTATCTCGGGGACTCCTAGTTCTTGTCTGCTGCAGATTTTCAATCAGTGAGACTATTAGTGTGACATGAAGCAACTCTGAGCCTACTTCTATGAAGAACAGCACTGATTGCATGCCTAGTGTTCCATAAATGAGATTAGTTCTGGAGAAACTAGTCATGCTCTCTGTCCCTGGTGAATAGCAGCAAGGGGAGGGAGTAGACACACAGGCTTTCACACATGGTCATTGGGAATGAACTTCACATAAGTGCTCAGACATTGGTTAGATGAATGGTTTGGAGTGTTTATTTTGAATTAGGCATAGGTATCGCCTAGTTGGCGCTTCCCTGATAGCTTAGCTGGTAAGGAATCCACTTGCAATGCAGAAGATCCCGGTTTAATTCCTGGGTTGGGAAGATCTGCTGGAGAAGGGCTGGGCTACCCACTCCAGTATTCTTGGGCTTCCCTTGTGGCTCAGCTGGTAAAGAATCTGCTTGCCAGTGAGGAGACCCGCGTTCCATCCCTGGGTCAGGGAAATCCCCCGGAGAAGGACGTGGCAACCCACTCCTGTATTCTTTCCTGGGGAATCCCCCAAAACTGGTGGGCTGCAGTCTATGGTATCACAAAGAGTCAGACACCACTTATCAACTAAAACAACAACAGTCATAGACTAATATCTACGCTAGGAAGAGAACTGCGTTATGTTTCCTTGTAAGCGTGAAGGTAGGCATGCTATATGACTTGCTCAGACCAAAGACAAAGAAGTGACAGTGACGTGTCACTCCACCGTGGATGCAAGGGCAAACTGACATGAAAAAGTTTCCATCGTTTCTTCTCTAGTGGGGATCTGGCAATATCCCAGATGGTACAGTGTCTCTTGGCTCTCCCAAGGGGATAACGTGTCCTGTGATCTACTGACATGTCACTGACCCTGGGTGAACAGGTGCACAAATGAGAAACCACCTGGTGTCATTTATTTTGTAGGCATTAGCTGTCATTGCAGCATCACATGCCCTAACCTGGCTGTTCATCTCCATTAACTCGATGCGCTCCAGGAGAGCAGAAACTGGAGCTGTTTTGTGCTCCACTGTACCCCTAGCAATTAACAAGGCCAGGTACACAGGTGATGTGTAGTAAATGTTTTTAATTTACAAGTCAAACCCTTGGGATCTCATCAATGGAGAACTGGGCTCATTCTTAGAAATTTACATATGGTTGCACTTCATGAGTTTGCCTCTTTAAGCTTCGGTTAGCTTCGAATGCTCTGACACTTTTCATATTGAACCAAAATGCACCTTCTTTCAATGATTCTACCTTTCTCTGGCCTCTCCAGGTGTTCACTTCCCACCTACACCCCACTTCACTTCACACTTCTCATTTTACTTGAAGCCATGCTCATGTCTTTTCTTATTTTACCAGTAGATTTTCAATATGAAAACTTTCCTTCTATCTTTTAGATTAGATTCGCATGACAGGAAGCAAGGTTATACTTGTTCTTTCTACATCAAAAAATATTACAGAGAAATCGAAGTCTTTTTAGGTGGGATTCATATCAAAGAATCTGTCTAGTTGACATTTTTCGGGGTGTCTTCCAACATTGAACCCAAAGTAGAAAGACTATTAATAAACACTTCTGATTTAGGGAGGAAGAAGTATTCTAGGTTAAATCATAACCTCTGCATGTTAGGTGAAAAGGACTGAAAATTAAAATAGATTTCCTATCTATTCTCTCAGGTAGTACCTCATGTAACCTCACAACATGTATAAAATATTACATGTGCAAAAAACTCAGAGTCTTTGTAGTTGCTAGAAAAAATAGCCGGTGTGTTCAGTTAGGTGTTGGCGGGTTGTCTGTGATTATTTATCTACCAGAGCTCTATTCCTCTTTTGGAATTTTGAAGACAGTTTTAAATTATAAAGGTCTTCAGCCTGAGCCTGGGGCATGTGTATGCCTGATGTTATGCCAAGCCATTCAAAGAGTATATAGACATAAGTCGTTCTCTTAAAGAGAAGATTTAAGACATTCTCTTAAAAAGAGAATCTGTTTTCTGAGTTCTGTACTTCCATACATTGTCTTTCCTGAAGTTGATCTACTGCAAAAGTACCTGTCAGCTTCTTCTGTGTTCTATGCACCCATCTAGGATCTCACTTGGATGGCTTGCCCTGGGTAAAAGCTTAGGAGCTGTAGACAGTTTAGTGATATTAGTGCCTTTGAGAAAGCAGATTACTCTAATGATTAGATAACAAATCCCTTTGTAAGCCACAGAATTTCTAATCCTTTGCTTTCAACAAAGCAGGAGAAAGGGCTCCTGATCAAACTGTCAGATCTTTAAACATCCCCTTTGAGGATGAATCACGATATGATGTTTCTCTTCTAAAGAGTTGAGAACCACAAGTGACATCTCTGTCACCAAGTGCCCTGGACCACACCTATGGTGTTGAGTTGCAGGATTGGAATGGAAGCTGACCATCTCATTCTTGCATTCATGAAACGCATCCTATGATGTGAAACACATCCACTGACATGTGCTTACTCAGGAAGAAGTTTCCTGAACTAGAACATCTCTATCACTTCACTGTAATTGATACCCCTTCTGTGTTCTTCTCTTCGTCTCAGAGCGGAAACCTGCATCTAATCCAGATGCCCTTTCCCCATGTCTTGCTGGGTTAGAGTCTGCCAAGCAGAGACATGAGGCTTTGGAAAGTGGAAGAGAATAGGCATTGTTCTCCTTTGTGGCTTCTGAAGATTCCAGATATTCCCAGAAGCTGGGGAGCTAGTGCTGGAAATCCTGCAGCAGATGGTAGAGATAGTTGGAAGGGGCTTTCCAGCCCTTATTTCCAGCTTGCCAATAGTTTCTGCTTCCTCGTGTTAAATACTCTCCACTTGGATTTGCTTCAGTTCTTCTACCCTGATGGGACCCACAGGAACCTTGCGTTTCTCTGCTCCCATGGAATATGCTGCAGTCATGTGAGTTGCTTTGGCCAATCTAATGTATGTTGCTTCCATGTAGAAAAAAGGATGAAACATGGGGTGATGTTTCATGTTCTATCTTCCTTTGGCTGAGAAATTCTGAAGCACCATGCACTGATGGCACCATCATGATGTGGATTCATTCCATCAGTCTCAATTCTTCCCTGCCTGCATGCATGCATGCTAAGTCACTTCAGTTGTGTTCAACTCTTTATGACTATGGACCTCCATCAGGTCCCTCTGCCCATGGAGTTTTCCAGGAAAGAATACAGAAATGGGTTGCCAGGCCCCCTCCGTGGGGATCTTCCTGAGCCAGGGATCGAATTCCCATCTCTTATGTCTGCTGCATTGGCAAGCGGGTTCTTTACCATTAGCACATAGAATGTCAGATCTGAGCAAAAAATAAATCTGTTACTCTAAGCCAGTAAGCGTCAGGGTTGTTTGCTGCATCAGCATAAGAAGGACTCTCCTGACTATAGACCCCCTTCCTGTTATTAATCAATTCATTCTCGATAATCCTTCACTGTCTTGTGTTGAATAATTATTCTTTGAAATGCACATATCCTTATATATATTCTTAAATGTGTACTGAACATAATTGTAATGCATCTCAGTCTAGAATTTTAAAAACCACATTTAGAGACATGGACACAGGGAAAAATAAATTCGAATTTATATACATATATTTGTTGCAAAGAAGTGTGACAGAGTAATCAATAAAAAAACTCTCGGGCACAAAAACAGAACACATTAGAGTAAACTTCTGTGAAAGAAATAAAATGGATATGCAAACTAAAAGAGAAAAAAGAAATATAAAATTCAAACCTGGTAAAGAAGAGGTGGTCTGTGTCCTTTTTTAAAACAAATAATGGTAGGTATCAAATCACTACGATATTTAGATTCCAGTGAATGCTTTGATATAACAGTTTAATTTTAAAATGCCAATGGTTACAATATACCTAAAATTTCAACCTTTGCCACTGAGAAGGAAAGTTTTAAATGCCAACTTTCAAATGTGCCTGCAGAGACCTTGTTTTGTAAAAATTATTCTGGAACATTACTCTCCCGCTATATTTTCTATGACACGGGTATGTTCTCTACCTGTCCTAGATTACAGAGTAGTGCCTGTCTATAAGTGTTACGTTCTCAAATTATTGTTATACCCCTGAGGAGCTTAATTTATTTGATCTTTACTTTTTTTTTTTTTTTTTGGCCACTCCATGCAGCTTGCAGGAATCTTAGTTTCCCTGATCAGAGATTGAACCTGGGCTCTGTAGGCAGAGAGATGGACCTCTGGGGAAGTCCCAGTCTCTACAATTTTAAATTTAAATAGATTCACATGACCAAGAGCTACCTTTTTGAATAGTGTATTTTTAGGGTCTGTGCAAGCCAAGCGAATAGGTTATGGGCTATCAGATGTAAAAAAGAGCCATACATGTTTAATTGATTCACTTTGCTCTACAGAAGAAACTAACAACACTGTAAATCAACTATACGTCAATAAACATTAAAAAAAATTTAAAAACTAGCAAAAAAGGGCCAAGTAAAATTGTGAAATTATTTACATTCATCACTACAAAAGAAGGGTAAGCACTTGAGGCATGTTCAGCGATTTTTAACCACTACAGAGACAACCCTATCCTTCTCACTTCAGCACCTGATAAAGCTCCATTCCATTGCCAGAGGAAGTCCAGTGAGAGGCATCCGCATTGTAATGAGGAATGTGATGGGATTTGGCTCAACTTGGACGATGGGGTGGAGTTTCAGAGACTTCTTTCAACCTGCGGATCCGGGTGCCAAGTGGTTTGGTGTTGGCAGAAGTGGTGGTCTAGATAGAGATACCACTTCCTCCTCTCACTCTGGTACATGGGCAAGTGATGGGGTTGGTAGGGGAGTGGATGCTGCAGGCGTTTATATTCAAGGATGAACAGCTCAGAAAACAAGTGAATGTTTTTCCCATTGCCCTGCACATTCCTCAAGGCTGTATCAAGGCCAGTTATGTATGCAAGCAATGAAGGCAGAAAGGAAATGTAAAATTCCCTGCAACATCCTCTCAACTTTGCCTTCATTCATAATTCATGCATATTTGTGAGAGAAAACCAGTGTCTTTATGGAGGAAGTACAAAGCACAATATGTAAATCACTTGTAACCCAATTGCCTAAGATGTCACTACTCAATTTTGACATATATACCCAGCCTTCTTATATGTATCTATACATTCATCTATAGTATCTACAGGGAGGAACATATCAGGTTAAAGTGTAATATCAGAAAAGTCTACTTACTTAAATCTATATCATAAGTTTATTTTCTTTATTCTTCTTTTGTTTTCACTGTATTCAGATTCTAGGGGAGATATGACATAGATTAGCAGAATCACATTAAGAACCTTAAAAGTCCTAGGCACTGTCAGATTATGAGAACCACTTTCCTCTGCTAATTATTTTCCAATAGAAGTAAAATATGAAAGGCAAAATATATTTTCAAAGGCCCAAAAAATCTTCTGATGATGATCTAATATCCTTTTTAGATAAATGACTTTAAAATAAATGTCTCTTGTTTCACTAGGTTTTTTGTGTATATATTTCACACATATTCTTCACAGTAAACAATGAACTCTTCTCAAGTTATTAATTGCTAAGGGGTCAACCCAGACTTAATTCTGTGGCTGCAGACCCAGATCATGCCACCTGGCAGCTTGTTCTTTGAAAGATACTGCCTTGAACAGATCTACCTTTTCATTAAGACATCTTCAAATTCAAATATGCTGTATTGTAGGTTAAATATTTTCTTATGCATCCAATCTGGCTGATACCCTGCCAGCTCTCTGTCAGTGCCATGGGGCTGTCAAACTCCAGTAAACAATGAGTTTAAGTTCTGTATAATCAGCTTCTCTTTCCAAGTTGAACAAGAAGACATTGTGATGGGTTTAGTGACGTGGTGCAGTTCCTGTTGGCATGTTTTCACTGGCAGCCTAAGAATTGGCAGGATATTGGGTGTCTTAGAAGGACAGAGAGAGACAGCAAAATAGCTGGGAGGATACACTGTTTGGAAAACTGGATGCTTTAAGTCACAGTAGGACTAGAGGAAAGGTTATTCAAGTGACTGGAACTTCATCAGGAATAGGGAGGAAGCGCCAGAGGAGATCAGACCTTCAATATCTCAGAATCCCAGGCTTGGTGACTTGAAGGTCTGATCTAACTTGAGTCCATTTCGTTAAAAATTTTAGAAGTTGAACTCAGGTGCTATTATCTTATGTACCATTAGCCTTACAGTCTGCCTCCTACAGGGAAGCTGGTTGGATTCCCCCTGGATGCAGGTCTCCAGATTTCTCTTCCTCATAAAAAGAGAGTTACTTGCTGGGGAATATCAAATTCAGTGCATGGTCACATTTTATAGGTATCTATGTAAGGGATGATGGTGAAGAGAAAGTGGTAATAGATGGGGCAGGGATCAGGATTTTTTATTCAGAAAAGAGAACACAATTTAAGGTGCATGTATGAAGCTAGAAGGGAAACAGTTAATGACCAGAGGTGATAGATCAATAGACAATCGATAGATAGATGATAGATAGTTGATACATGATTGATAGGTAGGTAAGTAGGTAAAGATAAGTAGGTAGACAGACAATTGATAGATATGTAGATAGATGATTGATAGGTAGACAGGTGCGTAGAAAGATAATAGAAAGACAGTTCAGTTCAGTTGCTCAGTTGTGTCTGACTCTTTGCGACCTCATGGACTGCAGCACACCAGGCCTCCCTGTCCATCACCAGCTCCCGGAGTTTACTCAAACTCATGTCCATTGAGTCAGTGATGCCATCCAACCATCTCATCCTCTGTAGAAAGACAGATATATGGTTAAATAGGCAGATAGGATTTAATATGGGAGATAACACCATTTCAATGTTACTTTCCTGTTGCAAGTTGAATCTTTCAATTGCCAATCTTCGTACACTTAAATGGCTTTGTTGGAAGTTTTCCGTGTAACACACAGGTTTACCTTCCTTGTTTCTTTGTGATGTTTCTTTCTGAACCCAGTTTGTTCATTTACTCTCAGGCCCCAACAGACATACTCTTTTCCATTCTGATGGGAAGGAATTTAGAGCAGGAGAGAAACCTCACTAATCCCTGTAACAAGGACTTCTCAATCAGAGATAGACTTACTGTTGTTTCTGGTTGTGTGTGTTACTTCTTCTTTCCAGTAATGTATTCATCACCTTAACTAAAACATCAGAGAACGTCGAGTTCTGTTTGTTGTTTAATGTCACAAGACTGTAATTAAACGGTTAGACTCTGTGGTCACTGATGCAAAGGCAATGGTGGACTCTGTTAATTCTAACGACAAAAGCAGGGGTCCCAAACTTGGTTGCCTTCAGGGGGCAGGCAAGTAATAAAATTGAGTGAATTGGACTTCTCTGGTGGCTCTAGAGAAGGAAATGGTCATGCATGCAAGTATTCTTGCCTGGGAAATCCCATGCACAGTGGAGCCTGGTGGGCTATAGTCCATGGAGTGGTGGAGTCAGACAGGACTTAGTGACTAAATGACAACAAAATTGAGTGAATTAGCTCAGGCTGAGCCTAAGAAAATTGTTGGTGTATGAAGATACACTAGGGGATGGTGGAGACCAGGGAAAACTGGACAACTTGTGTACTGTTTCAGGTGGTAGCCTCAGTTGATTGTTTAAGACAGCAGATGAAGTATTATTATACTATGCTTCAAGACGAGTCAGTGATGTAGATTCTTAAAGGAAATGCCTTAATTTGGAAATAGCTGGTTCAAATGATCAAAATGGAGTAGAACAATGTCAGACAAGAGATGTGTAGGCTCAATTCAGTCATGGCCGCCATTTATGACTTCCAAGGTCCAGCCACCCGCTGCTCGAAAGTCGATTCTCCAGAGACCAGTGTTGGTAGGGAGGGAAAGGTTGCTTTTTTGTGGAGGCTGGCAACAGGA
The DNA here is from genome assembly GCA_007570785.1 of Antilocapra americana. NCBI lineage: Eukaryota > Metazoa > Chordata > Mammalia > Artiodactyla > Antilocapridae > Antilocapra > Antilocapra americana. The sequence goes on along the minus strand of ML663006.1, from coordinate 13,348,651 downwards.
GAAGAAGATGGACTCCCATCTGAGAACCAGCCCCCAATTGCTGCTCAGGGAACAGGAGCTTTTAAAAGGGAGTTTGGGGATTGTATAGGCAGAGGGAGGGAACAGAATAGCATAGTCATCTCAACATCCGTAATGCCATGATCTGACCAACGTCACCTTGGTTGTTTTATTTATTGATTTATTTTATTTTTGGCTGTGCTGTGTCTGCGTCTCCGTGTGGGCTTTTCTCTAGTTGTGGCAAGCAGAGGCTACTCTCTAGTTGTGGTTCTCAGGCTTCTCATTGCAGTGGCTTCTCTGGTTTTGGAGCACAGGCTCTAGAGTGTGCAGGCTTCAGTGGTCACGGCTCCCGGGCTCTAGAGCACAGGCTCAGTAGTTATGGTGCATGGGCTTTGTCGCTCCTCGGCATATGGGATCTTCCCGCATGAAGGATCAAACCCATGTCTCCTGCATTGGCAAGCGGATTCTTTACCACTGAGCCACCAGGAGAGCCTTTGGTTGTTTGAAGTACAGTTAATTTTTAGTTCCATGGTTTATTCCCAGTTTTCTGAGACCAGTTCTTAGAACTGTGTGAAGTAGAGCAGCTGACGCCATGGCTTCAGTTGGGTCATCTTCTTCCACCTGGTGGGGCCACCTCCCAGGAGATGGCTCAGACTATTACCTATGACCTTTGAGGAGAAACTAAAGGTCCTTGGCCTGGCTTAGTGACTAAACTAGTATATTTTATCTTGTGTAAAAGCTTTGCGTATAAAGTACAACTAAATTCTCAGGCCAAGGTGGTACTTATACCATGAAAATCGGGGCTTCCACCAAGAAAGCTTGAAAGAGATGACAAGACCACTGATGGTGGGAATCCTGTTAAGTCTCACTGCAAACATGCCTGATGGTGGATGCTGACTCAGTCCTGGACCTCAGCTGGGTGTGTCCTCCAAAGCCCTGGCACATGGCATCCTTAGTAGTGGGGCTGCATCACAGCATGGCAGCTTCAGACTGCTCAGGAGAGGCTCAGCATTGTGGGAAAACCATGGAGGCCGATGGATCTTCTCTGACCTAATTCACAAGTCTTGTACCATCTCTTTCGCCCTACATGCAAGCCTCTCGCCTTCACAGGAGGAGAGACAAACTCATACTGTAGGAAGAGACAGATGCTCTCAGGGATGTTTTTGGACAAGATAACTTCCCCTATCTGCTAAAAACCAGTGGACTGAGGTGATGAAAGCAAAGCTGAACGGAGATTTAAATCAAGCCATTAAAATGTACAGGCTGTCTCTTCCTGTTTATCGGTGCCTCTGTCTTCACTTCCCCTGGTTGGCTATGTAGTTTACAACTGGCTTAGCACTTAGCTTTCAGCCAGTGTCCTGATTGCAGGCTGGTAATGGCTGTGAAATTGTTACCTAAGTGTTGTAGAAAGTGAAACAGCTGGCTGCTGACAAATACCAGCCCTGCAGCATGTGGGCTGGAAGGGGCAGCCACGCAGTGTCAACAGAGATGCTGGTTCACATGTGAGCTAAGGATCCCTCTTTGCCATCACTCAAGAGCCTCATGAATTGCAACAGGAAAGAAGAATCTCCGAGGCACAATCAGGGAGGACAAATACCAAGCCTTCCCTTTGTTGAATAAATCCCACTTTCCAATAGTGAAAGCAGAGGGATTAAGTCCTTACCCTTGGCTCCCAAGGCTTCAACATCAAGTTTCTCTATCAGGTTTTTTTTTTTTAATTTTTGACCACACTCTATGGCGTGTGGAAACTTAGTTCCCAGACTAAGGAATCAGACTCGCAACCCCTGGAGTGGAAGGCAGAGTCTTAACCACTGGACCACCAGGCAAGTCCCTGTCAGCATTTTTTAAATAGAAAAATATGAAAAAACACATCAGAATGAAATGATAATTAGTTTCGAAAATGGAATGTATCTCTTATATCTGGAATCTAAAGTATGACACAAATGAACTTATCTCTGCGACAGAAACAGACTCACAGATACAGAGAATAGACTTGTAGTTGCCAAGGGAGAGAAGAGATGGAAGAAGGATCAATTGGATTTTGGAGTTAGCAGATGTAAACTAGTGTATAGAGAATGGATAAACAATAAGGTCCTACTGTAGAGTATGGGAAACTGGATTCAGTGTCCTGTGGTAAACCATCATGGAAAAGAATATTCAAAGAAAAGAGAATGTATATAGGAGTATACTGAGTCACTTCACTGTATATCAGAATTTAACAGAACATTGGAAATCAACTATACTTCAATAAAATAAAATTTTTTAAGACTGAAATTATCCTTTTTCACCCAGAGAGTGCCATTGAATCTGGAAAATTCTCTCTCTTCCACCCAAAGAGTAGAGATAGGTTTGTTTTTTATCTAATCAGAACTGAAGAAACATTCACAGACTCTTACTCAAGCTTGAAAAGGAGTCAGAGTAGAATTTCTCTAAGAGAGAGTATAGTCCGGGTTATGCTGCTATAACAAACAACCCCTCGACTGCAGTGTTTTGAAGCCAGCTGGTTTTATTTCTCTGTCACATTACATATCTGCTGGTGCCCCTCCTTTGACGTGTCCTCAGTTGGGATCTGGGATGATGGGAAAGTCACCACCTGGAACATTCACTGTCTCTGGCAGGGCGGGGAAGACATCACTCCAAGCACGCTCTAACTCTTCCAGCCTCCCCATATATGATGCGTGTCTCTCCAGCCCACATTTTATTGGCCAAAGCCACAAACCCAGACCTCACTTCAAAGAGAGTTGGAGAAATAAATCACACCACACACCTGGAAGAAACACCTGAGGAAAGTCATACAACTGCCACTCTCTGGCAGTGACAGTACATGTCCTAAGTTTCCTCTTTCCTTTGTGTGTCTAATAATTCATTAGGTGGTCTAAGGAAACGGCCAATCTTTCTACTCTCTTCTTAAAGAAATATTTTTTAAACCTTAAAAATTTTTAAAAATTCATTTGTCTAGTTTTGGCTGCATTGGGTCTTTGCTGCTGCACGTGGGCTTTCTCTGGTTCCAGTGATTAGGGACTACTCTAGTTGTGGTGCGCATGGCTTCTCATTGCTGTGGCTTCTCTAGGCACACGGACTCAGTAGTTGTGGTGCACAGGCTTAGTTGCTCTGAGGCATGTGGAATCTTCCCGGACCAGGGATTGAACCCATGTCCTCTGCATTGGCAGGCTGATTCTTAATCACTGGACCATCAGGGAAGTCCCTCTAATCTCTTTTAAATCTTGGTTTTCTCATTTGTGTAATGAGAAAGTTGAAAAAATTTTGGAAATACTTTCATGGGGGGAAAATAAGTTTCTTCTTAGTTCAAGGCAATGCCTTGTCTAAGTGTGGCAGGAGGTAGGATCAACGTTTCCCGCCCCCCGCCCGCGCTTTGAAGGTAGGTATGGTCATGTGACTTGCTTTGGCCAATAAAATGTGAGGGGAAGTGACAGGTATGGAGTTCAGGGCGGAGTTTGAGGAATTGAAGCCACCTCGTGGTGTTATGGGGGAGGGTGGCAGCTGGAAGTTAAAGACAGAAATAGAAAGGGTCAATGTTCAGATTCTAATTTCCAAAGTGGGATTTTCTTGTCCTTAGATGATTCACTGGGAAGCCAGGTTTACAGAGTGAAAGAAAAATCTCTTGAAAACCTTCTTTATCCCCCACTTTGCAACCCATTAAGATGGGGGCCCAGCAGATAACATTAATAGATTCTGCTATATGGCAGAGGCCAGAATGGGGAGAAGAGGATGTAGAAAGACAAAATACCACCTCTGTGGATGTAAATGTGGTCCTGAGGGACTGTGGAAAGAAGAAAAGGGCCAGAAGTAGTGGAAACAGGGTAAGCCACATGTCTTTGTCACCACCAATGGGGCAGAAGATCTGACCTGGGTGATAGGAATTAACCAGAAAAGTCATTAGGAACTCCAAGGGTGAAAGGATCTCTGCTAGCAAGTAGCATTTAGGTTCAGGAAGGACGTTGCCTCATTGGTTGATTACACAGTGACTCAATCATCAGTATTTGGTAAGGCCAGGTCTAAATTATGTCAGCCTGATTGTAATAGTGTGGGATAGCATATCCGTGGACCAAATCCCCATGTGTCCTTGGAGGGACAGGGGAGGTAGCTGAGGGCATGGACTGTCAACTTAGCCAGGGGATATCCTACAGGGAGAAAAAAGGAGCAATAGGACATAGTGGGTAAGAGTAGGGCTCCTGGAACCATTATTAGCTGTGTGGCTTTAAGCAACTTGCTTAATTTCCCTGTACCTCAGTCTTCGTCTATAAAATGAGGCTACTTGTCCCCATAAGCACTCTTGCAAAATTATACCATTTTCAAATAGGAAATTTTTTTCTTTTTTACTTTTTAAATTATGGAAGTATGATAAGACATTTACAGAAGACTTGGGAAAAGGATTCTTTTTTTTAAATCAAAGTATATTTGATTTACAATGTTGTGTTAGTTTCTGATGTACAGCAAAGTGATTCCATTATATATATATATATATATATATATATATATATATATATATATATATATTATTTTTCTGTATTCTTTTCCATTATGTTTTATCACAGGATATTGAATAGAGTTCCCTATGCTCACAGTAGGATCTTGTTGTTTATCCATTTTATATATGGTAGTTTGCTTCTGTTGACCCTAAACTCAGACTCATTCCTCCCTCCCTTCTCCCTCCTTCTTGGCAACTGTACGTCTACACTCTATGATGGACAAGATTCTTTTATGTGACGTATTGATTTTTCTCTCCAGAAATACAATATGAGATGTGATGATGAGGTGTTATTGTAGTCTATCCATACTCTGGGATGTCAGTGATGGGGGAGGTTGTGTGTGTGTGTGTGTGTGTGTGTGTGGTGAGGTTGCAAGGAGTACACAGGCAATCTCTACTTTTTGCTCAGTTTCACTGTAGACGTAAAACTGCTCTAAAAAAAGAAGTTTATTAATTTGTTAAAAAGTGCTATTTAAACATTAAAATTTTAAGCCAAGACCCATGCACTAACTTATTTATTGGATGCTTTCTAGTTGGAGAATATCATGTAGAACAAATTTTAATAGTCCCTCACATATAGGCAAAATTGCATTAATAAAAGGCTGCCCACTAGAGTTTGCAGAGAACCAACTGAACTGACCTTGCTGTGAGTTGAATTGTGTCCCCCTAAATTCCTACCTCACAGTACCCATGGATGCGACTTTATTTGGAAATAGAGTCTTTCTAAACATAATAAATCCAATACCATATTGGGCACTTAAAAATATGTTAATGGAGTAGATCTCAGGTTAAGTGTTCTTATTACTTTTTTTAAAAAGTAAAGATAAAAATGAAAAGAAGAAAAGGCTCTGGTTAGTCAGGCATCCCTGATTGCTCAGCGGGTAAAGAATCCTGCGAATGCAGGAAACCTTGGTTTGATCCTTGGATGGAGAAGATCCCCTGGAGGAGGAAAATGGCAACCCACTCCAGTATTCTTGCCTGAAAAAATCCCATGGACAGAGGAGCCCAGAGGGCTACGGTCTAAAGGATCACAAAGGGTCCTATATGGTAACATACGTGCTAATGAGGATCTGTTGAGGTGGAGGGATAGTCTTTTGTTGCTGCTCTTGTACAATTCCTGAGCCCATCAGTCTCATTGGACCAGACCACTGTGACCAGAAGGAAGGAGAGTGCTGATTGGACCAGACCACTGTGACCAGAAGGAAGAAGAGTGCTGATTGGCTGAGGGAGCCCCATTTAGACACATGGACCCAAAGCTGTTCCCAAAGAATTGGAATACTTTCAACGCAAACCACAAATCCCTGGAAGGCTATCTCTGTCCTCGCAAACCTGATGTGTGAAGCACCCAGTGTCGTGTTCGAATCCAGCTGTCACCCTAATGCTAACACACATACCTCTTATCTTTGCAAGAGATAACTTCTGCTGTGGCCATCACCTGTCATAATTGATTAACATCTATGCGCTTCAGTTTCAGAGAGGGAAAAAGCACATTTTTCTTTTTTCTTGGAAACGGAAAGGCCACTTTTGAAGGTGTGCTGACAGAAATGATTCTTGTTGAAATAGGCATCAAAATACTCCTGAAAAAATGGGGAGAATAAGAAGGAAATAGCTCTATCAGATATTAAAACGTCATAAGCTATTGTGTGTAAAACATTTGGGTACTAGCTCATGTGAAGTCAGATCAGACAGATTGTTGAAAGTAAGTGGAGAGTCCAAAAATAAACATAAAAAGGCGGATTTAGTGCATATTGAAGATGGCATTTTAAATCAAGTACCGAGGGAATCATTTAATAAACCAGGTGCTGGTAAACCCATATAGAGAAAAGATAAAGGAAGATCCCTCTTTCATTAACTTCTTGCACTAAAATGAGTTCTTGATGGATCAAGGGACTAATTTCCTTACTAATACATGTTCTTGTTGTTTTTCAGTTGCTAAGTCATGTCTGACTCTGCAACTCCATGGACTGCAGCACCCCAGTCTTCCCTATCCTTCCCTGTCTCCAAGAGTTTGCTCAAACTCATGTCCATTGAGTCAGTGATGCCATCCAACCATCTAATCCTCTGTTGCCCCCTTCCCTGCCTGCTCTCAATCTTTCCCAGCATTAGAGTCTTTTCTAGTGAGTTGGCTCTTTGCATCAGGTGGCTCAAGTATTGGAGCTTCAGCTTTAGCATCAGTTCTTATGAATATTCAGAGTTGATTTCCTTTAGGATTGACTGATTTGATCTCCTTGATGTGCAAGGGACTCTCAAGAGTCTTCTGAGACCAAGAAAACAACAGAGAAGTAGACAAAGGATTTAAACAGATATTTAGCAAAAAAAAAAAAAAGTTTTAGGTACATGAAAAATATTCAGTGAAACTCAAACTTAATGCAGTATTGTTTGTATTAGATCTGTAGTGATCAAAAGGCACACTAAGATATTCTCAGTGAACGTGCAAATTAGTAGACTCTCTTTGAGTGGTAATTTAGCAAGTTCTATCAAAACTGAACACAGATATCTTTTTTGACGTGTCAGTTTCTTTTTTTAAGAACTTTTACTGTAGACCTGCTTGTATGTGTCTGCAAAGCTGGGAGTGTATGGAAATTCTCTGAAGTGCTGGTTATAGTAGCAAAGATTGGACACCTCCTATAAGACCATCAGATGGCCAACAGGCAGTTAAATTTTATTCAAATAAATCTACACATTGAAGTAGTACATCGAAGGAAGTGGGAATATAAACACTGATATAGATGTATGAAAAGATACAGTGTCGTAAAGAGTCAGACATGATTGAGCAACTGAACTGAACTGATAGAAAAGATGCATAAAAGTGTGTACAGTGTGTTGCCATTGGTATTTTTAAAAGATCTATACTTCTTTATTTTTTTAATAAAGTCTTTATTGAGTTTGTTGCAGTATTGCTTCTGTTTCATCTTTTTGTGGGTTTTTTTGGCCATAAAGCTTGTGGGATCCTAGCTCCCCCACTGGGAACTGAACTTGCACACCCTGCATTGGAAAGTGAAGTTTTGAGCACTGGACCGCAAGGAAGTCTCCAAAGATCTACTTTTCTAAATGTGTTAATCTCCTAGAAAATGGGCACTAAACTGGGGAGAAGTCTGGGGAGAGAAGTCTGCAGTGAAACTTTTTGTTTCTCTGCCTTTGTTATATTGAAATATTTACCAGCATGCTTGTATGATTCTTTTCAATGAAAAAAAAAGTTAATTAACAATGAATCCCTCCAAAAAGGCCCCCTGAAAATATGAGTTTGTTAACCATAACTCTGGTTTTGATTCAGAATGTTTTCCTTAATTAAAGAAATATATTTAAACAATCCCTCTAAAACCCTGGTAACCTTGAAAGCCAAAGGAAACAGCCATCCAGTTCTGTTATGTGCTGGAATTAGTGAAATTAGAGTGTCAGGGCTCATAACAGATAAGAAAATTAGGTCTTATTCCAAACCCTGACAGCCAGACCCCTCCCAGTCCCCAGTGCATCTCAGTGCCCTGGAAAGTGAGTGGGGAGTCTAATGTTCCAAACACGAGTCACCAAGGAAGACCACCCAGGCTTGCTGTTCTCCAGATACTCATCGTGCTTGCTCTGTTGTGATTTTGCCCTTGGGAATCTGGAACTCCTGAGACCAGTGTGAACTTTGACTCCGCATCTTCCACCTCCCACGGGACAGTGTGGATTCAGATTTATTTCATTTCGTTTTTGTTTTTTAGGAAAACTAGGCCATTGGGTAGTGACTGTTGTATGGATGAGGTGGAAAGAGAGTGAAACTTGATTTAAAATAGCTGTCCAGCATTCAAAATGGTGCCTGGCAAAGAGATGAGACTCAGGAAGTGTTTGTTGAATGAATCAATGACCGAAGAAGCAAACAAAGAGACCAGTTTGATTTACTCACCTAGTAAACTTTTATGTAACAAGGGAAATAATAATAGTAATAGTAATAATAATAATAGACTATTTTTAGTGGACATTATGGACTTGGCACGCTGTATCTGTTTAAAAAAACTTTCAATTTTATATTCGAGTTGATTAACTACATTGTGATAGTTTCAGGTGCATAGCATAGGATGTAACCTTTCTCCCCCAAACTCCCCTCCCATCCAGACTGCCACCTAACAATGAGCAGGGTTCCCAGTGATGTACAGTAGGTCCTTGTTTGTTATTTTATTTTTTATCCATTGTACGTATAGTGGTGCACACTGTATCTTGTAGAGTTCATTATGTTCAACAAAGAATAGGACTTTTTTCTTGCATGAATGCTGATGTATTTGACTGATGTATTTGCTGATGTATTTGTGACTCTGTAATGAGAGACTCAATAGCATGTGAAGAATGAGGTGGCCTAATTCTGATCATGGACATATGGGGAGTTCTGAGAGTGTAGTCCCTTATTGCTTTGGTAACAATGAGGCAAATAATTTCTCCTGATTTTCCAGAAACGTGATGTACTCGTGTGATATCTTCTGCATGCCTTTCCCACCCTTCTGAACTCAGCCATCATTTACTGATAAGCTGTGTTGAGGGACCTTGTCTATACTAAGGCTTTGGTTTTTCAAAGTAATCCATAAACACTGTGCATGAGCGTGTGTATTCAGTCCTGTCTGACTCTTTGCAACCCCATGGACTGTAGCCCTCCAGGCTCCTCTGTCTATGGAATTTTCCAGTTAAGAATACTATGGTGGTTTGCCATTTCCTCCTCCAGGGGATCTTCCTGATCCAGAACTCAAACTTGCGTCTCTTACATCTCCTGCATTGACAGGCAGATTCTTAACCACTGGACCACCAAGGAAGCCCCAATCTATGTTTTCTAGTAACACACACAGAGTCATGTTCTGTCAACATATATATAACATATTTATGTTATATACTATTTGTTAATTACTCAGTCATGTCCGACTCTTTGCAACCCCATGGACTGTGGCCCGCCAGCCTTCTCTGTCCATGGGATTCTCCAACAAGAATACTGGAGTGGATTGCCATTTACTTCTCCAGAAGAACTTCCCCACCCAGGGATCAAACCCTGGTCTCCTGCATCACAGGTAGGTTCTTTACAGTTTGAGATACAGGGAAATCCTGTATGTTAGATACTAGTCTCACACAATAAGCTAAGAAATACTTAAATGGCATCCTTGATGGTTGGATGGTGGTCTGACATTTTTCAGTTGGAACAAGAAGTGTACTTCCTGCTCACATGCCAGGCAAAGATCAAGTCACATCTAGAAGACATTCATATGTGTATTTTGGAGGGAGGACGAAAGTTTCCTCTCCTCTTCTAGGTCCTACTGGCTGGTCCAGGAATTAAATTGAGATGAAACAGATGAACAGGAGAAAGTCAAACAAATGTATAATCACATGTATACATTGGAGAAACCAGGAAAACTGACTAACTCGGAAAAAGACCAAGATCTTCACCTTAAACACTAGCTTCAGCTAATGGCTGAAGAGGATGTTGGGGATAGGGGTTTGGTACTTTGGTGGGGAGGAAAGCAACTGACATGGAGATGGAAAAGCAAGTGTTTGCTGAACACATGTTTGCTGGGCCAGGCAGAGACCATGGGACACAGAGACATCTCCGATCTCTAAAGAGTTCCCCCCACCACACCTAGTCTCTGTTCTTCTCAGATCCTCTGTCTCTAGTGATAGCTCTGCTCCTGCAGCACGACCACTATTGAACTTCTTCAGGCAGTTAGGGAAGGGTCAAAGTTTCTTCCTGAGTTTTTGGGTCTATGATTGTCTTCATCTGAAAATAATCTGCATGCCAGAGACATTTGGGGCTGGCAGATTTTCCTCCAAATATATAATTTCCCTTCTACTTTCCCATGTTTTGGTTCCTAGCTTTACCATTTTGTATTATGTGCATAATAAAGTCTTTTTAAGATAGTCATCCTCATCCTGGGATCTCCATCTCTGTGTCTTGCTTCCTTTTTTCTTCATAGAATTTATCAACGTAAGAAATGTGTGTGGGTTTGAGTGTGTGTGTGTTCTGTCTCTCCCCCAAGAATGTTAGTTCCCTGTCAATAGGAAGTATTCATGCTTTGTGCCTAACAAATTTCCTGGACTGTGAATGATGCCTGGAGAACAGGTGGGACTCAGTATTTGTTGAATGAATCAATGACTGAAGAAGCAGACAAAGAGACAGGTTTGGTTTACTCACCTACTGTTACTCATTACATTCATGACCTGCTTTAGGCATTTATATCTGAACATTTTGGTGGAAGGGAGGTCCTGGGGTGGGGGGGAATCATCACTTCCTCTAAAGCTTCTTTTGTAATAAATATTTAATATTATTTTTTATTTTATTATTTGACTGTGGAATCTTTAGTTGCAGCATGCAAACTCTTAGTTTTGGCATGCGGGGTCAAGTTCTCAGACCAGGGATTGAACCCAGACCCTCTGCATTGGAAGTGCCAAGTCTTAGCCACTGGACCACCAGGGAAGTCTCCCTCCAAAGCTTCTAACAGTTAGCACCCATATCATCGTGTTGATATGCTTTCCATGCCGTGTGCAGTCCTTCCTGTCCTGTTTCTATTCACCAGATCTGTTTTGGACATGTGCCCATAGGAAAGATGGGTCTCTGGAACCTTCTTGTGAATGAACTGAGAGTTAGAGGAAAACCAGGTCCTTGGAGAGATTAAGGACTATGTATGTATAGAATGCATTTAGCTCTACAATGGCTTTTAAAGAGTTAGTGAGCATCTCTCTGTGCTGGCAAAGGTAGCCCACAGGTTGAGTTTACTGGGATGAAGAGTGGTGACTCATGGAAGTTCCAGGAGAAGCAGCAAGTCCTTAGTCTCGGCACCCAGCCAGCCTGGCCAGAGACTGGCATCCCATGTCGCTCACCCTTTGGGTCAAGATGCAGAGTTCTGTTGCTTTGGCTTTTCTCCTCACTGGGCTCTCCTGAGTTGGTTGGCGGCCAGCCTGCTTCCTGCTTTCAGCTATTCATTTGCCCTTGGAGTCGGTTGAGAAGAGCGGCCAGGGTGATCTGTGAATAAAGCAGCATCTTTTATATGATCGGGATTGTTGCATACAGTTGTACAGGTTGTATACTGCTCAACTCTATGATGCCCCATTCATGTCATAATTTCTATGCATGGTACTTCCTGGAGTTGGTCAGGGCACAAGTTATATGGCTGTATGACAATCCTGAGCATGATCTTATTTATAGAAAATTATAGAATTACAACCTGGGTGTGTCAACTGCAAAAAAAAAAAAAAGTACAGCCTCAAGGTCAAGAATTAACGTTTTACTCGGTGGACTTTAAGACATCCTCTCAGATTGTTCTGAGTGACTGCTCCAAAGAGGTCAGGGAGGAACTGGATATATAGGAGTTATTGCTGAAAAAAAAAAAGTAGTTGAACCTTGAAAGATTTCTGCTAATCACAAGAACAAACATTTCAAGTGAATAATTTTGGTGCTTTTCTTTGTATGGGAAGACCCAAGGGTGCGGGCTCATTGAAACCATCCCTTTGATGTTCCTGCAGCCGTCCACGGCCAGTATCCTGTTTTTCTCCATCCTGAGTCCCGTCAGAGTGGCTGCAGCAGCTGAGGGCTTGATGTCTAGAGCATCCTTTGTCACTGAAATGGCAGGTGACATTCTTTATCCACAGGTGTGAAAGCAGGATGATGACTGAAATTTTGATGATCTAAGTTCAGTGTGACGGAAGTTCAGGCAGATTTTACTTTTTTCCTTATACCTGTATGTATTACTCTGTGTTTTTCTACAGTGAGCATATCCCAACCCTTTAATCAGGACAGAAATGATAAAGCTATTAATTGTGTCCAGTGTGCATGTGGAGAGGGGCAGGATGTAGGTGTGTGCTTTTCTGGACTTGGAGACCTCAGTGATACTTCTGAGGTAGCATGACGTCACATACCTCATTGATTCATTCACCCATTCATGATGGATTGATCTTACTGCATTCCAGCTAACAGAGGTCACAAATGCTGGGCAGCTTCCAATCCTTGAATGATTTTGCTTAGCCAGGATGGTGTTTTACATTTCTGGAATTTCACATACAACTGAGAATTTCTGCCTTCCCTCCCTTCAATGTTTTAAAGACTTGGCAATACCAGGCCTGGGCTCACAATTTGAGTTACCCAGCCCTCCTTTAGTTTGCACTTTATAAGGAATGACATCATCTCCACTTCCAGGGCCTTTGAAAATTCAATTGATCAGCCAGTGACTAAGAAGTGTCCGCCTCCCTCTCACCTGGCTGGCAGGGGGTCCTGGAGGCCATGTCCCCCTCTTCCTCCACTGTTGATTCCTCCCACTGTGGGTTTTAGGGAATGCCCCTACCTGTGTGAACCAGATCCACTCTGTATTTGATCTTCTGCTTGCTCTTTAATCCCCCTCACAGTGTGGTTCTTTGACAGCTGGGATGATGGTACACACACCTTGTGTCAGCCTAGGACTTTCAATGCCTCAAGATAGCAAGACATCAAAAACAATTTGTCTTGAAGTGACTGGCCTTCATTCTGAATTTAACTTTACCAAAATGGCAGTGTGGAAACAGATTCTTCATACATATAGGAACGCACGGCATCAGCAGTAGACTTTTACCTCCTTATTAATGTGCATTTATTTACCTGCCTCTACATAACAGGGCTTCTGCTCATTATGCTTATTCATGTCACGCTTGAGAATTAAAGGTTCCAGAAGATTTGAGTAGTTCCTTGTAAGTGGGGTATGTGCACCTCAAGAGATATGCAGAGTGATTCAAAAAATTGCAATGATGCAAAAATAGGACCTCTCACCATGTTGTTTTATAATCTCATTTTTATTTATATTTTTCTGTGTATTTTCTAGCATGCATGTTATGTCAATAGTTCAAGTATAAATTTGATAAATAAATATATCTGTATTAAAGTGAAATGCTAAAAAATAATTTATTGATATGAGTTCCTGGTTTTAAAAGAAATGATTTAGAACCTGATAATTTACACTATGGATTTAACTAGGGTTTGCTCGTGTGTAGCATTGTTGGCCTTGAACTGTATATATTAGTTAGTCCCAAAGTCGTGGCAGAGAAATTTTGCAAAGTACATTCCAGTGATGGGAAGAGGGGCCCAGTGTCGCAGGAAGGGAAAAAGGGACAAGATTAACAAAGGACTGTTAATTACATCATAAATGAGCACGTTAAAATAATTTTTGGCTGGGGCGTGGCCAAGATGCAGGGATGGGGCTGAAAGTCGTTCTGTGTTTTACTCTTTTCCATTCTGGTTTATTACAGGATATTGAGTAGAGTTCCCTGTGCTGTACAGTAGGACCTTTTCAAGATAGTTTATGTATTAATTTGCATCTGCTAATACCAAACTTCTAATTTATCCCTTCTCCCCCACTTTTCCTCTTTGGTAACCATAATTTTGTTTTCTATGACTGAAAGTCTGTTTTTGTTTCATAAATAAGTTCATTTGTGTCATATTTTAGGTTCCACATCTACATGATATCATATGATATTTTTCTGAATATGGTTCTTAAATGAAATGTTACAGACTATAAAACATGTGGTCTTGGTGGGACATAATATAGTCATAAATTGGTCAATTAGATCAATTAGAAATTAGAATAATGAGTGATTGTGGACTATTAATATTACAGTGAAGTTACTGCAAATGAGAAAACACAATATATTTAATTCTTTTCCATAATTAATGAGAGAAGATAAGTAAGGAGATGGAGGAATTCAAAACAGCTTTATTTTGAACTAAAGGGGTTTTCTGGGCCATGAACCAATGAGAAGTGACAGGTTCCCCATCAGTTAATTGGAAAGGATGCCACTAACCAAATCCACAACACTTGGAAGCATGTAGCATCCTTCTGTTACCCAGGATATGAGGGATGGGATGTGGGAGAGCAGAAATAACAGGTGCGCACCACAGCTCTGATCCCAGGCTGCGGGCTGTTTCAACTGTTACTGGGTACTGTATTTGAAACACACACAAGCACACATGTGCACGCATGTGTGTATGTGGATATGTGTCTATATGCATGCATAAATATATGCATATATGCATGCATAATATTTGTTTATGTGTGTCTCTATATATCTGTGTGTGTATATATGGACTTCCTTGGTAACTTAGAGGGTAAAGAATCTGCCTGCAATCCAGGAGGTATGTGTGTATATACATGTGTGTGTGTGTGTATATATATGTGTATTATGTTCTGTATGTATTTTCATGCATATATGTCTGTGTGTACATACATGTATATTTGTCTGTGCACGTGTGCATATATGTTGCTTGTGCATGTATATGCATATGTGTGTGTCTGTGTATATGCACCTGTATATGTCTACGTGTGTACATGTCCGTGTGTGTATATATGGTGTGTATATCTATGCTTTTATATTTGTGTGTATATGTGTGTGTGTTTATGTTTGTAGTATTTATATCTGCCTATGGATATATTTGTGCATGTATATCTATATAAATACAATAAATCTGTTTTTTTTTCAAATAAAATATACCATTAAGCAAGCAGTGTTTATTTATTCCAGTCCACAGTCCATGTGCATTCTGTGGAGGGACATTATGGCTTTTTCCCCAGCCACTACAGTAGACATACTATTAAGTGTAAATATATAGTAAATGTCTTTGGAAATCAAGTGCTGTGTTTATCTCTATGTAGTGAAGCTGTCAGTATAACCTGTATTTATTGAACCACAAGTAGATTATAAAACTTCCACTAATGAATGTAAGTAACCCAGTTGTCATCAACAAAAGAAGGAAGTAGCATTTGGTACAGCCCCAGCGGAGCCAAATTTCATGTGTTCTGAGGATTATCTTAATAGTTTGAAAACATGGCTACTTACAGCGCTGAGATGAATGTTTCAAAATGAAGCACCCAACACAAACCATATTCATTGTGTACCATAGATGTGTCTCTGAGAAACACACGTTCATTCTTGATGTTTGTACTCTATTCACTGATGTTTCTTGAGCAGAGACCTCTTGCCCAGTTCAAAACATCTGAAATATGCTATAGAAATGTGTGTCTTCTCTTATGAAAACATTCTATGTCCAAAAAGTACAATTTCTTAGTGCCCAGCACTCAATTTCATAATCCCCGTTTAGAAATAATGCTATAAATTATAGCTTTGGGTAGCTGCACTGGAATTATTGGCAACAGATATTGGGTGCTTCATGGGTTAAATAAGCAACCATGTTCTTTCCTAAGAACTTAAAAATGATTCATTGGAGAAACAGTATCTGAATTCCAAATAACCTACTTGTGAATAAAATTTAAGAAAAATAAGAGCCCATTCTATATCAGAAAAAGCTTAGGTACTAATAACTCTTGTATCACAAAAAGATTGCCAAATCCAGGTTGATGACCTATTTATTGAAAGTAAATTTGACTCAATAAAATTCCAGTGCACAGTAATTGGGACAGCCCTTATAATTTATATTCATAGAATAGCAGCTGTCCATAGTGAATTGAACTTCTTTTCATCACCCACCTTGGTTGCTTACAATTTAAATGAGTTCCTGCAAGGCAGGAATCCTAGCTCGTGTCACCAGAAGGTCAGGTGGCTTCCTAGTCTGTGCATACAATCCCCAATTTATAAATGACTGCATTCAAAATGTTGGTTTCTACTTGGATTATTTATGACAGAAAACACTGTATTGTTTTTCCTCTAGAAGCAATGCTATGCATGGCGCTCACCTAAAAATGCGAACTTCAGCCCTGGGGTTCAAATGGAAGAAGTGATTCCTCTCTTGTCTTTGTTAGACGAGGCAAAGTAGTTTGTATTTTGGGATCCCCCGGACCACTCCTGGGTTTGATGACTTGCTGGGAAAACTCAAAGGACTCAGGGTACAGTCACAATCAGAATTAAGATTTATTATAGCAAAAGGGAAAGAGACAAGGGGTGGAGTCTAGGGGTACTAGGGACAAGTTTGAGAAAGTCTCCTTTCAGGGAGTTGTACAGGATGCCCTTCATCCCTCCAGCAACGAGTTATGACAACACGGGTAAACAGTTGTCTGTCTGGAAAGCTCATCCAAGCCTGGGAGCCAAGAATTTTTTACTGGGGGCAAGTCTCCTAGATACCACCTGCCTGGCAGGCATAGTAACTTCAGATCACCAGAAAGAAAGCAGGAGTCTGCCATCGACTATATTGCTTGTACAAAAAATTTAGACTTAGTGAGCCCTCTTATTAAAGAGTTGAGGAAACCCCTTTCAAAATCCAGATACCAGAGGGCAGCCTTGCCAACATACTTTCTAGGGTGGCAGCCTCAGACCGTCTGTGTTCACTTTTCTTTGCACAATCTGTCTTCAAGTTGTTTCCATGGGAGATTGCATTCTTAGTGCTTGCAGGCAAGTCCTTTTCTCATCAAGCCCCAGTCCTAAAAGTGGCATCTTGTCTTCCCGCTTTGCTCCTAGTATTAGGGGTGACCTGGCTTGTCTCTTCTGGTGATATGAGTGGGGAATTTAGAGATGGAGACTCAGAACCCACCTCCTTGCCTCTGTGTCATTACAGGTACCACAACTATAAATCTGGGGAGTACACCTCTGGGGCTCCCCTCTTGGCAGCATCTTTCAGCTGGTCACCCATCAGCCTGCCCTATTTGTCCCCTGGCTTTCTTGCTTCAGATCCGTTTATGTTTTCCTCAAGGGGCTAAGAAAAGAAAACACAACAGGAACCATGACTCTTCCCAGCAGTTTGTGCATCCAGCTGTTGGCGATTTATTGCATTGTCCTTTGACTATATCCTTTCCAGTGCATATATATTTATTCACTTGAAATCTCTTAGAGAAAAATAAGGGTGTATGAGAAAACCAGCTCTGCCATGCATCCTCCGCCTCTCCCATCCTGCTTCTCTGCTGTCTGGGGGAAAAATTTGCAAGTGTGTCATCTTTCTGTGAATGAAAGAGAGGGCTGGAGGAGACAGGAGAAAAGTGAAAGTCACTCAGTCCTGTCTGACTCTTTGTGACCCCATGGACTGTAGCCCACCAGGCTCCTCTGTCCATGGAATTCTCCAGGCAAGAATACTGGAGTGGGTTGCCATTGCCTTCTCCAGGGGATCTTCCCGTCCTAGGGATCAAACCCAGGTTTTCTGCATTGCAGGCAGATTGTTTACTGCCTGAGCCACCAGGGAAGGAGAGAAATAATAAGCAATCTGGTACGGAGGCCTCACCTGCTTTGGCAAGTTTGTCATTAAGTCTGAGAAGATGTTAGATCTCAGAACAGGTACTGGCCAGTGTTGGCTAACAAAGAAATTGGCCGGCCTAAATAAGTCGCTTCAGCACGAGGAAGTTTTATGTGATGCCAAAGAAAAGCCCCGAGATTCGTTGGAAGAAAGCACTGTGATTCAGGAACTGTTTCAAACCCTGGATCACCTGCAGCCAGATCCCTTGGTTGCTCAGCTTCTCAGTGAAAATTAAATTGGTCCTGACCTCATAGGGCATGAGTGGGAGTGATATGTGATAAAACTGTCATGAACTCAGAAGAGTGCCCAGTTTGTGGAAAAGAATTGGTAAGTGATAGTGATGATGATGTAATGATGGTCCTGGTGATGACAATGATGTTGATGAGTATGTCATGGGAGGGACACAAGAGTGAAAGTCAGGTTGGGACTTACCTGGTGGTCCAGTGGTTAAGGCTTTGCCTTCTAATGCAGGGGTTGTGGGTTCGATCCCTGGTTGCGAAGCTAAGATCCCACATGTCTTGTGGCCAAAAAACCAAAACATAAAACAGAAGCAATATTGCAGCAAATTCAATAAAGACTTTAAAAATAGTCCACATAAAAAAACTTAAAAAAAAAAAAAGGAATTAAGGCATGCCTCTGTACCCTGTCAGCATCTGTTTTCCTATGAACTAGCATGCTTCTCAAAACTGAGTGGCAGGGCCTGTCCTCCACCCTTGAACTTGGAACGATGCTTGGGAAATTAGATAATACAGAGGAAGGGCCCATCAGTACCTGGCATGGAAAAGACATTCCAAAACTGCATTGTTATTATTAATTCACTTTTGCTGTTTGAATGAATTTTCCTTTTCTATTTAATTTTAACAGTCTATGGGTATTCAGGTAATGTCTTTTTTTAATTAGAGCCATCCACTATCAGAATATTATTTCTTTATGTGGCTGATCCTGGCCTGTGCCACTATTCTGTTTCTAGCTCTTCTGTTAAAGGAAGGAATGACCAGGAGGAAAAATGAGGATGGATGGATTGGAATGGAACTGCCAATGTGTGATTAAATTCTATTAAACATGGGGTTACACCTGCCAGGCGACAATGTGCCATTAAGTGCTGAGGGTCTCCAGAAGCAGAGGTAACCCAGGGATGCCCCACTGGCGTCTCAGTTGTGCACTTCCTGTCTCCAACAGGGTAAAGGTGATGAAAGGCATGAACATCATCGGGGTGAGAGCCAGCAGCCCTTCCGTGTGGGAAGTCAAGGAGAGCACAGATTATGCTGGGAAGTACACCCCTGCTGTCATTGTTTGTCAGAAGAAATCGGCTGGCTCAGAAAAAAGGTGAGTCCCCATGGCCTGCCATATATTCAGATTATCAGTGACGGGGGCCTCCTTTTCCCCAAAATCGTCAACAGCCACTTTCACTGCGGTTTGCATTTGCTATGTGTCTGTATTATCAGCGCTTCTAGGTAAGATAGATGAAATGCTTCATTTGGAAAAAGGTGAGCTATTATTCACGGTGGACCTGCTTACAGTCCCAGTGCAGCCCTGGGTCACCTGCAGGGACTACTCCATGCAGATGGAGTTTATCTCCAAATAATGTTACACGGCAACGCGACCTCTTTCTAATCTGTACGATTAGGGAAAATGGAAAGTCTGGGCAGCTCTGATAAAATAGCCCATTTTGCAAGTGTTCCAAACAAGAGTTTCTTGAGAAAGCAAACAAACAAGTAAAGTTTGTAGATTTCCTGGTTTGAAAAGGTGCCTTTCACATTTGCTGTGTCAATTTATTTGTGTGTGTGTGTGTGTGTCAGTTTAAATATAATGCAAAGATTGCATTTTGTGTGGGCATTTTCTGATGGGCCTGTGAATAGTCTGCTGTGGAATTATAGAGAATTGTGACTCTGTCTCTGATACTCACCAAATTAGAAGCAGTCAATTCACAGCTGGGCAGAGAGACTTGGAAACTCAGTGGTTCTTGATTTATTTCTGTTTCCTGAAACCTCATTTGTGATTCCGGAGAAGGCAGTGGCAACCCACTCCAGTACTCTCGCCTGGAAAACCCCATGGACACAGGAGCCTGGGAGGCTGCAGTCCATGGGGTGGCTAAGAGTCGAACACGACTGAGCAACTTCACTTTCACATTTCACTTTCATGCGTTGGAGAAGGAAATGGCAACCCACTCCAGTGTTCTTACCTGGAGGATCCCAGGGACGGGGAAGCCTGGTGGGCTGCAGTCTGTGGAGTCGCACAGACTCAGACATGACTGAAGTGACTTAGCAGCAGCAGCAGCAGCATTTGTGATTCCAAAATATTTCTTGTCTGGTCACCTGTTTTTGCCACTTTGGGGTTGGTTGGGTTTTTTTTTGCTCATTGTATTACTGGCAATTGAAATAATAATAAATACCAACCCTATCTATATAGCATTATTTCTGGAGTCAGTTTTTTAACCTTCCTAGCTCCATGTTTAGAGAAAATTTGTTTTCCATTGTTTATTCTAATATGGAGGTCATGAATCTCAGCTGGTATCTAATTTTCCTTTGGGAATTTATTTCCAAAGAGCATCTGATGTGAATTTGGGGGTGACAGGATATGGATTTCCCTCCATGCTCCTGTTTCACGGGTGCTCTGAGATTTGGGTTAACAACTGTCAAGCTCTGTCAAGACTTTCCTCTTGTGACCAGTGTTTCAAGAATTTTATTCTTGAAGATTTGCTTGTAGAGCAAATGAGAGCAGAGAAGAAGAGATCTGTATCTGAGTTCTGCCCTAAATGTTTACGTAGTAAAAGTCTGCCACATGGAGTACCTTCAAGAACTTATAAATAAGGTCACGTCCACAAGTGTCTGTGCCAGCGATGTGGTTGGGGAAGTGAGGTGCCAGCTCCCATAAGGGTTTCCTTTGTGTTGTAATGTTAGCAAAAATTAGGAGGATAGATAGGTAGGCAGATGAATAATGATAGAGAGATAAATAATAAATAGATGATAGTTAGAGGAATAATAGAAAATGTGATGGATGGATGGATGGATAGATAAATGATACATATACAAATAGATATATAGACAGATATATATATATATTTTTTTTTTTCTTTGCCATAAAGTTGCAGGAGTCTGGGGAAGACTTGGGAGAAATCCCAACCAAGGTGCGTTTTTCCCTTCTTGTTTCTTCTTGCCATTTCCTGTATGGATTAGTGGGAGTAGCAGTGACTGAAGTGTTATGTATGAAATGCAAAGAGATTTGAATCATTTGAAACATGTTGTGGACTTTCTGGCTAGCCATTCATTCAGTCTGTCTTGGGCATGGAGAAATTAAGGAGACTTTCCAAGAGTAGCTCATCCCCATTAAGATGTAAGGTGTAAGCTGCCTTTTTATGCATCAACTAAGACAGGCATTCCCAAGGGGCTTTAACACTTCCTCAGATGAAACAGAAAATCAACAGCCCTAGGACATATCGAAACGTACAAATGCACGGTGCTTGCCATTTTCCCCCTTTCATCTGTATCAGTATCTTCTTTAAGAAACAAATTCCCTGAGTGGAATGTCAAGCTACTCCTCACAGTTCTGAGACCATCATGCCGCTCACTATGGAGACTATTTCTTATCCATTTATAGATTCTGATATCAGTTTTCTATTTCCTACTATGAATCTAGATGATGAAAGAAAGCATGTGGACTCATGTAGACATACACAAACACACATAAGGCTCTATATATTATATGTAATTTGTGTGCATATGTAGACTATGTGCATATGCAATATATTACATGTCTTTGTAATATGTTATATATATAGTATCTGTATATAGGACATATAAGCGATATAGGTGGTTCAGTATCTGCAGGTATACATGGCATACTTATGTGTATTTGGGTATGTCCGCATGAGTACATATGCTTCCTTTCATCATCTGGACCCATAGTAGGAAATAGAAAATGGTGTTATGATGCAGAGGTTTATTCAGTGTCTCTCACTCTAGTTGTTACACTACAGCCAGTCAGGCTTTGCTTAATGAAGAAGCTGTAGAATGCATGCGCTTTTAGATGGAAAGCCACACCGGTCTAGTTGGTCGTTGTTTCCAGACCCTACAGCAACATCTGTTACATGTGAGAGTCTCCGTGAATATTCCTTTGGTGACATCCTGGAATTAGACTCTATCTCCATTACTTTATGTATTACGATGCAAATCTGTAAGTACACGAACTGAATAGTCTCTGACATACCTGTTTATATCAAGTAAGGTGCATAACAGCATCTGTATTGATGACCTATTTAGGGAAAACCCAGAAAAGGACACTTTTTCAGCAGAGGGACTGGCAACTGTGATTTCTTTTGGAATGAGCTGGGAAGTTGGGGAAGAAAGCTGAATGTAAATTACTTTTTACTGTGAGCCATTTGGACTATGATTTTTTTTAAATATGTGCATGTATTACCATTTAATATTATGTATACAGTTAAAATAGACTTTTCTAAATATGCTATATTCATTTTTATGTTCAACTTTTATTCTCCCTCTAAGTGTTCTTTTTATTTCGCTCTGTCTTCATGGAGTTAAATGCAGAAGAATCATGCTCCACTCTTGGGGATAGTGAGCACACCAGAGGATCTGTTTCCTTTTCCTTGAAGGATAATTGGAGAACATATGATGGATTGGATGTTTTCATGTTAATAGGTTTTGCTTCAGAAGCAGTTTTGCTTTATACATTCTCCCTACTCTCTTTGAATGTTTTTCAGTTATTCTTTTATTTCTTTTGAAAAAAAGAAGAAAAATTTAAACTTTATTTACTTATTTTGGCTACGCTGAGTCTTAGTTGCAGCATGAGGGATCTCTGTTGTGTCATGTGGGATCTTTCATTGTGGGGCGAGGATTCTCTAGTTGCAGCTCATGGGCTTTGCTGCCCCATGGCATGTAGGATCTTAGTTCCCTGACCAGGAATCGAACCCATGTCCCCTAAATTTCAAGGTGGATTCTTAACCACTGGACCACCAGGAAAATCATCAGTTATTCTTAAAAGTTAGAGTCAGATCATAAAGATGCAAAAGAGTCAGTCTTAATGAACTTGAGAATCATGGGTTGTGAATTGCTAATAATTTACCATGGACTGCGAAGTTGCATTAATGAAGTTAAGTTCCTGTGACAGGTGTAATTTTATGGATTAAGGAGATGCTTATCTAGTGATGAACTCAACAGGAGTTAAGTGAAGATCTCTTATCTCAGTTGAAATACATCCTTCATTTTTTTTAAAGAACTGTGGTTGTTCAAAGCCTTATCATCACAGTATTAACATATGAATGTTACCCACAGCTATCAGATCTGTTTTGACTAAGCATTGCCAGGAAATATTATGGAACAGAAGGAGAATAACTAATTATGCTCCATCCATCAAATTCCATTTGGCATTTTCTAAATCTTGCTCACTCTAGCACTTTGTAAACTTAGATAAATGTGTAACAAAAGTCATGTATTTTTTTATTTCTTTGCTCTTCTTTGCATAGATGAGTGTTTTCAAAAGTTTGCCATAGTTTCTATTTAAATGATTTTAGGTGGTATAGAGAAACAGGGTCAAATAAACTTAAATGACAGAAATGTGTGTTTTCCAGTTATCCAGCAAGACTTCTAATTGAAGAGAAATTCATCTCTTTTAGGGGTTAATATGTCTTAAAAGTCTCTATCCTTTGTTAGTAGATTGTAGACAAGCAAGAGTACATAGTTAGGCTTAATCCTTTCTTATGATTATCCATTTACTTCATAAGATACTGCTTTTCCATTTATTATAGGTAATTTTGTTACGACTTCATGCTCATACTGCTTGCCACATGACAGGACAATAAATTGATGAATGTGTTGTTGGGGAAAGAGATAGTGACTTTATTCAGAAAGCCAGCAGACTGAGAAGATGGTGGACTAGTGTCGCAAAGAATCATCTTTGTTAGAATTCAGGCTTCTTTTATACTAAAAGTAGGGGGATGTGTTGACTGTTGCATATTTCTTGGTGCAGGAATCCTTTGTTCTCGCAACTATACATGTAAGTCAGGTCACAACCTTACAGTCCATTCTGCAATCTTTTAATCCCTATAAAGTATTAAAGCTTTAAAGGTCAGAGCCTTGAGAATGGGCTGTGCTGTATATTTCAGGCTATAGGCAAATTCTTAACTTGTGGTAAAAGCAATAGAACACAGAAGTTAAAGTAAAAATAAAGAGATCCAATATGGAGTCAGATTTGTTCTTCCCTGTTACAATATGTTTCATTTTAAAACAAATATAGCTTAAGTAATAGCATGAGGTACCATAAATAGAAAGTAATGTTTAAAGGATACACATATATGATTACGATCATAAATGCATGTTCAAAAAATATATGCTGGCATGATAAATCCATCTCATAATACTTTTATTAAGATTAAGTTTGATAATTTAATGAATGACTTACAAAAAATAAAATAAGTAAAGTAAAAGTTTACTTCTCTGTCTCATAGGAGAAACCATAACACAGGCAGACCATAGATGGCCTGGCAACTCCTCAATACCATCAGGGTCCCAGGCACCTGTCTTTCTTTAACACCATGTTAATGCATGATTCTTATCCTCATAGATTAAGATGGCTGCTGGAGTGCCAGTCATCATATCTGCATTGCAGGTTAAAAAAAAAAAAAAACCCAAAAACTGACAGAAAAAAGCCTTCTCCACTGGATCAGTTCCGTTTGAGCAACTTTTCTAGAAACTTATGCCAACCTCCAATACTCTCCTGCTTCTCATTGGTCAGGACTTAATCACATGGCCACCCCAGACTTCAAGGGGAAGTAAGAACCATCATGTACTGCAGGCAGCAGTATTCTTAAGTCAGAATCAGTTTCTGCTCCAAAGAGAAAAGTGGACTGAATGGGTTAAGGGACCAGAAACCTTGATCTCAGCAATTTATAAAGAGTAAATCTTGTGGGATTTCCAATAGGATGATGGAAAGGACATGGTACCTAACCATTCCTTTCATTCTGCCAGGTTCCCATGGAAATTTACAGCTATTGTATTTAAAATAGATAAATAACAAGGTCCTACTGTATGGCATGCTGTGGTTCATGGGGTTGCAAAGAGTCGGACATGACTGAGTGACTGCACTGAACTGTATAGCACAGGGAACAATGTTACATACCATGTAATAAACTGTAATGGAAAATAATATGAAAAAGGGTATATACATGTACACACATATATGTCTATATATGTATATGAATCACTTTGCTGTACACCCGAAACTAACATACCATTATAAATCAGCTATACTCCAATTAAATAAGTACATACATATATAGGAAAAAATTATCATGCATACGTTAGAGATGTGCAGACATATTTGTTAAAAGTACAAGACTGGATTGAAGGAAGATACCAAGATTGCCAATCTCAATTGTGCATTAGGGTATATATGTATGCCTATGGCTGATTCATGTTGAGGTTTCAAAGAAAACAGTAAAATTCTATAAAGCAATTTTCCTTCAATAAAAATTAATTAATTAAAAAAATAAAAGGACCAGGAATGTGAGTAGAGGAGATCCAGGCACACACACGTATACACACACACACACACACACACACACACAAATCAGGACTATCTCCTAATATTGACAGCAGATGCTGGTACAGGTGGACATGGACATGTCAAAGCCAGTAAGATTTCCTCTGTGGACTGGTGACAATAAAGGCAGTTACTGGACGAGGAGCACACTTCTGGAACAGGTACTCAAGCAGGCGGAAAACCCATCTTTGTGTGTGCTCAGTCCCTCAGTCGTGTCTGACTGTTTGTGATCCCATGGACTGTAGCCCTCCAGGCTTCTCAGTCCATGGAATTTTACAAGCAGGAATACTTGAGTGGGTTATCATTTTCTCCTCCAGGGGATGTTCCCAACTCGATCTCAAGTCTCTTGTGTCTTTTGCATTGGCAAGTGGATTCATTACCACTGCATCACTTGGGAAGCTGCAGAAAACCCATAGGCATTTAAAAATATCACCTCAAGAAATCTGGGAAAGATTTTTAAAAATCAGAGACAGAAACAGAGTTTTGTGCATGAAATAAGAGATAATTTTAAATACTGACCAATGGTCTCAGATTCTAAATAAGCATGATGTCATCAAAGATAGATGAAGCCAGCAAGGAGAAAAAGTCTGTGAGGTAAGAAAGATGGAATGAGAAACTCAATGACTTTTGGACTTGCTACTGGAGAAAAGGCAATCAGGGACTTCCCTGGTGGTCCAGCGGTTGAGACTCTGCCCTCTAATGCAAGGGGTAAATATTCGATCCCTGGTCACAAAGCTAAGAGTCCAGTCTCTCACCCAAAAAACTGAAACATAAAGCAGAAGCAGTATTGTAAAAGATTCAATAAAGACTTTAAAGATGGTGTACATTTTTAAAAATTCTTAAAAGAAAAAATAGTCAGTGAACTTGAGAGAAAACTTTGGGAGAAAGAATTTTCAGAACAAAGAATGAAAGAACTGAAAATAAGAAAGAAACCCCTAAAAACCAATCAAACAAGACTATAGAGAAAGAATGACCACAGGAACAGCTGAAGATAACCTGTTAACCATAAAGTCCGGCACTAATAGTTCTACACCCAAAAGAACTGAACACAAATGTCCACACAAAAACTACATACAAACATGTTCACAGCAGCATTTCTTATCATAGCTAATAGAGGAGCAGATAAACATATGGTCTATCCATGCAAAGGAATGCAAGGAACTCTACTCAGTATTCTGTGGTAACCGAAATGGGAAGGAAATCATAAATGGGGGAGTGGATATGTGTATTCATATCACTTTGCTATACAGCAGAAACTGATACAACATTGTAAACCAGCAACACTCCAATAAAATGTTTTTTAAAGAAAGAAGGTGGATTAGTGATTGCCTGGGAGAATGGGGAGATTTTGGTCATGAATATGGGGCTTCTTTTGGAAGTAATAAAAAATACTCTAAAATTAGGTAGTACTGAGGTTTGTTCAGGGCTTCCCAGCTGATGCTAGTGGTAAAGAACCCGCCTGCCAGTGTGAAAACCATAAGAGATGCTGGTTCGATCCCTGAATCAGGAAGATTCCCCAGGAGAAGGGCATGGCAACTCACTTCAGGATTGTTGCCTGGAGAATCCCCATGAACAGATGAGCCTGATGGGCTATAGTCCATGGGGTCCGAAAAAGCTGGACAGGACTGAAGCAGCTTAGCATGCATGCACACACACTGCTTGTTCAACTAAAACCTCTGGATGGTAAATGTTAAAACAGTAGGTTTTATAGTATGTGAATTACATCTTGATAAATCTGCTGTAAAGTCAGTTGATTACAAAAGAGCTTATGAGATAATACAAATTTTATCAATAAGTATAGGAGAGGGAAAATTTAGCAGATATTCAAGCAGGATGTTGGCAGATGGCAACATTACTCGTGATTCATAATGTACCCTTCATTCACTCAGTATGTGTTTCTGAAAATTCCCATGGAGAACATAAAATTTTTTTAATTAGGAAAATATCAGATATGGAAAACAAACAACAAAAAATTAAGTTGTAATGCACTATGGTTAGGAAAATTGTTTAATGGAGTCTGTACATTTCTCTTGTCATTGTGGAGTGGAATATTGACAGTTTAGCAATGCCTTATTCATCTGCTGACATGTCCAAATTTGAAGCCGGAAAGAGCTGGCCCTTCTCTTTTGCTCCAGGCAAAAATCTCATAATAGAGATGTTATAGATTGGTTAAAAATGTTCAGTTTTGCTTTAGAAAGCAAAGTTTTAATGATTGCAATTTACTGCTACTCGACAATGTCAGGATGACAGATCAAGTGATAGAAATAAAAAGATCTTTTTTTTTATTAATGTAATGATTTGATTAGAGTTATTTTCTAGCAATTTCTCTTCGGCAAGGCAATTCAGGTCTTCTGACATCCAGAACTTGAGTTTAACAACAAGACCTGAGACAATGGTATAAAGTTATCAAAATTTTATGTCTTTCTTGTGGAAAGTGGGATTTTTTTTTTCTGATGCCTTAACTGCTTTTAGTATCCTCATCATTGACTGTTATAGATTATGATAGTCATATGTATTACCATCTGAATGATAATTCTTTCCTGAAGAGTAGAAAGGATACAGATGTAAGATTCAGGAAATCTAATATTCATTGCTCATTTTCATCCCAGCCATCTCACAGTTCACCAAAGAGGCAATAAGAGGTAAAACATCTTGTTTTATAACATCAACCTTTTCGATGTCAGCCTTCACAGCACAATTCTGAGAATCTCATGTAATTCTTTCTATACAAGAACAGGCACACTTTGAAATAATCAAGAATACATACCTGAATTTCCCTGGTGGTCCAGTAGTTAAGAATCAACTTTGCAAGGCAGGGAACATGGCTTCAATCCTTAGTCTAGGATCATCCCACAGGCCTCAGGGCAACTAAGCCCATGCACCCCAACTACTGGCATCTGCACACCCTAGAATCTGTGCCCTGCAACAAGAGAAGGCACCGCAGTGAGAAGCCCCCTTACCACAACTAGAGAATAGCCCCCATTCACCACAACTAGAGAAAGGCTGTGTGCATCAATAAAGACCCAGGGCAGCAAGAAAAACAAAAAAAAGAGAGACAACACATACCCAAGTTCTCCTTTATCATGAAAGATTTTGCTTTGTTTTCATAGCCTAACTGAAAATTCCTCAATGTACCAGATGAATTACATTAGTTGTACATGGAATTTTAGTTATATATGGAGCTTCATACTTGAGTATGAAGAAAGTTTTCCCACTGTCTTTGTTATTTTTATATTTTATGTTGGACTGTATTTACAATGTTCTGTGAGTTTCAGTTGTGGGACATGGTGATTCAGTTATCTGTGGTTGTTATTTAGTCGCTCAGTCGGGTCTGACTCTGTGACCCCGTGAACTGCAGCAGGAAGTTTTTCCTGTCCTTCACTATCTCCCCAAGTGTGCTCAAACTCGTGCCCATTGAGTCAGTGATGCCACCCAACCGTCTCATCCTCTGTCGCCCTCTTCTCCTTTTGCCCTCAGTCTTTCCCAGTATCGGGACCTTTTCTAATGAGCTGGCTCTTCGCCTCATCTGGCCAAAGTATTGGTGCTTCAGCTTCAGCATCAGTCCTTCCAATGTATATTCAAGGTTGATTTCCTTTCGGATGGACTGGCTTGATCTCCTTGCAGTCCAAGGGACTCTCAAAAGTCTTCTCCAGCACCACAGTTTGAAAGCATCAGCTCTTAAGCACTCAGCCTTCTTTATGGTCCAACTCTCATATCTGTACATAACTACTCGAAAAATAAAAGCTTTGACTTTATGGACCTTTGTCCTAATTCTATTGGCAAAGAAAAGATACAAATAATGAAATATTTTTCTGAGAATTAGGAAGAACACAGAATCCTCATACACTGTTGGAGGAATTATAAAATAGTTTGTCCTCTTTGGAGGACAAGAAATATTTATAAGTCTCCAGCTATTGACTTAAAATTTTTTTTTTGTTGAAATATAGTTGATTTACAATGTGTTACTTTCACTATGGTTCTGGAGAAGACTCTTGAGAGTCCCTTGGACAGCAATGAGATCAAGCCAGTCAATCCTAAGGGAAATCAACCCTGAATATTCAGTAGAAGGGCTGATCCTGAAGCTGAAGCTCCAATACTCTGGCCACCTGATGTAAGAGCTGACTCATTGGAAAAGACCTTGATGCTGGGAAGAACTGAGGGCAGGAGGAGAAGTGGGCAACAGAGGATGAGATGGTTAGATGGCATCACTAACTCAATGGACATGAGTTTGAGCAAACTTGGGGAGATAGTGAAGGACAGGGAGGCCTGGTGTGCTGCAGTCCATGGGGTGGCAAAGAGTCAGACAGTACTGAGCAATTGAACAACAAAAACAGCTTTCTCGTGTACTGCAAAGTTATACATATGTATTCTTTTTTCACATTCTCTTCTAAGTTATGACAAGATATTGAATATAGTTTCCTGTGCTATACAGTAGGTTCTTTGTCACAGACATAGACAACAAATTTATGGTTACTAAAGGGGAAAGGTGGGGGGAGTGATAAATTAGGAGGTTGAGATAAAACTAAACACACTACCATACACAAAACAGATAATCAACAAGGACCTACTGGCATCCATGTTTAAAACATGCATCCATGTGACCCTGAAAGGACAGGTCTAGACATTTCTCCTCCAGACAAACACTTAGCCATGGATATGGAGAGATGGGTACAAGAGTGTTCATTATTGCATTGTAAAAACATAGCTAACTGTTAAAAGCAGCCTGAATATCCATCAAAAGATAAATTGATTTTAAAATTGTGCATTCATCTAATTGAAACATGCACAGCAATAAGACAACAATTCTGAACAATTACCTACGTATAATTATTAATGAATATTTATTAACATTCATTTTGATAGGCCAGGGTTCTTGGCTTTCTTAATCAATAGAAAGGATAAGAGGCCAAACAAGAAATTCAAGGAAGGCTTCAGTGAAGCCCCTGCTGCAGCAGGACGGAGCAAGAATGAGTAACAGGCCTCCATGTTCTCTCCCAGAGGGCATGAGAGCTGTTTCCTTATAAGAGGTAAGGATAGGGCTGTATCCAGGGGTCCAGCTGGAGAGGTTACTGAGGTGCCTCGACAGATGAATAGATAAAGAAGTTGCGGTACATATACATAATGAAACGTTACTTGACTGTATAAGAGTGCATTTGAGTTCATTCTAATGAGGTGTATGAACCTGGAGCCTATTATACAGTGAAGTTAAGTCAGAAAGAGAAAGACAGTTATCGTATATTGACACATATATATGGAGTCTAGAAATATGGTACTGATGATCCTATTTGCGGGGCAGCAGAGGTCACACAGATGCAAAACACAGACTTACAGTCACAGTCGGGAGGGAGAGGGTGGGATAACTTGAGAGAGTAGTATTGAAACATATACATTACCATATGCAACATAGACAGCCAGTGGGAATATGCTGCATGAAGCAGGAAACCCCAACCTGGGGCTCTGTGACAACCTAGAGGGGTAGGATGGGGAGGGTGCGGGAGGGGGCTTTATGAGGGTGGGGACATATGTATATCTATGGCTAGAATTGATGCTTTTGAACTGGGCTGTTGGAGAAGACTCGTAAGAGTCCCTTGGACAGCAAGGAGATCAAACCAGTCAATCCTAAAGGAAATCAGTGTTGAATATTCATTGGAAGGACTGTGAAGCTGAAGCTCCAATACTTTGGTCACCTAATGTGAAGAACTGACTCAATGGAAAAGAACCTGATGCTGGGAAAGATTGAAGGCAGAGGATGAGCAAGCTCTGGGAGTTGGTGATGGACAAGGAAGCCTGGCATGCTGCAGTTCATGGGGTCCCAAAGAATCAAACACAACTGAGAGACTGAACTGAACTGAACTGATGGCTGATTCATGCTGATGTATAGCAGAAGCCATCACAATATTGTAAAGTAGTTTTCTTCCAACTAAAAATAAAATAAAATAAAAAAACTTGTAGAGTATGGTTCCACTCAAGTCATTCTATCTATATTAATCTGGATTAATACAGATATAAATGGGATGAGCCATGGCTGCTTCTTAAAAAACCAAACCATTGAAAGATAACCCAAAGGAAGGTGTGTGAGGGTGTCAGGCAGGCATCATGGAGGGGAGAGCTTTAATATTTTCCTAAAATAGCATCCAAGTTGTGTCCCTGGAAAGATGAGCTTATTTGTATCACTTCCTCTAGAAACATATAGACTGAGAAAGGAGGCAGCAATCCTTCAAGCCCATGGCATTACAGTGAAGGGAAATTATGAGCCCAATTCTCCATGAATTTATACCTTGGCTGACTCATTTACCACTTCCTGACACATTCACCATCTTATTAGGTGGTCGGAGGAGGGAGTGTGAGATTTGCCTTAATGTACCCTTGTGTGGCTTTACTTTTATTACATCCATATATTTGATATTTAACATCTCCCATTTCCAAGTAGAGTACCAAGCTTAGAATTAAATTATTGAACACCCACTTTCAGCAGGGAACAACGTGAGTTACCGCTGTACATCTTTACTGGAGAATCTGCCTTTGTTTTGGGTAGGATATCCAGGGCACTGTAATAAAAAATGCCAACTGTTTTCTCTGCTAGAGCCACACAAATGCAGCATAAATAATAACCTAATAGCAGCAATAATTATATGATGCCACTGGCTGGTGTTCATCAGAATATTTCATAAGCACACGCCAGGGTTGTAAATCATGGCTAATGTTGGGTTTCCCTGGGTTTGTGATTTCACAAAGTCCTACCAAGCTGCTATGTATTGCCTCTTCCTTCACTGGAATGATGAAAAATGTCTGCAGTAGTAGAAGTATCTGGTGAGACATGTAACATCCCTTCAAGAAAACCATGGGCTAATATTTGTCTTTAATAGTAAATTTAAATAGTAAATTAAATACAATATTAAATAGTAAATTTCTGAACTTGAAACATTGGATATGTGTTTGTACACGTGTGTATGTGTGTGTCTACAGCCACAAATTCATAGTCCTTAGTGTCCTTCCTTCCAAACGTGGAGAACATTATCAGTAGAAATCTTAAAGGAAAAAAACAACAGTCTGTATCTACATTGATATGTATGTATCTGTATATCTTTCTCTCTGTGTCTGTATTTTCATATATATCCATACTGATAACTTACCTATACATGTCTAAGTTTATGATTACACATGTATGCATAATAAATATGCATCACACAAAAAATAAAATTATTTTTATTTTGAAAGGGTCATGAGGTTTTATAGTCAAATTTGTTTTGCTAAGTATCCATTACAAAAATGGTGCACAGATTTCTGCATAACTTAGATGTTTTCTAGGGGCCAAGTTCTTTGGAAAAGTGGTTTTG
Source organism: Antilocapra americana (assembly GCA_007570785.1). Taxonomy (NCBI): domain Eukaryota; kingdom Metazoa; phylum Chordata; class Mammalia; order Artiodactyla; family Antilocapridae; genus Antilocapra; species Antilocapra americana. The sequence continues at coordinate 13,316,133 of ML663006.1, read as the reverse complement.
TTTTTTTTTTTTTTTTTGATCATTTACCTGTACAAGTCTCCATAGTCTCTGATCTGTGCATTCATCCTCAATGACAAGCCTTTGCAGTCAGCACCCTACCAAGCCTCTCAAAATCCCCAGGTTTTCCCTGTGTGCTTAGCTGGAAGAGACAAATGCTGTATTTGGATTATCTGTTTTCTTGAGGGCCTGGGGAGCAGTTTAGAAAGATAATAGTATTTCATGGAGCATTAAAAAAGAAACAAAAGAAAAATTATGGGATCCATCCAAAGAAGCTTTATTTACAGTCCAACTGTGAAAAGTATCATCTTGTTTCTTATGTTCTAAAAATTTCACTCTGATTATTGTTTTTTTAGCCAGAATGTCTTATTTTATTTTTAAGAGCACATGTTTTGGATTTGCTATCATTTCTAAACTTGTCTTTTTCTGACAACTCTCATCTTCCATGTTGGGTACCAGTTCAAAACGTTTCTTTGGTAAATTATTAATCTTTTAACCCTGGTGATTGATTTGGTCAGCAGTTAGTCTGGTGGGTCTTGTCATCTTTGGAATGGTACTTGAGCTGAGACATACTTGGAAAAATTAGTGATGGGGCATGGGACTTTATATTCCTACCTAGAGCTCTTAAAAAAAAAAGTTTTGTTATAAATTATGTAACATAAAATTCACCCATTTTAAATGTGCAGTTAAATGAATTTTAGAAAAAAATTTTTTTTATCCAATCATCTTGTTTAAGAAGACTTCCATCTGTGGAAAAAGTCCCTTTTTTACTGATTTGCCATGAAACCCCACTTCTTCCCCAATTTCAGGCAACCACTTGTCTCTTTTCTGAATCCATAATTTTACTTTTTCCATAATAGCTCAAGTGAGAAACAATCCAAATATGTATCAACTGGTGAGTGGATTAAAATCTGTGCTACATTTTAACAATGGAATACTACACAGCAATGAAAAGGAAGTGGCTACTGATATGTGAAAAAATATGGTTAGGGAATCCGCTGATGGTCTAATGTTTAGGATTCTGTGCTCTTACTGCCAAGGGTTCAGGGTTCAATCCCAGGTTGGGTAAAAAAAGATAGAAAAATCAAACAAAAAACCTGGATAAAACTCAGAAGTATTACACTGATTGGAAGGAGCTGGTCACATGAGATGACCTATTCTATGAGGCCATTTACAATAAGTTCATATCTGCAGGTTCCACCGCCACAAATTCAACCAACTGTAGATCAAAAACATTCTTTTTAAATTCAGTAAAGTTCCAAAAAGCAAAATTTGAATTTGCTTGCACCAGCAACTATGTACATAGCATTTATATTGTATCTACAACTCTTTACAAAACATTTGCTATGTATTAAGTATTGTGAGTAACCAGAAATGGTTTAAAGTATATGGGAGGATGTGTAGATTATATGCAGATGTCACATCATGTATGTAAAGGGATATGAGCATCTCAGAGTTTGGTAGCCTCAGCGGTGGTGATGGGAACTAATCCCTACAGATATTGAGGAATGACTGTAGGTATGTGTGTATACAGGCTTCCCTGGTAGCTCAGACAGTAACTAATCCTCCTGCATTGCAGGAGACCCAGGTTCGATCCCTGGTTCAGGAAGATCCCCTGGAGAAGTGAATGGCTACCCACTTCAGCATTCTTGCCTGGGAAATCCCATGGACAGAGGAGCCTGGTGGGCTACAGTCCATGGAGTCACAAAGAGTCACACAACTGAGCAACTAACGCTTTCACTTCACTTTTTCATATATATATTTGTGTGTGTGTGAAAGAGAGTTTGTGTGTGTGTGCATATGTGTGCTCAGTTGTGTCCACCTCTGTGACTCCATGGACTGTAGCCCACCAGGCTTCTTTGTCCATGGGATTTCCCAGGCAAAAATACTGGAGTGGGTTGCCCTTTCCTTCTCTAGGACATCTTCCCGACCTAGGGATCAAACCTGTGTCTCTTGTGTTCCTGCATGCATTGGCAGGTGGATTTTTTACCACTGAGCAGCAGGAAAGTCCACAGGAACATCCCCTGCAGAAGGAAATAGCAACCCACTCTATTTTTCTTGCCTGGGAAATCCCATGGACAGAGAAGCCATGGGACTGGGGGGCTACAGTTCATGGCGTTGCAAAGAGTCAGATATGACTGAACAGCTGAACACACACACGATCATCAGGAGAAGAAATGACTCCTGACCAGCCATTCTAATTACAGGCAATATGAAAAGCTTTCATCTCACTATTTTGAAGAGGCTTGTTTCTTTCAACAAAAGATGCCAATCAATAAATGCAGGGAACTCTAGCTCATTCATCTTTGTCATAAAGGTAGATCCAAATCTTTATATCATAGAAATGCGATGCTAAGGATGACTTTAACTCACACTGCAGAGTCAGTGACCCTTTTCCTATATAATCTGAAGTCTGAAATATTTCAGAAGAAAAAATGTCTGTTTTATTCCGTTGTAGACAGAACACCTACAGAGGAAGTAATTGTATTAGGATCAGTTTCACAATGTGCAAAAATCGCATGGGAACTGCCCAAACATACCAAGGTTTTCTTTCGGTTGAGTCGCTATCGGTGTTTGTCATGGATGTTGTGTTTGTCTATAGCCACTCAGCGTTGTGCTTGTGGAACCCTTGAAGGCTGGGATACTTGCTAAATGTGGCTTTGATTACACACTCCTGGAGCCAAACGGAACATGGATGAGAGAAGCGCCTTGCGTGGTATGCAGGTGCTTGTTATAACAAATCCTCTCAGAGAAAACCTGTGTGAAGTCCTACGAAAGAAATGAGACAGCACAGGCTCCTGAAGGGGCCTCGTGGAGAGAATGAATGTCAGTATTAAATACCATAAGAAGTTGGAGGAATGAAGACGTTTGTCAACAGGCACAGCTTCATGGTTGTGTGCGTAGACTTTTCTTTTACATCTTTCAAAATATTTTTTATTGTATGCGTTTCCTTAATAGAACCCTGGAAAGGAACTTTGCTGTTAGTCCAATGACTAAAATTCTGCACTCCCAACGCAGGGGGCCTGGGTTCAATCCCAGGTCAGGGAACTAGATCCTACATGCCACAACCAAGATCAGAAGCAGCCTGATAATTGAATAAGTATTTTAAAATAGGTCTGAAAAGAAAGGCTCGCAGCATGTCTGATAAGTACGATGCTTTTAAATAAGTGTGAAGGGCAGAATATGTTTTGAAATCTCTTACAAATACAGTGTGATATGAAGATCACCATGACTTCGGGTGCTGGAAGTTACTGTCGTTACTACTTTGCTTGTTGCCTACATTCATTTTTGAAGGATACGGTACATTTCAGTTCAAGACTGAATTAATTAATTGATTTAAAGGTGCATTTTTCTACTCCAGCATCCCTGAATTCCATCTCCACAAGCAGTCGATTAATGACCTTTCCTTAAAAGGAATTTAGGGACATCCCTGGTGGTCCAGTGGTTGAGAATCTGCCTTGCCGTGCATGGGGCTTGGGTTTGATTTCTGGTTGGGGATCAAAGATCCCACATGCCTCAGAGAAACTAAGCCTGTATGTGGCAACTACTGAACCTGAGACCTGCAACTAGAAAGTCCGTGTGCCTCAATGAAATATCGTTCATTACACAACAAAGATGACGAGGGCCACGACTAAGACTCGATGCAGGTAAATTAATACCAAAATGAATAAACGAATATTTTCTTTTAAAAAAAAAGGAGTTTAGGTTTCTTAAAATGGAGTAAAACATAAATTCAAGGATGAAATATTTGTAACAAGTCAAAACCTAAACCTCTCTATGCTGCATTTGAGAAAATTATATTTTAGTACAGCTTCACTTGGATGTATTTGTACACAATAGAAAAGTCTTCACAAAAGTTCTTATACAGAAAAATAATATATAATATATCTGCATGTGCCAGAATTTAAAATTTTAAATTAAATTAAATTAAAATGGTTACTCACCCTTTGGTCCCATATTCTAGGAACTTGTTCTAAATAATTAATCACAAATATTGTGCACAAGCATGATCTTCACACTTTAATTAATAGCATTAATAAAAATTTGAGAATTCACTAAATATTTAGGATGGGGGTGATTAAAATAAAACTTGAGAATATTCACATAGCAAGATATGACAGGGATGATAGAATGCTATTTTAAATATTTATTGGTAGAAGAAAATGCTTTTACTTGACTGGTATGTGTACAAATATAATGAGCTTTCCAGGTGGCTCAGTGATAAAGAATCCGGCTGCCAATGCATGAACTACAGGAGACAAGAGTTTGATCCCTGGGTCAGGAAGATCCCCTGGAGGAGGAAATGCAACCCTCTCCAGTATTCTTACCTGGGAAATCCCATGGACAGAGGAGCCTGGCAGGCTCTAGTCCATGGTGTCCCAAAAGAGTCTGACGCGACCGAGCACATACACACACATACATACAACATTGTCAAAAGGCTATAAAGTAAGCCAGAAGGAAAAACAACAATACAGTATACTAACGCATATATATGGAATTTAGAAAGATGGTAACAAGAACCCTGCATGCGAGACAGCAAAAGGAACGCAGATGTATAGAACAGACTTGTGGACTCTGCGGAAGAGGGCAAGGGTGGGATGATATGGGAGAATGGCATTGAAACATGTTAATTATGATATGTGAAATCAATCGCCAGCCCAGGGGTGATGCTCGGGGCTGGTGCACCGAGATGTCCCAGGGGGAGGGAATCGGGAGGGAGGAGAGAGGGGGGTTCTGGAGGGGGAGCATATGTAAACCCATGGTGGTTTCATGTCATTGTATGGCAAAACCAACACAATAAAGTAAAGAAAAAATTTTTTTTCAAAAAAGTGATGAGATAATAAATGAGGTTGTAGAGAAAAAAAAATGAAATTTGTAACACAGAATTTTAATAACAGTGAGATTACAGATCATATTTATTTTGTCCTCAATCCAGTCTATACACTATTTTTTTGAGAACCTAGTCTGTGTATGGAACTGTATTGTATATGAGTTCAATGGTAACAAAACAGAGCATCTGTTCTCATAGATCCTAAAGTCTGTCTTTAATTTGTTGACATTTGCCAGTCTTTATGATGAACATAGATTAGTTTTAATAATATATAAAATACCCAGAAGTGGTTTTTTGTTTTGTTGTTTTTTTCTTGGCTGCACTGGGTCTTAGTTGCTGTGTGTGGGCTTCTCTAGTTGTGGAGACCAAGGTCTACTCTCTAGTTGGGATATGTGGGCTTCTCCTTATGGCAGCTTTTCTTACTGCAGAGCTTGGACTCTTGTGAACTTAGTTGCCCTGGGGCACGCGGGATCTTCCCAGGCCAGAGATGAAACCTGTATCCCCTGTATGGAGAGGTAACCTTAACCACTGAACTGCCAAGGAAGGCCCTATGAGAAATTTTAGATTTTTGTTATTCCAAACTTGCTATAGAGAAATACACACATTTTCTTCAGGATACCAGGGTTGGCTTGAAGGGAGCTGTCAATGTATTTGTGAAATCATTTCTTCTCCTTGGAAAAAGAACTGTCTTTGAAAATGATTGCCATTTGATTATCTTGGCAATTACATACATTGTGCATTTTTGTGTCTGTCTGCATTTAAGAACACAAAGCTAAATTCACTTTGGATTGGATTAATGAAAATATTGGCAATACTCATGTGATACAATGTATCTCGCTTATCTTTTAGTAAGATACATTGGAACTGATCTGTTATATAATATTCTTAGGACATATATCAAAATAATATAAAAGAAAAGAAATCAATAAACTGTGATTCAACAGATAGCATCAAAAGTTCAATTTTCTTTTTAAAACAGAAAATGTTTTTTAAAAAAGGCATAATTTCCCCCTATTTCCTATTCTCCCATGCGTGTCACAGAGAAAATCTCCTCCAAACTAATTTCAGAGTGACCTTGTGATGGGGTTATAGCCTAAGAAATTGTAGCAGGAGCCTTAGGCAAGATTTATGAGAAGATGTGAATTGAATTTTGCATGGGGAAGGGAAATTTCGTTTAGTATTTGTTGTTAAGTTCTGTTTTAACATAGGGCAATAAGATAGCTTGACACCCTTGAAGATGACCCCCAGTTTCACTCCACCCTGGGTGGGCAGTTGTGGTCCCTCAAACCCTAATTTCTTTGCTCTCTGTCTTTATCCCTCTCCCTCATCTCTTCCAGTTTTAGATACTCCCAGGACCTCAGATGAGCCCTTTTCATTACAGTCTACGGTCTATTTTTGGACCCCTCCAAACAGTCATTTAACTGCTAATGTCTTCCACTTAAGAGATGAGTAATGATCCAATGTCTTCTAAGTGTTTTACCTATACTACTGTACAGTCGGTTCATTTGATTCATCTTCCTAACACTACAGGCAAAAATATCATCCTCATTTTATGCATCGTGAAGTGGAGACCCAGCTAAATTTTGGTAATCTAAATGACTCCCTGGAGTAGGCTGAATAATGCCTTCCTCTTTCTCTCTGGGCAGAATGTGTCTATCTCCTAAATCCAGGAGTCTGTGAATTTGTTACCTTACAGGTTAAAAAGACTTTGCAGATGTGTTTACATTAGGTATTTGAGATGGGCACATTACAGCGAGTTATCCTGATAGTTATCCAGTTATCCTAGTATCCAAAATCATTGCGTACACTGACCATAGCCGTGAAATTAAAAGACATCTGCTCCCTGGAAGGAAGCAGAGATATCGCTTTGTCAACAAAGTCCACATAGTCAAAGCCATGGTTTTTCCAGTAGTTGTGTACAGATGTGAGAGTTGGATCACAGAGAAGGCTGAGCACCAAAGAATTGATGTTTTCAAATTATGGTGCTGGAGAAGACTCTGGAGAGTCCCTCTCTGCAAGGAGATCAAATCAGTCAGTCGTAAAAGATATCGACCCTGAGTATTCAATGGAATGACTGATGCTGAAGCTGAAGGTCCAGTACTTCAGCCACCTGATGGGAAGAGCTGACTCATTGGAAAATACCCTGGTACTGGGAAAGATTGAGGGCAAGAGGCGAAAGGGACAGTAGAAGATGAGATGGTTGGATCACATCACTGACTCAATGGACGTGAATTTGAGCAGATTCTCTCCTCTGGGAGATAGTAGAGGACAGAGGAGCTTGGCATGCTGCAGTCCATGGGGTCACAAAGAATCGGACACAACTTAGTGACAGAACAACAACTCTTGTATTAACAACGGCAACATCTTGGTAGACTTAATGTGATTACAGTTGTCCTTATATGAGGGAGGGAGAGGGAAGCTTGACTACAGAAGTAAAGAGGTGACAGTGGAATTGATGTTTGATGAATTCAAAAAGAGACAGGGAGAAAAGGGATGCAAGCAGCCTCTAAAAGTTGAAAAAGGCAGGCAGTGGATTCTCCAGTGATGTCTCCAAACCTCAGGACTAGCCCAGCTGACCGTTGATTTCAGACTTCTGACCTCCAGAACTGTGAGAGTAGATGTGTATGTTTTAGGCTACTCAGTTTGTGGTAGTTTGTTACAGCAGCAGCAGGAATCTAGAACACTTCCTTCATTCACTCCTGCAGTAATGGTATAATGAGGTCTCAAACCCCAGGGAGACAGTCCCTAGGCTGGAGCTCTTAGCCATGTTGCTGCACTTAAAGATCATTTAACTCAAGTTAAGTTCCCTAAAGCTATGAACGCTTAGTGGTTAGATGAATAGTAATGTGGATTCACAGGGTCCCTGTCCTAGCGCTTGTCAGCTGTGTGGCATTGGCCAAGATATATGGCTTCCTAATCTCACTATCCACATGAGAAATGGACATGATAGTCACACATGTATTTAGGGATCCTAAGGATGGAGAAATTGATGTCTGGAAAGCACTTTACAAGATTCTAATCTCATTGTCAATGTCACGATCACATTTAGTAACAGAAGGCACACGAAGACTTTGAAAGGCCAATTAAAATTTCAAGTGTGAAGCTTCAGTAACATTTCTTGGACTCTTCATTCACTCACAATCATTTTATTATTTTTTATTAAATTCTTTATCTTGCACTGGAATATAGCTGATTAACATTGTGTCATAGTTTTAGGTGGACAGCAAAAGGACTCAGCCATCCATATACATGTATCCATTCTACTTCAAACTCCCCACCCATCCAGGCTGCCACATAAAATTGATCAGAGTTCCCTGTGCTGTACAGAAGGTCCTTGTGGGTTATCCATTTTAAATAGAGCAGTGTGTATTTAATTTATTTATAACTACTATGTGAAGGGAGGTGTGTGTCGAAAAAGTCTTTACTGCACTGAATTTTAAAAGACAGTGAAAGGCTGAAAGCTAAGTTACTGATAGTCATGAGACAGAGTTTTGACTTTTAGGGAGAGTTATGTATATGGACACCTGGTTTCACACTGAGAAAATTAATAAGCAAGTAAATTAAGAGATAAGTGAAACAAAGTGGGTAATATTGTGTCTATGGTTATTATGGGATATATAGAAACAGATTTCCCTGGGGCTTCCCTGCTGGCTCAGATGGTAAAGAATCTGCCTGCAATACAGGAGACCTGGGTTCGATCCCTGGGTAGAAGCGATCCCCTGGAAAAGGGAATGGCTACCCACTCCAATATTCTTGCCTGGAGAGTTCCATGGACAGATGCTACAGTCCATGTGATCACAAAGAGTTCATCATGACTGAATGACCAACACTTTGACTTTCTTTTTGCTGATTTCCAAACATGCTGAATTGGGGTTCTGGAGAGATGCAAGGGTTAATGTTCTTTGGAAACTGCCTCTTATGCTACAGAGCAGCAGTTGGTGCTGGAAGGCTTTGATTAAATGAATCTCTCCGAATGACTAAAGAGCAATTCTATTATAGGCAGCCCTTGTTTTCCATCACTGGGCATTCTGGAACATCGCTAATCATATAGCATATTGTCTCACACTGGACCATATTTTCCCATAAGAACAGCACTGCAATTGGAGGGTCGCATTCCTGATGGAGGGCTCCAGTTTCCAACAAATCATGACTATGAAAAGAATGTATCATAAAAGCAGAATTCTAACCGTCTTAAATGCTGGCACTCATTCCACACAATGAAATGCAATCAGTTTTACCCTATTCAGCAAATATATATTAAGCATCTAATTTACAACAGACACTTTGCTAGGCACTGGAGATGCAAAGATAATACAATACAGCCTTGCATGTTCGTGCAGCTCATAGGCACAGATAATTCAGGTCATTTCACTGAGGTGAGCAAGATGAGTGATGTGAGCAAGATGAGTGATGTGAGCACTATCGATTTTTTTTTTAAAGAATCCCCAGTGTTCTCTACAAAACATAAAAACCTAGCCCATCAGTGTCAAAAATCTGACCATAATTTGACTACTGTGGTGTACCAGAAGGAACACGACATTCAGAGTGAGAAAACGTCTTTCTGATTTCTATATCAGCTAGGAGTCTCTCTTTCTATTGAAAGTGTTAGGAAACCCAAGTCCAGCTAGTTTACTCAAGGAACAAAAAAAAGAATAAACTAGGAGATTTGGGGGAGATGATGGTAGTGGAATTATCGGCTCATGAAACAGGTCTTAATGTGGAGCTTTTAAAATATGTCTAGAAACAGACTTCTGGTTTCTGTGGTGGGGTGGCAAGGGAGGGAAGGATTGAGAGTTTGGGATTATCAGATGTAAACTATTATATATAGGATGGATACACAACAAGGTCCTACTGTATAGCACAGGGAACTATTTTCAATATCCTGTGATAAACCATAATGGAAAAGAATATGTAAAAGGATATATGTATGTATAACTGAATTACTCTGCTGTACAGCAGAAAGTAACACAACATTGTAAATCAACTATATGTCAATAAAATAAAAATTTCAAGCATCTAGAAATTCTTTGGCATTCGTCCTTTCAAAAGGCACAGTCTAATAACCCTCCCTCTAAGTGTGGATCAGACTCAGTTATTTTTCTCTAATGAATAGAGCATTGCAGATTAAGGATGTGTGACTGTTGAAGCTAGATCATAAGACATCACCACTTCTACTTTGATCTTTGTTGAAGCATTCACTCTGGGACAAGCTAGCCAGCTGCCGTTACATGTAGACACTCAGATAGCCGATGGAGAAGTTGTGTGGGGATGCACACAGCACCCCGGCTACAGCCAACCAAACTTGCCAGTCTTATGCATCATGCTCCTTGGAAGTCCGTCTTCCACCCGAGTCAAGCCTTCAGATACCTGCAGCCCTAGCTACATGTTAACTGTAGCCTTCTGAGAGACTCTGAGCCAAAACAACCCAAGTGAGCTGCTCCAAAATCTCTGACCTCAGAGAACATGAGAATGATAAACATTTATTCTTGTTTTGCTACACAATCTGGATTTGTAGTTTAGAAGATGGCATCAGTCCTGAATTTCTGTCTAATCCCTGACTCTTCTCTGGCTGGCTACGTTCTCAGAAAGGTTACCTCTCTTCGTGGCAGGTTGATTACAACTGCTCCAACATCAAATCGTCTCATTTTACAGTAAGAAAGACATGATAAAGTGTCTCTCCAGTTAATTCCGCCAGAAATCCTGAGACTTACTCTGATTGAACCAGCCTTGGTCATGTGCCTCTCTCTGGACCAATCAGTGTAGCTGGGACCTAGGTTCCATGCTGGAGAGGGGGAATAGTTAGTCAGTGAAACACAGAAAGAGGTGGGATGCGAGGCAATTTTCCAGTCAGAACATTGTCTTATTATGAAAAGAGAGAGGAATTTAGTCAACAATTATTTCAACGACTGCTAAGTGCAGGCACAATTCTAAGCCCTGAAGACACATCAGGGCTTAGAAAAAAGAACAAAAATTTCCATTTTGTATTGCTTACATTTCAGCAAATGAATTCTGAAGTGGTTAAAAATACTGCAAATCTAATACTTATCAAGTGTGATACTTATCAAGTTAACAGCCGTGTGACCCAAAATAAGTCATATTCTTCTCCTCTTATTTTTTCCTCTGAAAAACTAAGATACAACCTTCTTCTCTCTACTGGTAAGTTTCCCCCCCACCCCACCCTAAGGATGAAATGGGGTGATGTTTGTGGAAATAATATATGAGGTACAGAATAGTGTTTTCAATATTGAAACCAAGTTCACAGACTGGGAGAAAATATTTGCAAATCATACTGCTGACAAAGAACCAGTATCCAGAAGAGAAGACAAATGACCAATTTGAAAAGTGGACAAAACATTTGAACAGAGGTTTCACCAAAATATATACATATGGTAAATGAACACATGAAAAAAATATTCACTACTAGTTATCAAAGAAACCTAGATTTAAACTACCATGAGATACCACACACATCCACTAGAATGGAGTATTAAAAGAGGGATAGCTTATACTTACATTTATTTACAGCAGCTTTATTCACAATAACCCAATGTCCATCATCAGGCTAATTGGTGAACACATTTCTATGTATCTATAAATGGAATGAGACTCAAAAATGAAAAGAAATGGGGTGCTGATGCATGCAACATGGATGAATCTCAGAAACATTTTTCTGAGTAAAAGAAGCCAGAAACAAATAAGTGCATAGGGTCCTGTTTTATTTATATGAAACTCGACAAATGGAAATGCTGAACGATGGTGACAGAAAGCATGTTAGGCCTTACCTAGGGCAGTGGAGAGGCTGGGAATTGACTCCATGGATTCATAAGGGACTTATTGCATTGATGGATCTGTTCTATAACTTGATTGTGGTTACATGACTATGTGTATTTGTCAGAATTCATCTAACTATATGCCTCAAGTGGTGGCTTTTTATTTTATGCAAATTGTACTTCAATAAATTTCATTGAGAAGTAACATTTCACTATGGTCTCCTTTGACCTTTCAAGGGTTTAAACGGCCTGCTGGTGATGAGTAGAAGTGAACTCCTCTCAAGTGGCCTTGGGGAATTTGAGCTTTAGACATTTCTGTACAGCAGGCAGGGAGGTTCTGAATCATTTCAACTGTTTTGATTGTGCAAAGCGGTAGCGTCAATAAACAATGTGTATAATCAAGGGTTGCAATAGGGTGAACCACCCGTCAGATCAGGGCTGCATACACATTTTTTATTTCCCTCATACTGTTCCTTTAGAATTTGAGACATTTTACTTCAAAATGAAGACATTTGCATCTCCTGCAAATCGGTCTGATCTGGGTGTACTGGGCTGTGACTGCAAATCAGTGCAAGTGGAGGGGTTACCCTCTGTAGGAGAAATCACAGTCCAGTTTGCATCAGTACACAGCCCTGAGACCCAGGACCCTTTGCTCATTTTTATTTATTTATTTGGCTGCGCTGAGTCTTAGTTGCGGCATGTGGGATCTACTTCCCAGACCAGGGATCGAACCCGGGCCCCTTGCATTGAGAGCTCAGAGTCTTAGCCACTGGACCACCAGGGAAGTCACCTCCTTCCCCCATTTCATTTTTTTTTTTTTTTGTAATCAAATAGTCCCTCCATGTCAACTTTTGAAAAAAGTGTTCCAAAGCATTACCTTTCATGGATTATACACCATTTTAAAAACTGAAAAGAATACTGTGGAACAGAAACAAGACCCTGTAGCATGCTCTTGAGAACCCTTCAGATGCTACAATCTCTCTGTCATTCCAGCATGTTTGGTCCACAGCACTGCTTGCCATCCTCAAGCTGATCACAGCTGATCCCATCCCCTCAAAGGAGAGGAGAAGCAGTCATCCACAAAGCTGGTGGGCTGGATTGTGTGCCCAAGAGTACACAGAAGAGGGACAGTGGGAAGACCATGATGCTAATTGGCGGTGGACCAACTAGAACTGAAGAGACAGAGAACAGGTCCTCAGTGATGAAGTGTGAGAAGTGGGATTAACAGGCTTTTGCATGAAGTAGCAGTGGGTGTGGAAGCCTTGGGGTTCCAGAGAGAGAAGAGAACAATCCGATGATGGCTCAGATTATGAAGGAGGAAAGGAAGGGAAACAAGAATAAGAAGGAGGAGGGGGAGGGAGAAGAGGGGGAGAAGGGAAGGACAGGAAGCTGGACCATTATGTTTCAAAAGAGAAGGAAAATAAGCAACTCTCAGCTGCAACTTCAGACAGAAGAAACATTCCAGAAACTTGGGTCCATCTTTTGCCTTGTTTCCCATCCTTCTTTACCCACATCTCAACCCCTCCTCTGTGGTATTCTTATGTAGGTTTAAAAAAAAGTTGACTGTACAGCTGATAGTGGTTATCACTCAGGGAGTAGGTTATGATGCTGTGAAATTCCATTTATAAAACAACATCCATTTCTAGATTAAAAATATGTGAATACAATATATATAAGATAGGTTTTTAAGAAATTCTCTTTGTATTTGCATATGCTATTTCCTTTGCCTGCAGTGTCCTTCCCTCGCCTCTCTGCCTATCCAGATATGTGAAGTGAAAGTGTTAGTCGCTCAGTCGTGTCCGACTCTTTGCAACCCCTTGAACTGTAGCCCGCCAGGCTCCTCTGTCCATGGGATTCTCCAGGCAAGAATACTGGAGTGGGTTGCCATTCCCTCCCCAAAGGCATCTTCCTGACCGAGGGATCGAACCTGGGTTCCTATCCAAATATACACATCCTTTATTATTAAGTTTAAATGTACTCATTTCTGGGTGTCTTCAACCCTAACCTCCTGAACAAAGATAAATGGAACTATTTCTCCTCTCTGCTCCCATAACACACTGACCATTGTTCATTTGCTGTTTTAGATTTCTTTTTTAACCACTGTAAGTTTTCTTTTTTTATATATAGTGTTTTTAGATTGAAGTATACTCAGTTTATGATGTTGTATTAGCTTCAGGAGGACAGCAAAGTGATTCAGTTTTACATATATATGTTCAATTCATTTGCTCAGTCCTGTCCAACTCTTTGTGACCCCATGGACTGTAGCACACCAGGCTTCCCTGTCCATCACTAACTCCCAGAGCTTGCTCAAACTCATGTCCATTGAGTTGGTGATGCCATCCAACCATATGATCCTGTCGTCCCCTTCTCCTGCCTTCAGTCTTTCCCAGCATCAGGGTCTTTTCCAGTGAGTCACTTCTTTGCATCAGATGGCCAAAGTATTGGAGCTTCAGCTTCAGCATCAGTCTTTCCAATGAATATTCAGCATTGATTTCCTTTAAGACTGAATGATTTGATCTCCTTGCTGTCCAAGGGACTCTCAAGAGTCTTCTCCTACACCACAGTTCAAAAGCATCAGTTCTTCAGCACTCAGCTTTCTTTGTGGTCTAACTCTCACATCCATACATGACTACTGGAAAAACCATAGCTTTGACTATATGGACCTTTGTTATGCTGTCTAGGTTTGTCATAGCTTTTCTTCTTATATTTATGTATGTGTATATATACATATTATATATTTATATGTGTGTGTATTATTTTTTCAGATTCTTTTCCATCATAGATTATTACAAGACATTGAATATAGATCCCTGTGTTATGCATTAGGTCCTTGTTGTTTTATACCTATTTTAGGGAAGCCCGATGTGCTTCAGTGTATGGGGTCACAAAGAGTTGGATACAACTTAGTGACTGAACAACAGTGACAGTGTGTATATGCTGCTGTTTAGGACTTTTGTCTCTGTTGCCAGACTTGGGGTATCTTTAGACTTCCTCTGTAGACTCTGCATGTCATACGTAAATATTAAGGCAACTGGAAAATCACTCTTGGTGATTTACAGATTTGGTTTTTTTTAAATTTTATTGGGTTATAGTTGATTTATAATGTATTGGTATGTGTTAGTTTCAGATGTACAGCTAAGTGTTTCAGTTGTACATGTACATCTATTCATTCTTTTTGAGATTATTTTCTCATGTAGGTTATCACAGAATATTGAGTAAAGTCCCCAGGCCAAACAGTAGATCCTTGTTGGTTATCTATATTATGTAGTGTGTGATTGTTCATCCCAAGCTCTCGATTTATACCCCCTTCCCCCACCACACACACCTCAGGTTTCCCCTTTGGTAACTAGAAGTTTGCTTTTGATATCTGTGAGCCTGTTTCTGTTGATTTACAGATTTGTTGACTACGACAATATACTCCATACTTATTATGAATTTACAAACCAAATATTCTAGGGTACTGGACTTCTGTTGCTTTTGGCTGACTGTCATCTAGTCTTCTTTTCATTCATTCATGAAATACTCTTTGTACACCTGTTATGTGATATTCAGTATTATAGGTACTAGGGATACAGTAGTAAAGAAGACTGACAACTTTCCTGCCCTCATGGAGCTTATATTCTAGGGCCCAAACATAATATTGGGACCAGTCCTCCCCAGTTCTCAGTTCAGTTGCTTGGAGTAGAACCAACCCCACCCTCTGACTCTAGCGGAGACAGGGACATGGTCCACATCTACATAATTCCCCTGGTCTAGGTAAATGAATGAGATATGTATTTGAATATCATTTTCCATGACTTTAAGAATAATATGTATTTATCTGTGCTGGGTCCCAGTTGCCACACTCAGGATCTTTTAGCTATGGCATGTGGAATCTTCAGCTGCAGCGTGTGGAATCTAGTTTCCTGACCAGGGAATGAACCTGCATCCCCACCCTCCACACTGGGAGGGAGAAGTCTCAGCCACTGTACCACCAGTAAAGTCTCCGTTTCCACGACTTTTACAGGAAATAAGCTTTTCGGTTTTCTTCGCTCCTTCTACCAGGAATGGTAGGATGCAGACTCAGAGCTGCTGGTAATGAATTTGCCATAATGTGGTGTGACTCTTCCTGAGAATAGTATGCACAGGGAAAGACATCAGATTAGATGTGTCGTCTAGGTAGCCATGTTTTACACCTAAATCAAGCTTTACCTGAAGTCAGGCCTTTCCCTGGATTTGTCACATACACTCACCAATAATGTCTATTGCTAAAACCAGTTGAAGCTGGGTTTCTGCTATTTGCAGACCTGTCTTATACACCAGGTTGCCATTCTGCTTATATACCACAAATTAGTATAAAAATGTCAAATTTTATTTTAGAATACATGTCATGGAATTGCAACAGTGGCACAAAAAGAAGAACTTCTGGTTCCAGCCAGTGTGCACAAGCATTTATTTAAAATGACTAAAGATAAAGAGCTTGAGATTACTAGGTTTCTAAATATGGGTACTTCTTATACAAAAAATTTTTAAATCTTTGGGAGGGTGCCCTCTGAGTATCTCATCATTTGATCTGTGGCTTCAAGTAGGGAATATATTAACATCTGTTTTTCTGTGATTTTGCATCTTTGGCCAAACTGCAAAGCCATTATCTAATACTTGGTATTTAATCTCTCCCATCATCGCCAACGTCACTTAAGAAAATCACAGAAATTGTGAGTAAGGAGTGTTTGGTCCAAGACATATATTTCACAGATGGAGAAATTGTTCTGAGCCTGGATCATTAGAATCCAGGTCTTAGAATATTCAAGGCAGTTATCATCACCAATTCCCATCTGGGAGTTAGCCTTAGTTGAATTTAGGATCTGCTGCAAACGTTTGATAGTTCTTTCCATGTATTGCTTTGAAAATATTCTGGAAGTCTGGAGATTTTAGAAAGTTTTTAAATGAGAAATAAGCACGTCTCTTGGATATAATCAGATTTTTTTTTTCAGAAGAGAAATTGCAGGGTGGTTCCCCGAGCTACTTTTCTTAGCAGCCTCAGAAATCATGAGACGTGAGATTGTATTTTAGGATTGTCTAAGTAAACCTCCGTCTCTCCTCCCCTGCCTCATTTTTCTAATCTAAGGAGATAGATCTTGAGTCTTTCAATCTCTGTGAAATGATTTTCACTTTGGTTGTCATTTTAAGTATGAATTTCCCCTTAATCCTGAAAGCTTTATTTCATTTTGCTCCTCTATCTATAGCCTGAAATTTAATTCTACTTTGATGCTGTAATTTCAAGTTTCTGTTCTCTATGTAGGGCATTGTGCTTTGGGGTAGACAAAAGGTGCTCAAACTGTACCCTCATTTACAGGGGAGTCTGTAGGGAGAAAACAGAAAAGAAACAAATGCTATCATAATTGAAATTACATTTTGAAGCTAAACTCATTTTACCAGCCCCGTTTTCTTGTGAACCATTGGAATCACTATAAAATGCTTATTATCACTCCCATGTGATGTGTTATCAGATGCCCATAAAGGACCAGGGTCATCGCTGTTGGAAATGAGATGCATAATAGCATGAACATAATTAGGTACTTGGGTCGTGGTGGCCATTCAGGAGCAGAGTGTCCATTTTCGTGCCAGAGACAAATCCAACTTGGGAACAAACAGTGTTACCGAACTCAGGTTCAGCTGCTCATCACTCAAAAGCTGGTAATTCTAGAGGCAAGTGTCAGGAGAAAGGAAAGTTGCTTTAGTCAGAAAAGCTGCTAATCAGAGGAGAAGGTGACCTCATGTCCAGAGGCCATCTCCGAAGACTGTGCAGAATCTCAGTGAATCATTAAGGAAGCTGGGTTCTTTTTTTCTTTCTCCACCCAGCCTGGGATTGAACCTATACTCTTGTTACTGACCAGGATTCTTGGTCTCCTCCAACCAATAGAAATTGATTAGAGGCTTGACAGCTGCCTGGTCGTGCTGTGGTCAAGTACCCGCCTGCCAGTGTAGGGGACATAAGAGACGTGGGTTCGATCTCTGAGTCGGGAAGATCCCCTCCAGAGGAGTGCAGGTCGACCCACTCCAGTATTGTTGCCTGGAGAATCCCATGGACAGAGGAGCCTGGTGGGCACAGTCCATGGGGTCACAGAGAGTCAGATATGACTGAAGAGACCACAGGTGCATGCACGGAGCCCAGGCAAGAAATTCAGGCAAGGCTTTACTGAGGCTCCAGCTGCAATAGGAGCAGTGAGAACAAGTAGCAGTATCTCTTGCTTGCTCCCTGGCTGGGGGGAGGGGAGTAGAGGGTCGGGGAGAGTGGGCAAGCTACTGCCTTACATTAGGTGAGGGTAGAGGTGTGTCCAAGGATCTGGCCAGAGGGGTGGGGCAGATGGTTTGCCCACCCCTCTGATGGCACTGTGTGCAGGGGGCATGCTACGTACCCTACTGCTACTCCTAACATCCTGTTTTTGCTCTGGCTGTTCAGAAGTTGCAGTTGAGTTTTTGGTCTTCTTGTATCTTTTGTCCAGAATTTGTCCCAACTGCACATGCATATGGTTATTTTTAGTCTCATATAAAATTTTTGCTCAAGGCGAGGTGTATCGAAGTGCATGCACTGCAGCAAAGGGTCCCAGACAGGTCTGAGCCTGTCCCACCCATGCCAGTGAAAGTGCAGAGTACTAACCACAGGACAGCCAGGGAATTCCCAGGAGGGTGGATTCTGCATTCTCCGTTGCATGAAGACTGGCTGACTCTCTCTTCAGATGTTATCATGCCTGTGTGATCTGCCTCCAGGATTGCTAAGGGGGCTGCTGGGTGTAGACAACTAGTCATTCTTTAACTATTTCATTCTGACTTCTTTTAATCTCAGAAAAGAATCAACAGGTTAGGCATGGCATGGTGTGCATTCAGGAGAGTGTGGTCAGGAGTTTGGTTAAATTACCTACTGAGCTAATTTGTATTATTAGGTTCTTTTAAGGTCAGAGTGGGGCGGGGAAGGGCAAAAGAGCTGCTTTAATTACACATGTTCCTGTGATCCGTGATAGAATTTCTCTTTGTCTATCAGGAGCAGAGAGAGAAGGGAAGTGGGACACTCAGGTGGTGTTTGTACATGCAATAACATACTTTGTTCGTCAAGGGTTGGACCAAGCACTTAAATGCCTCACTCTGCCTGGGAATATTTATTGGAAGGACTGATGCTGAATCTGAACTCCAATACTTTGGCCACCTGATGCAAAGAACTGACTCATTTGAAAAGATCTTGATGCTGGGAAAGATTGAAGGTGGGAGGAGAAGGGGACGACAGAGGATGAGATGGTTGGATGGCATCACCAACTCAACAGACTTGAATTTGAGCAAGCTTCAGGAGTTGGTGATGGACAGGGAAGCCTGGCGTGCTGCAGTCCATGGGGTCGCAAAGAGTTGGACACAACTGAGTGAGTGAACTGAACTGAACCGCCTGAGAAGACTTCACCTCGTGTCCTCTGGGCACACCTCGTGTGACATCTTCTAACAGTAGCTAAGGGTAGAGATGCAGACTCAACTGCTGGTGATCCAGGCAACTCACAACAGCCGTAGGAGGCTGGGGTGGTCTCTCCTCCAGGTAAGGGAGCTCCTCTAAGCCCTGCTAGTCACATGGATCTCATGGTGGGGGAAACGACAAGGAATACTGCCATGACCTCCCACGTATGATCTCGCTGTTGGTGAGGTCATACTCAGATTTCTTCTCAGACTTACCCAGTGATTCCCCTACAGTGAAGGTCCTCGCAAAAAATTGTCCCTGGACCATTTCTAGTAGCACATAATCCCTCACTCCTATCCATTTTGCTTAATTTTCTTCATGATGTCACCAGCGTGGAGAAGAGGGCTCTTATCGGAACATTAAGAATGATTGTTATACTGGGACCGATTCCACTGGTATACTCTGTTTATGTGCTCTTGTGGGTTTAAAAAGGTCAAAACTCTACTTTCTCTTCATGATACCTCTTGTCCTGCTATTGATCTCACAGACCAAGGTCAACTGGATGAACACTGTACTTCTCTAGAAACATAGAGGATACTTGAAGCATGCTTAACCTTGTATTCATACCTTTTCACATAACACACTAATTTCTGATCCTCTTCTGTTCAGTTCTCCAGTGCAGTATATTTCTGTTCTGATAAGTGTTGCCCAGGACCTCTTTCCAGGGTTTTTAATTTATGATATAAAACCATCTTCCCAAGGTCAACCTTGCATATTCTAGGATGTGATTTCATCATGTTGTATACTTGTGAAAGTGTTAGTCACTCAGTGTTGTCTGACTCTTTGTGACCCTATGGGCTGTCGCCTGCCACATTCTTCCAGGCAAGAATGCGAGAGTAGGTTGCCATTTCCTTCTCCAGGGGATCTTCTCAACCCAGGGATCGAACCCAGGTCTTTCACATTGCAGGCAGATTCCTTACCATCTGAGCCACCAGGGAATCCCATGTTGTGTATTTATATGATATGATACTAAATTAGCTAAAATATAAAATAAATCACATGGCACACACACACACACACACACACACACATATATATATATACTTCAGTATCACACACACCATATGTATATAGTTTAGTATGACCTGTCTCTCCCACTGAAAAGCAAACTTTATGAGAGCAGTAACTTTGTCACCTTCCTATTTTTCTCCCTATGGTTTCTCCAGCTCCTAGAATGATATAGTATATGTGATAAGGAATCTATAAGTATTTTAAATGAGTGAATGGATAGAGGCAACCTGGCGTTTTCCTAAATTTGGCACACATATTCTTTGAAAGCAGAGAAACAGAAGATGATGATAGAGAAATAGAGAAAGAGTGGACATGATACTTGGGGAGCAGCCTGGGTGAGGAGAGAGAGCGAGCGAGCTCTTAAGCATATGGACTCCTAACTTCCGTTCTTATCTGAATCTTCATATAGCCCCAGTCTTTGATTCCATGGAGTGGTCCTATATTCTCATGTGAGTCTTGAAGGGGTTCTTTTAGCTTCACCACGAGGCAATTGGGATCTTAGTTTCCAGACCAGGGTTGGGAACCTGAGCCTCCTGCAGTGGAAGCCCAGAGTCTTAACCTCTGGACCACCAAGGAAGTCCCGAGATTTCTTTCTACTTAAACAATATTGAGTCAAACTCTTTTTCTTGCTGCTAAAGAAGCTTGTTTGATAAAAGCAAACAGGAGATGCTGAATAGAGACACTGCTGTAGACTGAGTAGACATACGTTTATTTGCCTAAATGTGTATTTGTATTGTTATGTACTCAAAACTCTGCATTCTGACCCAAGCCAACTAGTATATTTCTGAGAAGGATTAGGGAAATCGCAATTAGCACTGTTTCTAGTCATCAAGATCTTGGTGTCTCATGTCTCATTTTGAAGCTTACAGCATACCTCTGCATTTACTCATTATGATAGTGCCTTCTTCTCACCAAAAAGCCACTGGAACATTTTATTATTGGGCATCCTATGTCCTATTTCCTCTCTGGGTTCATGTGGGAAGGTGAGCCATGGGGGGAATGGTGTTAGTGTGGCTTCTTTTTATCTATTTAATTTCTGCTGCTCAAAGGGGAAACACAACAACCAAGCCTGGGAAATTGTGTGGCTAAGTAAGAAAGAAAAGTCTCAAATAATAGAACTTTTTAAAAACTTTCTGAAAACCAATGGATGGTTGGTTTCTGACTTGTATCTCTAGCCAGTTGACACCCCCAGATTATTCTGGAATTCTTAGATGTGTTCAAATACCTTATGAAACAATTATTTCATGTGAGCCAGGATTCCAGCGACAAACTCCAGATGATTGGAATGGAAGAAACTTCAGTAAAGAGTGAAGCGTGAACAGAAGTAAGGGGAATTGCAGTGTTAGTTCCCTCAAAGACTCCCAAGGGTGGTCACAAGCCATGACTCTTACTTGACAAGGGGAGGAAGACAACAGAGTTACTGGACCCAGTAAGAGATAGACTCGGAGATAAGGGACCACCTGTCACAAGCTAGAGTTTTGAAGGGATACAGCTGCCTTCTGCAATCTGGAATATAGCAGAGAAGTGGGAAAGAAAATCCACACCTATCCTCCTGTCCTCTGTTCTCATGCAAGGAAATCCCATTGGCAAACCCAGTTGGAAGCTGAAGGCTAATGGGGACCTTGATCTGAGCCCCTGGGTGACGCATGGTCCATCTGAGTCAGCCCCCGGGTTCACAGGAAGTGGAGAAAGAATCTTGGACAGAAGAAGAGGTAAATAGAAAATAAGCAGTGTACTATGACTTTCAGTAGACTTCTACATTTCAGGTTCAGTCAATGTGTAGTGTTCACTTTCAAGAAAGCCATGGAAACCTTTAGGAATTTCTTCTTTCTCTCCTTATACTGAGGGTTCATGACTCCCTCTCCCCCCACTGTAAGTTGCAATCGGGAAATATAATATTATTAGTAGTACAGAGATCCATATTTTCTTTTCTTCCCACGTGAATATTTCTGGCTGGTGTGTTGCTTTTTACCATCTTTGGAACGTTTCCAAAATGTATCCTTACCCTGATCATTATTCATGCCAGCATCTTTTCACACGTTGATGAGTGTAATTTCCTCCTTTGTGATCTGCTTAAGGCCTTACTCTTTCAACATCAGGGGGTCCAGACTGAGTCAGCCAAGCAATGTTCTTTCTTCCACAAGCTAGCCTTGTCATCATTAGTGATTTTATTTTTCCATCGCTGCCAAAACTAGTTCAGAATTACTCTCCTGAATTTTCAGATTCTCTCCTAAAGGGCTTAGTAATTTTCTCTGAGTGCATATATATCTTAAGTTTTATTGCTGCCACCCCCCATGTGTGCTTCTAAATATAGCCATTATCTTTCTCAATAACTTCCAATTTTTTGTAGGTATTCATTCAAGAAATTATTAATTGTATGGATGTACTATACTAAATGTGAGGGGTATGATGATGAATGAAACAATTTAAGCTCTCCACTCACAGAGCTTCCAAATAAATCTCTTGCCAAAAAAAAAAAAAGTATGAATATTGTTCTCTTTGTGTTCATCTTGAGTTTCTAGACCCCCTTCCTATTGTGTTTTCTATTTATCATATCTTCTTTTGTAATACATTCGTAAAAGTCAAAATGAAACTCCTCATTATTTTGTAACCACTTCAAAAACCATTTGTTGAGAGACTGGCATTTTTACCCCAGAGTTAAATGAGATTCAAAAAGAATTAAGCTGTAATCCCCACCCTAAGGATGTTAAAACAGTGCCCCTCTTTTTGGAAGGTGATCAGAAGCAACTTCATAATAGAAAGACAGTCTAATTGTGTCATGTGTCAATCTCTGTATAAAACCCTTCAAAGCTCTCTATCAGATTTTGGTTTGAAAGGAAAGGCTTAACCAGTAGGTTCACAATTCTCTCCCTCCAAGGTTAAGGAGGGAGTGGTGGGGACACCACCAGAAAGAAGGA
Organism: Antilocapra americana; assembly: GCA_007570785.1. Lineage (NCBI taxonomy): Eukaryota > Metazoa > Chordata > Mammalia > Artiodactyla > Antilocapridae > Antilocapra > Antilocapra americana. Next base: position 13,293,129 of record ML663006.1, on the reverse strand, counting down.
AGGTGATCTCAGCTCACCTTCTGTTCACACTAATTGTTACCAAGGCCATAGCCCAGGACCACACCCCTGCCCCTCCCTCAGATGGAAACCAGTTACTCTAATCTCAGTTTCAGGAGAAAGCTGCAAGAGAAAAGCAAAACTGGTCAGAATGTCTACAGTCCAAGATGGCGGAAGACTTGACTTCCAGTAAACCTTGAACCTCACCTGCTCATTGTAATGTGTTAGCTAAATGACACACCCATGGACTTCACAGTTGACTTTACCATAGCAACCACCAGAAAAGCCCAGGCAAGGACCGGAAAGGAGAGTTGTATCAGTTTTGGGTCCAAACCACACCTCTGTGTTTGGAGAAGTAATGAATATTCCTTCCATTCTTTAGAATTCCCTCCTGTTTACCTCGACCGTCCTATATATGTGATTTCCCTCTCAAATCAGGTTGAGTATTGATTTGTGAATTAAATTCTCATTTCTTCATGTTTTGACCATTGAATAGAGCTACTGCTGTTCCAGTTTCCTCATTGGTTTCATTATTGATTGGGCAAATCCTAGTGGAAAAAGAATCTCTCTGGCCAGCACAGGGGGTCTCAACTGGGGTTAGGACCTTGGGGGAGGATCCAAGTCAATCAGTTCAGTAACTTAATAACAGACTCCCTAGTGTTTGCAGTCAGGAGTATCCTTATCTTGATAATACTTTAAGCCTTATCAAGGTAAGTTTAAGGTAAATATAGACTGGAAAAAAGAAAAAAAGACACAGCCTAAAAATTGAGAACTGTTTTAGTCCATTACCCTACTGAGGGCAATAGCACAGAATGGCGGCCTCTCAGATCAATCTGAGGGGCTGCTCTGAAGAGGGAGCCAGGATATATAGAAAGTTTTGCCGTGGGGGTAAGTGGGTAGGGGAACAAGCAAACAAACAAAACGTGTAGTGAAACTTCAAAAGATGACAGCTAGTTACAAAACCAGACATCTCAGGTTAATGATTTTAGTGTTTTTCTATGTATGGGAAGATGCAAGAGTCTGGGCTCACTGGAATCATTCCTTTGATGTGCACCTCATCTGTCTGGGGCCAGTGTCCTGCTTGTCTCCAGCCTGAAGCACCCCCCCCGCCCCCCGCCCCCGCCCGCCAGAGTGAATGCATCTTCAGGGGTGGCTGCCGTGTCTTGATGGTCAAAACAAAGTTTCCACACAAACAAAGCTGTAATCAATGGAGTTATGAGTCATAGCTCATAGGACAGTCAGATAAGCTGGTGACCATCTGCTCATATTAATAAAACGGAGATGCTTGGTGACTGCCAACTTTCTTCGAAGTGACATTCACTATGCACATACACCACTCGGAGATTTCAGATGTTCACATGGGGCTGCTTTGTGCAAAGTGGGGAGAAAAGGATTTTCCTGGTGATCCAGTGGTTAAAGATCTGCCTTCCAATGCAGGGGGAGCAGGTTCAGTCCTAGGTTGGGGAGCTAATGATCCCGCGTGCCAGGGTCAGCTAAGCCTAAGAGCCATAGCTAGAGAGCCCACGTGCTGCAAATAACTGAACCTGTGTGCTCTAGAGCCCATGCCCTGAAACAAGAAACGCCCATGGGACGCAACTGGAGAAGGCCTGTGTGCTGCGATGAAGACCCGGCACAGCCAAGAAAATAAGAATTAGAAAATGAAAGTAAAAATAAATAAAAGCAAAGTGGGGAGAAAGATCTGGATGCCTGACCCTCTGTTCCGAAGCTGTTTCTGTTCTGCCTATGTCTATCAGTCGTTTGTAACCTTGGAAATAATTGGTGAAGCTTGATGACGGCTTTCATCTTTTTTATGTGTGTGAATCTGTTTTGATCATCAAAACACATACTATCTTACTGCTAAGTTCCTTACCCCTTTGTTGAGAAAGGTAGGTTTTTCAGAATACAACCAAGGACTTCCCTGGCAGCCCAGAGGTTAAAACTCCACGGTTCCACTACAGGAGGCATGGGTTCAATCCCCGGTTGGGAAACTAAGATCTTGCATGCCACAAGATGGAGTCAAATAAAAAGAATTAAAAAAAAAAAAAGCCCAAGTCCACTTCTGCCCACTCTCATTCCTCTTCAGACAAGACCTCTCACACCCTGCTGGCCTCAAATGCTGGGACTCTGTGTGTGCTCATTGCCTTGCTTAGAAATGCTTGACCATTATTCAGCTGGTAATGCCTAAGCATGTAGCACATGCCAAACACCATTCTAGCCACTGGACATCCACTGGTGAACACAGGGCTGACTACTGAAGTGTTTGGGGACCAGCAAGAGACCAGGATGCTTAGAGCTGAGAGAAGAGGAAGGCAGACAGACACAAGACCAAGATACGGACATCTGGTTTGATTCAGTGGTGAGGACATTTAAGAGATTGAAGGAGGATATGTCATGCTTTGTCCCTTTTTTTTTTTAAAGGGAGGAGATCATCATTCTACAATAAAATATTATCAAAGACCAGCAGAGGCACAGGGACAGAATTCGAGGTGATGCCAGTGATTGAAACTGAAAAATCGATTACATATAAGCTGATTTATACTTCTTTGTACATTTCTTAATATGCAAATGTAAACAAGTCATTTACATATTCTGTCCCCCCGGCAGGCATATGCTTGCAATGTTAAGAAAATTAGATTCATGAGTCATGTCAAAAAGAAAAGGTGTGCCTGCAGGTAGGCGGCTCCTGTCTTTCAATGCAGCTTGTCTCTGGGAGGCAGCTCATGGTAGTGAATTTATACACACTTTGGAGCCAGAGATTTTTCCAGCCCTGACACTTAGCTGTATGACTTAGGCATATGCCTTAACTCCTCTGACCCTCAATTCCTCATAAACTGACTAAAGATGTGAAAGAAAAAATGAATAACTCACCCCTCATGGGTCCATGTCGGCTTCCCAGGTGGCATTTGTGGTAAAGAACCCACCTGCCAATGCAGGAGACATGAGAGACAGGGCATTTGATCCCTTTGTTGGGAAGATCCCTTGGAGGAGGAAATGGCAACCCACTCCAGTACTCTTGCCTGGAAAAACACATGGGCAGAGGAGCCTTACAGGCTGCAGTCCATAGGATTACAAAGAGTCAGAGAAGACTGAGCGTCCAAGTACATGAGTCCGTATACAGGCACTAGAGAAGCATTTCTGTCCTCTTACTTACTAGGTAGGTGACATCCACCCAATTTCCCACCTAAATCCAAGTTTCTATTAAATGCCTGAATCATGAAGATTTTCTCTTAATTTTCCTCTCCATCCCCAACAGGGTGAGGCAGGAAAACTGGATGAGCTTTGCCTCTGTTGATTTTAACTTTCCAAGAGGGGGTCTGCCCCAAACTCTAGGCTAGATAGTGGGAGTAGGAAAGAGAGGAAAAGATTTTATTGAAATGTAGTCGATTTACGGTATTTTGTTAGTTTCAGGTGTTGAGCATAGTGATTTAGCATTTTGGCAGATTATATGGCTCAGACAGTAAAGAATCTGTCTGCAGTGCAGAAGACCCAGGCTCGATTACTGAGTCAGGAAAATCCCCCTTAGAAGGAAAGCACAGCCCACTCCAGTATTCTTGCTTGAAGAATTCCATGAACAGAGGAGCCTGCCAGGCCCCAGTCCATGGGGTCACAAAGAGTCGGACACAACTGAGTGCCTAACACTTTCACTTTCATAGGTCATTACAAGATCCTGGGTATACAGTATCTGTACAGAAAATCTTTGTTGTTTATTTTATACAGAGTAGTTGTATCTGTTAACCCCAAACCCCTGAGTTGTCCGGCACCTCCTTCCTTCTCCCCTGGGGAAACCACAAGTTTGTTTTCTGTCTGTTTCTATTTTGTATATACATCCATCCCTATTATTTTTTAGATTTGACATAATGAGTGGTAGTGTATGATATTTCTTTCCCTTTCTGACTTACTTTACTTAGTATGATAATCTCTAGGTCTATCCATGTTGCTGCAAATGACAGAATTCTCTCTTTCTTATTGTGTACCACATCTTCTTAATCCAGTCATCTGTTGATGGACACTGAGGTTGTCTTCATGTCTCAGCTATTGTAAATAATGCTGCAATGAACTCTGGAGTGCTTGTATCTGCTTGAATTAGTTTTTTCTGGGTATATGCCCAGGAGTGGGATTGCTAGATCATATGGAAACTCCATTATTAGCTTTTTTCCATACTGTTTTCCATAGTGGTTGTACAATTTACATTCCCACTGGCAGTACCTATGGGTTGCCTTTTCCCCACGTGGGAGGGAAAGGTTTTAGAACTCCACCCCACCACTGCCGACATGACAATATTCCCAAGCTGCTTCCTACAATCTAACCCTGATTCCAAGATGGCATGAGTTGAGCTTCACCTCTCAATTTCTTGCAGACTCAGGTAGAAAACTGGGATGTTATCTACCGATCCCTTAACACATCCACAGAGTTCATGCTCAGAAGGCCTGCTTGGTTTCCCTGATTTATCCGTGTTTTATTTTCCTCATAGGATGACTCACGTCCTGAGTCTCATGATAATTAAATAAGATTTAATTTATTAAATTTAATAATAAATTACATTTAAAATAAAATTTAATTAAATGAGTATCATGTGTTTAAAAGTGTACCTAGTCTGTGATAGCCAGTCTGTTATTATTAGCTGGTGTTATTTGTGTTAAAAATGAATGCACCTTCACATACATTTTATTCTTATGCACGTTTATATATATTAAATATTCTAAGAGATTACAGCATAGCTGGCTATAGTACTGCATCTGAGCCAGAGAACTGGGGAATGAGGTCTGGGAGAGTGAAGAGATTTGATTTTAATTTTACACCAATTTGTACTGTATGGATTTTTGAACCATATTTATCAATTACTATTCCAACAATGAAAGTTACATAGAGTACTGCTCAGGATGAAGCAAGTATCTAATAAATGTTAACTGACATCACCCTCAATGTTGTTTTGGAGATTCAAGTGGGTCTATGCCTTACCAAATGTGATGCCTGTCATAGAATAGATAGTTAATCATGATAGCTATAAGAAAATATTTTCCTATTCACTGTTGGATTAATCTGGACTCTTTGATTGCAAGTGATGGAATCCAAACTCAAAATTAAACAAAAACAAAATGGGAGAGAGAGAGAGTGCATTTATTAGCTCAAGGACCTACAGGTGCACAGCATACATGGCTTCAGCTGGATATGAGGACACAAATGGTGTTATGAGGGCATGGTTTTGCCACCACTGGACTCAGTGTTCTTCACATCATCTTATTCTCAGGAGACTCCATGCAGTGGCTTGGACCCACCATTTAGATTATAATCCCAGAAAGAATGAGGATTACTAATTCACAAGAGTCACAGCAAAAGTTTCGGGTCTATCCCTCTGATCTGCCTTGGGGCATGTGTCCTCTGAGGCTTAAGGAATATTAAGCTTTTAATTAAGTATTAAGCCTTAAAAAGACGGGCCCTACTGTCCAGGCTTGATTCATGGCAGCCTTATGTACTTGAGGGCATAGCAACCTCTCAGGAACCTAAACAATGGGTAATAGATAACCCTCCCACAAAATGTAAGGTGTCATTGCCCCCCACCCCTAAAATAAAAAATGTTCTATCATCACATGAAAGACAAAGCCCCTTTTGGCTTGCATGCATACTGCATTTCCTTTGGATATCCGAGGAAAAAGACCTTCTGATGAATAAAGTGACAAAAAGAAAATTTTAAGTCGTGCTTAGGTAATGAGTGGAGTGTGCAATGTAGAAAAATGGGGGCTGCATATAGTTATATTTTGTGCACGAATTGTGATTCTGTGACAGTGTACTTAATGATATGATATATAATTAGATGTTCTCTGCTATCCATCTAAGTGCACTTATGTTCTATCACTTTATAGACACATTTCTTTCTTGATTTCTCTGCTTTATACTGAAAAGCTCTCTCATGTTTTCTTAAAATAAAAATTAATTGCTTTTCAGCTAACTCTGTGAACAAGAAGATGTGTCTCCCAGGAAGTATTTCATAATCAGTTTCCAAGTACTGCATTTGTAACCAAAAGTATCCTTAATTGGCTTGAGACCGACGTTTGCTATTTTTTTCTTACTGATTTTAACTCAAAAAATAAAAAAAAGAAAAAGAAAAGAAATTCATAACTAGATTCAGGAAGTTTTTCTACCTAAAATATTTCAGACATTGCAAACTATTGATGGAAAGGGTTTTCACACATTGACCCCCGAGGAAGTCATTCTGACTTCTACATGATTTCACCTCAGCTTTTGTGGTTGTTGTTGTTTAGTTGCTAAGTCACATCCATTCTTTTGTGACCCCATGGACTGTAGCCTGCCAGTCCGTGGGATTTCCCAGTCAAGTATACTGGAGTGGGTGGCCATTTCCTTCTCCAGGGGATCATCCTGACCCAGGGTTCAAACCCACGTCTCCTGCATTGCAGGCAGATTCTTTACCACTGAACCACCAGAGAGGCCCCACGTGGATAGCCTGTTTATAGCCTATTAAACATGCATTGTGCTTAGACTTTAACCAGTAAGTGAAAGAACGCATCCATGCATCAAAAATGGGGCTGGGTGGCCATTGTGGACGTAGCTGTAGACATGTTCCTTTAAAACTGAGACCTTAAACTTTCTGAACTCTGTTAGACTCAAGGACACCACCAGCCATTCTCAAAACAGTATCTGTGAGCAGCTGCCAGCTGCATCTCAAGGCCTCCTCTTGTAACTAAGCAACCATTTCAGACCCCAACCAGCCCTTGCTTAACAAGCACCTTACTTCTTGCCAGCTCCAATCCTAATTCTTGACAAACAGCTTATGTATTTTGCAGTTTTTGCTTGTTCTAAGCCGCCTTCATGTTGTAGTTCAACAAAATAGAATTCAAGTGCTTCTTGAATCTGTGTCTCCCAGGCTATAGTCTTCAGTTTGGAGTGAATAAAATCCTTTTCTCTTCCTACTACAAGTAGGTTTACTGGTTATTTCCATTAGCGTTCTCTATTAAGGAACATTTTTCTTTGAGGAACTGCTGGGCTTGTGGGATCTTAGTTCCCTGCCCAAGAATTGAACCTGGGCCCTCAGCAATGAGAGTGTGGCGTCCTAATCACTGGACCACTGGAAAATTCTCTCTTAAAAAAAAAAAATTGTTAACAAACACATCCAAATTGATAATGGCTTATACATGTGACGTTCATTTTTATTGCATGTAAAATACAAATAGATATTGCTAATAGATAGCTCTCATTAAGCAAAGATTGACAAATCCAATTTCATCCCATTGCCTTTGGTACCTAGGTTCCAAGGTTACCAAAGTTATCAGGGTGAAGTGAAGGAAGGAAGAAAACAGTGAGGATCATGGGAGAGGCTGTTGGGATAGACCTGAGTGGCATGCATCACTTATGTTCACATTCTGTTGACCTCAGTCACATGACCATCTATGCAGCAAGAGAGCTTGGGAAATGTAGTCTATCTCTGTGCCACAAATAAGAAGAAATGGTTTTCGTGAACAGCCAATGAGCGTTGGTGACACCCATAATGTAAATTTGGTGTTTTGTTATTCTTTACTGTGGGTTAATAGTCTATTTGGTCTTCTTGCCTTATCCTCGCCCTCATTTTTATCTTGCACTCAGTGGTCATATTAATGGAACAGAAAGCTTTCTCCCATGGGCTGATAATTATAGTGCACATTTGTTGGGGATTGTGCTGTATTCAAGGGCCTTTCAACATGAGTTATCTAATTTGATATTCATAAGGAGCATGAGTTAATGAGGTTATGTCTTCAGAGGGCAAATTTAGTCTTCAGGAAACTCAGTTGTCTAAAGTCACACATCTCTTAAATTTAGAGTTGGGACATTACATTTTAGCACAGATTTCAATGCTTATAGGGAAACACAGGTTGGCCATTCAATGACTAAGAAATCCACGGTGACCAACAGATGGTCACACACTGAAATGCCTGAGAAGTGAGGGAGGCAGGAGATATGAATGAGCAAACAAATTGTAAGTGGGGGTATGGGGAGGAGGATATTGTGGAAACCAGGTACAGACTAATGAGGCCCTGAAACTCAGACCCTGCTGCTTATTGCTATATGGGGTTATGGATCTACGGTGGGCAGAGTTTCGTCTGAGAAAGAAGACATTCATATATTCAGGTGGAGTTTTCAAATATTGAAAATATCATCTAGAACAAACAGACTACATTTGTGGGTCATCAGTCTGCAAATTCTAGCTGAAAGCTGAAGGAACTGATGTTTTGATGGGTCTTACAAAGCCAAGTGGGTATCCGGAGACCTGAAGCAAACAGATTGGCAAATTATGTCAAGTGCCCTGAGATGCGTGTAGAAACTTATTTATTTATGAGTATTGTATATAGTAGATTGATACTAGAGAAGCTCAAATACCCAGTCACTCTGAATTAACCAAATGGACTATAGTAGCTATATTAAACAGAATATCGTGCGGTCATTAGATATGATGAAATAGTTGGAAAGCTTTTCTTGGTATATGTTTAAACCCAAAGCATTTTTAAAAAGAACCTGCTTACTATAATTTCAAGAGGCACATGGGTTTAGTTTCTGTCCCCATGGGCCTCTAGTTGCCTAGATACACTTTCTCTCTCTCAGCAGATAGGCAATAGGAAGGAGGGCTTACTCTCTGTCCTGAAAGAATGGGTCAGCTAGACATGTGGACAACTGTTGTATTATATACAAAAGACTTTAAAAGAATCTGTATCAAAATGTTAATGGGATTCTCTTTGGATGGTGGGATTTTATAATGATGATTTTAAGAATCCATTTGCATGTCTGTAACTATGAACTCGTCTACTGTTTAGAAAGACTATTTGCATATTTTAGAAAATAATAGGAGTTTTTACAGAGATAATTATGTTCTACCCTAATGATTTCCATTTCCCTCAACTGATCTCACAGGAATATAGCATATGTAAATGGTGTTCTTTAAAAGATCAAGGCCAAATAACATTTACAACTGCAGTTGTCAAAAGTATAGGGTCAAGGAATGTGTGTCACTTAACATATACACATGACACATGTACATTCACAAGTATCCCTGATCATTTTATTTTAAATAAATAAAATAATATCTTAGGTGGTCCAGGTAGTGCTAGTGGTAAAGAACCCACCTGCCAATGCAGGAGATTTAAGAGACCTGGGTTCAGTCCTTGGATTGGGATGATCCCCTGGAGGAGGGCATGGTAACTTACTCCAGTATTCTTGCCTGGTGGACTGTAGTCCACAGGGTCAAAAGAGTTGGGCACTGCTAGGCAACAGCATGCACACAAGACAGAATCTTACATAATGGTGTTTTTTGTTTTTCAATGCTCAATACTGTCTGAGAACCAATAAACATTTATTAAAGATGATAGGTATTCCCAAGAGCTAGTGGATTCTTTGACGTTGTGTTGTTTAGTCTCCAGTCATGTCTGACTCTTTGCGACCCTTTGGACTGTAGCTAGTTTGGCTCCTCTATCCGTGGGATTTCCCAGGCAAGAATACTGGAGATTTCCATTTCCTTCTCCAGGGCATTTTCCTGACCCAGGGATTGAACTCAAGTCTCCTGCATTGTCAGGTGGATTCTTTACCACTGAGCCACCTGGGAAGCCCCTGGATTCTTTGACTAGGGACACTAATGTCTGATGTTTCCATGGTTCTAGCAGAGCAGTGAATCCACAGTAAAGACCTTAGTTTTTGTTCAACTGAAGTTATACTGAAACAGAGGGACATTCAAGGAGAAAATTTTGTCTTATATTTTTTACTTGAGTCTAGATAATTGTGATTGTCATAACATAAGGAATCTTAATTCTTGTCATTCAGTCTCAGAAGGGAAGAGAGGAAAGGGAAGAAGAAATAAGAAATTGATAAAGAGGTAGAGAAGAGGTGGGAACCCAATTCTGTTGTCCTGAGGTTAGGGCAGTGTGGATGTTATAATCCTGAGAAGTAAAGTGGTTCATAGTGTACCTGATCTCTCACTGCCATCATCTGCCTGGACCTTGGCAGCAGCTCAGTAAATAGTTCAGATGGATAAGACTTACTCATCATTTCCATCTTGTGCCTCATATGCCACCTGCACAAGGATACACGGCAAGTAAGGGACAGATGAGATTATATACACTTTTAATTATTGTCTTATGTCTTAGTTTGGGGCCTCAGACAAATGACTTTCATGCTCAAAGCCTTTTCAAATGGGGATCATCACAACCTCGTTCATTTGGCTGAAGTGAGGAGTGAAGATGAGGGAGACAAAGTGGTCACACCAGGCCCACCCCCTTACATTTGTAGACTTGGGACAAGCTCAAAAATGGAGCTTGTGCACCATCTTGGTTTGAATTCTCCCAGAAGCAGCAGCTGAAACAAGCAGATATATTTTGTGGACAAGAAGGGGAGGGGAAGTAAGACAAGGGAGGGCATAGAGCCAATAAAAGGTGTCATGAAGCATGTCAGTCATGTGGATGATGGTGGACTTCCCCTGATGGGGTAACTCTGAGGGCAAACACCCCTGGGTGGAGAACCTGGGGTACTTCTGTCCCAACGCCCATCGGTCTTTTGTTGGAAGGTGCTCCTGGGAGACCCATTCCTCTCTTGCTCCATCTGCTGTTCTAGCAGCAGAGCAGACTCCAGCAGGAACCTGAAGCCCTGAGGCACAGAGATGCAATCTTGACAGTTGGAAGTCAAGCTGAGTGCACCTGAGTGGGGAAGCCTAGGAACACGAAGCGGGGGGCACCCTCAACATCTGCTGCACACAACATATGTCTCCATACTCAAGAGTTATAAATCAAGTAAACAAACTGATAAATAAAAGATGCTCTGTCCTCCCACCATGACTAATCTACCTTTGTAACTACCTGGGCTGCCACGTTAGGATCCAGAATTCTTGGATGCAAGTCCTCAGATTCTACCTTGGAATCTGTGTCCCATGGCACAATCAGCCTGGGCCCGCTTCCAAGCCTCACCACCTGGCCAACCATGAGCAGTATACACAGGCATTTGGAGAGTGTCTTTAGTGCCCTCTGCAAAGAGCTGCCCCTTACCATCCCTTGGGTCTGGCTGTAAACACATGGGCAGTGGACCCATGTGGGTTTGCTGAGGATGCATCTAGGGAAGAGGAGGTGCAGATGCAGAAGTGGGTTTGGTCCACTGGGACAACAGCTTTCATGGTCCCCAGATGACGAACACTTACAGTGCCTGACTGCTAGCGCCTCCGTCCTTACTGTACCTATGAAAGCTGACCTCAGAGAAGCCAAATGACCCCCAGAGGTGATTGTCCTAATCCTTAGGGTGATGGTATTAGGAGGTGGGGCCTTTGGAGGGTGAATAGATCATGAGGGTGGAGCTCACACAAATGGAATTAGTGCCCTTATAAGAGGACACAGAGCTTCCCAGGTGGCGCAAGTGGGAAAGATCCTGCCTGCCAATACAGGAGATATAAGAGACAAAGGTTCAGTCCCTGGGATGGGAAGATCCCCTGGAGGAGGGCGTGGCAACCCACTCTAGTATTCTTGCCTGGAGAAACCCATGGACAGAGGAGCCTGGCAGGCTATAGTCCATGGGTTGGCAAAGATTTGGACACAGCAGAAGTGACTTAGCATGCATGCATACACAGGAGAAGGCCAGGAATCTCTCTTTTAGCCATGTGAGGACACAATAAGAAAGCTGCAGTCTAGCAGAGGTCTCTCACCAGATCCTGACCTTACTGGCACTGACATATTGGAATTCCAGCTTCCAGAACTGTGAAAAATTAATGTCTGGTTTTTATAAGTCACCCAGTCTGGGGTTCTTTGTTATGATGGGCTGATACTGGGCTGATGAAGACCCAGGAGTCACAAGAGAACACATTAGACCTTTTGAGAAAAGCAACAAGATGAAGTCTGTCTCACCACTTATAGAGTAAATATACTGCTTGTCAAAACCCCAAGGAGCTGATGACTTTTCCTCAAGTATGCCAGAATCTTGGCGGCCTTTCTAGTACATGGGATGATATTTTATAGCAGACAAAATTGCCGAGCAAAAATGATTAACCAGGGGAGCCGGCATTTAATTACCCTATTATGTGCCTAGCACTGTGAACACAAACTTTCTGTCCCCTGAAGAAGTGTACAGTCCAGGGGAAGAGTTTAGAAGCATTTGAGGCAGAAAACCACCTGCTCAAAGGTGCTTTTAAGAGCAAAGAAGTTAGTGAAGATCAATTCAGGACAAGTTCGTGATTCTCTGTGTATGTTTTTAATTGGAGTATAATTGCTTTACAGTGTTTGGCTTCTGCTGTACACAGTGTGAATCACTATATGTATACATATACCCACCCCCTCCGGAGCCTGTCTTCCATCTCCCAACCCAGTTCTCTAGGTCATCACAGGGTACTGAGCGGAGCTCCCTGTGCTGTACAGTACGTACCTGCTAGCTATATTTTCCACAAGGTGGTATATATATGTCAATACTATTCTAAGTTCATGATTTTAAAGGGAGCTTGTCCACATATGTTTTGTTAAGTTCAAACTAAGTTAGAGAAAAATCATTGTGAAACACAGATTTTTTTAAATCAGAGGTTACCTCATGGGAGGAATTTTGTGAATGAAATACTACAACCTGATTAAACATTACAACACAGCTATGAAATGCCAACCTAATTATACCACCGAGTCCTGAACACTGTTTTGGGTCACTATCAAGTGAGGCTTGGATATTTTGATATGGAAACACACTCGCCAGCCTCTGAAAAACCTCTTGTAATTCACAAAGGACTTGTGTTCACATTAAATGGTATTCCTGGTTAGCAGAATTTTTTAATTAAATGATAATTTCTTTTACCAGTTTTCAAACAACTCAACTCCTGTAAAGTACAATTCATGTTAAAACTTTGTGAAATAGTATTCAGTTTGTCATAGATTCAAAAGAAAAGATAAAAATATGTCAAGTGTTCATTGAGAATAATTATTACTCATACTCCTTGTAACACCAGTGGTTCTCAATGTGGAGTGCATATTAAAATCACCTGATGTTTCTTTCCCAAATGCTCGTGCCGAGGCTTCCTCCACATTAAGTCAGGATCCCTGGGTGAGATCCAGGCACTTGTATACTTTCAAAGCCTTCTGGAAGTTTTCAATAGGAAGGCAAAGTGGAGAACCATGGTATTAGACAAAGGAAGGAAAAAGTCAAGCATATTGGCATGAATTTGTCTAGATTCTATTGTACACGCCGAAGTTTCCCACAGACAAAGAAACACAATGACAGGTCTCAGACAGCAACATTTTGGGATCATTTGTTCCATGTGTATGATATTTAGAAGACAAAATATTTTCTTAAGCTTCCAGATCATTTGAATTCCAGAGCAAAAGGATTTAAATTGATCATTTAGTGGACTTCCTGCCACACACACACACACACACACACACACACACAGTAAACATGTTCACAGAGATAAAAGCAGATGTTTGCCCTTTCCAGTGGAACTTGCTAGGAATCATGCCAAATAATCATATTAAATGAATCTTGAAAACCCAGGTGGAAAAAGGCTGCTGAAACTTTTCACAGAATTAATCTGAATTTAAGGCTGACCAACAAAAAAATAATGCTCGTTTAAATTTTGCGAAAGAACCTTCCTGCAGGCACCCTTAGTTTTACTCTCCCAGTTTTTTTTTTATGTTAATTTTTTCAGAGGCTAATCTTTTTAAAATGCTGTTTGTGCTCCCATTTTTCATTAGATTTTCTTTAATTACCAGAATCGTGCATGTAATGACTGCATTACTTAAAAACAGATTTAAAAAGGCAATAATCTCTACCTCACCATGTCCCTCCTCCCACCCTCCTGAAGTAGCTCGTATCAACAACCCAATACAGTCTTCCACATTTTTCCTGCTCATACACAGATTTACTTTGCATTTATTTAAGGATTTGAATGTACTTTTTCAACACCGGGATTGTCTACAATGCTGCTGTTTTCCGCTTATCATAGGACGATATGTATTCAGATGGGCAGGTGTAAGATTTTTTTCTACTGTGGTCCTCACACTTGAGTCTACCGAATGGATGCCGCACGGTCCCTTCATCCCTCCCCTGTTGGTAGACATTCTGGCCGCCACCCCACTCACTGAGGTTATGACACAACCATGGTGGAGGTGGTTCAACTCTGGGGCATGACATCTGAGGGCTCAGCTAGGATTACCTGAATGGCTCGGGTGTGACTGACCTGGCTCTGCTAAGCCTGTAGGCCTGGGACCTCCTTCTGGCTGATCAGCTGGACTACTTTGTTCTCTCTAAGAAGGTCTCTCAATAGGGTGGCTGGAGTATAGCAACATGGAAGTTTTCAGGTTTCCAAGAAGGAATGATCCAAGCCTTGTCAAACATCTTCACGTTCCATTGGCCAAAGCAAGTGTCGTGGTCAAGTCCAATGTCTGCATGTGTGTGGTGCGAGGGATGGGTACAGAATGGTATGACTACAGGGAGAAATGGCCCCCTGGAGCCACCTAAGAGCAGTCTTATTTTTTTTTACTCTGTTGCACAGCATGTGTGATCTTAGTTCCCAACCAGGAATCAAGGACATACTCCCTGCAATGGAAACGCAGATTCCTAACCACTGGACTGCCAGCAAAGTCAGTATATACCCTTGGTCAAAGGATATATACAATTTTAATCTTAATAAACCCTGCAAATCACCTTCCAAAAAGGTGCAGCTATTAACAGTATCACAGGGAACCTATGAGAGCTCATTTCCAAATCGATGCACATAGTAAATGTTAACTTTTAAATTTAACAATATTATAGGTGAAAACTGGTATCTGCTTAGTTTCCATTTCTTTTACCAAAACTAAGATTGAGAATTTTTTCATGTATTTGCTGTTCAGCCAAATCCCTCACCTCTTGTGTAAACTGTTTGACATTTTTCTTCTTTTATATATAGGTGGTTGTTGTATAGTTTGGGGGAAATCTTTTTGTGTATTAACCTCTTCCTTAAGTTCGAGTTCAATAGGAACTGTTCTGTTAGATCTCTTAACTTCAGCTATACCCTAGATCATTTATTTGATATTATTTTACTTTTTATTGTTTTATTCCTGTACCCCCAGTGCCTGGGACATCTTGGAATTTTAATCCACCTGCCAATGCAGGAGACCCTGGCTCGATCCCTGGGTCAGGAAAATCCCCTGGAGGAGGAAATGACAACCCACTCCAGTATTCTTGCCTGGGAAATCCCATGGACAGAGGAGCCTGGTGGGCTGCAGTCTATGGGGCTGCAAAGAGTCGGACACAACTGAAGCAACTAACCAACCACAACATGAAGGCCAGTAGTGTTCTTTGGAATTCCAACCTCCCAGAAACCCCGGATTCTGATCTCCAGGCTAGACACTTAACCAGTAAAGGAGATCATTCTCTTTATTCCCAATTTAGACATAGAGTCCTTAAATTTGCAGCAAAATAGAGGTTTGGTTTCGTTTTTCTTTGCCCGGGCTTATCCATATGGTGGAATCTCTTCCTGCTTCCCTTAATAATAAGGACTGGTTTTCAGCAGACTTTTTAACACAATGAAATCAAATTCATTTCTTGTACTTTTCTGAGTGCTGAGGATTCAAAGGCTACTGACAGAACATCCTTGTCTGAAAAGGTTGTTCTTGACACTGAGTTCTTGAGATGGGCCCAACCAACTGGATGTAAATTGAAGATGCAGTCATGGAAACCCCTCAGAGGGCAGATAACAGAGAGGATTAAATGAGGAATTCTGCTCCAGCAGTGCCCAGCAAATATGTCCTCATTCACATGAGTTGGTATGTATTTCTAACATTTTAAGTCATTGTGTTGTTGGAGGGCAGAATCATGTGTGCATAGTTGCTCAGTTCGACTCTTTGCTACACTTTGGACGATAGCTCACCAAGCTCCTCTGTCCATGGAATTTCCCAAGCAAGAATACTGGACTGAGCTGCCGTTTTCCTTCTTCAGGGGATCTTCCCATCCCAGGGATTGAACCTATGTCTCTTGTGTCTCCTGCACTGCAGGCAGATTCTTTACCTGCTGAGTTATCAGGGAAAAATACCAAACCCTAAAAAACTGAAAAATGAAAAAGGGGCAGGTAGTCACTTTTATTGTACCTTCAGTCTGTTCAAAGGAAACTTCTTTAGAAGCTCAGATTCTAAAATTTTAAGTCAGCATCCTGCATCCCTTACAGCTAAATGTATAGTCAGTTTCGAAGGCAAGAGGGAAATTCTCTCGACACAGCCAAGGAGCTTTGGGAAGTGAGATGGAAAGACACTATGGGTACCTCTGTCTAGTTTCAGATGAAATACTTGCCTGCATGTTCTGAACTGCCCCACAGATAAAAGGCCACTACAAACCCCAGCCTTGTCAGTTTGGTCCAGTATATATATATATATATATATATATATATATATATATATTAACCTGATGCTCTCCAAACTTAGACCTTGAGGCAGAGGCCAGGTTTAAGAGCAGGAGATACTTTTGGAACAGAAGATGATGATCTAGTGAAGAAAAGGCAAGACTTTAAAAAATTATCTTCTTTTTTTTTATGTCTCTCCCTTGGCATCTCTATTTGGGCCAGGGGCAGTTATGAGAGTTAGCACAGAATATCTCAGCATGTCAAGTTTGTAATGCACAAGGAGAATCTTAAGACAGCCGAAGAGTCTTTTCGTATGGCTACCAGTAAAGTGGAGTGGGACACTATAGTCCTTGCCCTGCATGTCCTCAGTCTGCCTTTTGTCTGTGGAAAAACTTTAGCTGAAGAATAAGGCAACAGAGAAGTGAGAAAATGCAGAAACAAAGGAACCAAATAGTAGTAGTTTAGTCAGTAACCATAGTCAGGGACCTTCAGTTCCTTCTTAAGGGCTAAAGAGAATATTCTGAGCCATATCTTGGGAGCTGTCTTGTAGATACTGAAACCCCCACCGGGTGGAAGAAGTCAGCTACGTGATGGACCACACTGTAGGCACGTCACAATGCTCAGAATTGGCCTCAAGAAAATGGAAACAGACTGACCCTGGAACTGAAGAGTAACTGTACTTAAAACAGTCAAGGCGATGCTGGTCAGATCACTGATGACCAACTTCAAGATGGTTGTCAGAGCTGACTGCCATTTCTGCATGGAGACCCCTCCCTCCATCTGTAATGTAAAAGCTCTTGCCCTCTGATTGTCAGTGGAGGCAGTCAGCCTTTGGACAGATGTCTGCCCTCCCCACTGACCCCCCAGTGACTGGCATCCAGAATAAAGCAAGCTTTCCTTTCCACCAACTTGGCCTCTTTATTGACTTTTGAATGGCAAGCAGCTGGATCCCGTTTTTGATAACACCAAAAGAAATCAAATATTACATTTTACTCCAGGGGTTCTCAGCTTGGATAGATTGGCAGATTTTCAGGACATTTTTTGTAGGAGACAGATTTGCTACTGGTATCCAGTAGATGCCACCCCAGTATGCTGCTCTGAGAAGGCAATGGCAACCCACTCCAGTGTTCTTGCCTGGAAAATCCCAGAGATGGGGGAGCCTGGTGGGCTGCCGTCTATGGGGTTGCACAGAGTTGGACACGACTGAAGCAACTTAGCAGCAGCAGCAGCAGCAGTATGCTGCTAAACACCCTATAGTGCCCAGAAGGGCTTCCCAAAACAGAGAATTATTTGGCTCAAGATGTCCAGGTTGAGAAACTATGCCTGATGGTATTTCAGCATGGCAAGCTCAGAGATGTGCTCTTAATCAATTTAAAGAATGTGAGCTTTAGCATATAACTGAGCAGCAGATGGCATCCACTGGCCCCAGAGAGTGATGGGAAGATCAAGATCGGAGTAAGGCAGGCCAGGTTCTCTACACCCGAACAACACTGTTACCTAAGCAAAGTGTGGAACACTCACAGTCAGAGAGATGACACTTCGGGAGTTAATTTAGTGTTTGTGCAGCGAGCCACTAATTAATTAATTAGATAATTAATTATAATGTATTTTATATTTCTATAACTATAAATTATTTATAATAATTTTATTTTTATTTCTACAATGCGTGTATCATATTTTATTAATTAATTAGTTAATTATTATACTTTATTTCATTTTTAGAGGAAGCTAAAATATATTTTGAAAAATGAATGGTCAGGGCACTAAAACCTTTAATTATCATGCAACCTTTCATCCTGAACTTCAACATTGGCTCATTTGGGGATGACAGTCATTACTCACATGGAATCTAATGTTATATTACAACAGTATTAGTAATTTTTTTAGCAAATTCATTTTATAATTAATTAATTAATTTGTCTGTGCCGAGTCTTAGTTGCCACACGTGGGATCTTTAGTTGTGATAAGCGGGAACCCAGGCCCCCCACATTGGGAGCGCTGAGTCTTAACCATTCATTGCACCACCAGGGAAGTCCCTATTCTACCATAACACTTTCAGGTAAATTTTCTCATTTTTCTTTTTAACTTCACAGACACCTTAAGGACCCTCCTCCACCAGTTCTGCCCTGGATGTCCAAAATATTCTAAGACCATTTATGGAATAACTAATCTCATTTTCCTGCTGATCTGAAATGTCCGATTCTGGTGTGTACTGATCACTGCATGTGAATCCAGTCCATCTATTTCTAGACTCACTATTCTGTTTCATCCCCGGTCCCCACTCCACTGAGCAAATATCACCCTCCTTTAATCATGAGAACTTTATACTTCTGTCTTTGATAGTGGGTACCACATTTCCTCCCTAATGGTTCACCATTTGCAAAATCGTGGTGGTTATTCTTACAGATTGCTCCTCCTTCGTGTGGATTTAAAGATTGTCTGGAAAATCCCCTAATAAATACCACTGCTATGTGGATTGGAATTGTGATGAATTTATAGATTAATTGGTTGGAGGAAAGACATCTTTGAGATCATGAGTTTTTTCCTTTCAGGAATATACAATTTCATTTATCATGCTGTTTTCATTCTCCTTTATTAATACACAAATATATATAAATATGGCTGTGGGTCACCTGGTCATGTACAATTTAGGAAGTCATGCTGATGTCTTCATCATTTTGGTCACAAGGAGCATTTCTTCTCAGCATGGTGAGTCCCCAACCAAAAGCCACAGCCCCACAGATTTCAAGCACGGATACACATGCACACACCACATAATGTGTGGGAGGCATTGTTTTTGGTCGACATACCTGCTGGGAGATGCCATTCATGTTTAGTGGACAAAGGCCAGGGATGTTTAATCTCCTATAGTGATGGGATGGGACTCTTCATCCAACAGAGTATAGAGTCGGTTTTCATTACCGTACAGGACAGCGGTAATGATAGATGCCTGCGTGCATGCATGCTAGGTCACTTCAGTCGTGTCTGACTCTTTGCAGCCCCATGGACTGAAGCCCGCCAGGTTCCTCTGTCCATGAGATTCTCCAGGCAAGAATACTGGAGTGGGTTGCCATGCCCTCCTCCATGGGATTTTCTCGACCCAGGAATCGAACCCACATCTCCTGAAGCTGCTGCATTGCAGGCGAATTCTTTACTCATGAGCCATCAGGGAGGTCTGATGACAGATAGGGAAGCCTATATATAAATAGTGTGTCTTACTGCTTGACACCATTGATACATAAATACAATATTTTGCATCATTTCAATATACACCAAATTTGGGGGATGCAATCACTGGGCAAATCAAGATATGATTGCCTTCTGTGGAGTTCAAAGCGGTTTCAAAAGTTATTAAGCTTTCTAGAGAAGTCTGTCACTTTTTTTTAATGATATCTCTTCCAATGGCTAAAGCCTTTGAGGATTTCATTGTGCCTTTCAGAGTAGTCATGTTGGCGCATCTTCACATTGAAATGCATATTGTTTCATTTGAAATCACTTTCCTTTCATGCGTTCATTACCTTATGGATAAGTCATTATATTTCTTTTGAATTATGCATGTAGATAATCCTGTTATGTATGAATTTCATTTTAGAGAGGAAAGAGGACAAAACACAACATTTGTTATAAAGAAGGGGCCTTGAAAATACTCCTGGACAGATTCCAAATAAAATCCACTTTTTTTTTATGACCGCTTTATTTTCCCTCTGTGTTTTGTGTGTGTTCTTTTCTATACGCCCTGAATTGAGAAAGCAGTTTGTGGAGGCAAGCTTATTCTAGTAGGCCCTGCTTCATGAAGGGTCATGTGCACAGAGTGAGTTAACACAAGGATGGGCGATGGAGATGCCTACTTAACTCCAGCATCCCACCTTCTCATCATCCAGGAACGTCCAGCCTCGGTGACCTTTTCTGCAGTTCCTGGAACACCAAGCAATTTCCACACCGGAGCCTTCGTCTTTGTTGGCCCCTTGCTGCTTATCAAGCAGCTTCTGGCTTATTCTTTACATCCCAGTTAATGTCACCTTTCTTTTTTAAAATATTTGTTTTGTTTTATTTTTGGCTGCTCTGGGTCTCTGTTGCTGTTCACAGGCTTTCTCTAGTTGTGGTGAAAGGGGCTACTCTCCTGTTGCAGTGCGTGGGCTTCTCATTGAAGTGGCTTCTCTGGTTGTGGAACCTGGGCTCTAGAGTGCAGACTGAGTCATTGTGATGCATGGGCTTAGTTGCCTCAGAGTGTGTGGGATCTTAGTTCCCAAACCAGGGATCGAATCTTTGTCTCTGCATTGGAAGGCAGACTGTTAACCACTACCACCAAAGAAGTCCTTCCTGACTCTTTTTCTGTCCTCTCTCAGATATTTAAAAGCTAGACTATGGTGGTAACCTTGTGAGGCCAATGTCACACATTCCAGAAAATATCTCAGCCTGACAGTCTGATACCTGAGTTAGACAAAATGGCCCAGCAGACTGAGCCAGTAGAGAGATGCTATGATTTAGTCTTCGCCCTGTTGTGGCCAGTAGGTTAGATATGGCTGACATGAGCGGTGCACGTTCATGGAATTTTCACCTGCTGGTGTGACACAATGTTTGGTGTGTCTGTCACCAAATCCCTTCTACTTTGAACAGTGGGTCAGTAGAGATGCCAGTTTAGTCTGCACAAAAGGAAAGTGAGCCGGGTGTCAGCCCTACACACTTTGGTGCCATGGACGTCACTTAGCACCAGTGATTCTGCTTATTATCCGTGAACATATTATGCAGCATATCTTATCTCTGAGCTTTAGTTTCTACAGCCCTATCAAGAGAATAATCACACCTGTTTCACCCGAGTGATGGATTGATGTGAGAATCAAACATAATAAATTACCTAAAGCACCACTAGGCCTGGACCAGAGCGAGCACTCAGCAAATTAATAGGTAACATGTTAGAAGAGAATGTATCTATGCATACACATCGCTATATGCATACATGTCGCTATAGTATTCTACACTTTTGAGAACTACTGTATCCCAGAATCCTCTACTAC
This sequence comes from Antilocapra americana, assembly GCA_007570785.1. NCBI lineage: Eukaryota > Metazoa > Chordata > Mammalia > Artiodactyla > Antilocapridae > Antilocapra > Antilocapra americana. Next base: position 13,271,814 of record ML663006.1, on the reverse strand, counting down.
ACTGCAGATGTCTTTGAAGGATTAGCATTGAGAAGCAACTCTGTCATCCATTGACCTGAATTAATACAGGCATCAGAACTATTAGAAGGAAAGTATGCATGCTCAGTCATTCAATCGTGTCTGACTCTTTGTGACCCACCCGGCTCCTCTGTCCATGGGATTTTCCAGGCGAGAATACTGGAGCAGAAGATTACCATTTCCTCCTCCAGAGGATCTTCTTGACCCAGGGATTGAACCTGCATCTCTTGCGTCTCCTGAATTGGCAGGTGGATTCTTTATGACTGAGCTACCAGATATGTGTGTGTCTGTGTTAGTTACTCAGTCATGTCCAACTCTTTGTGACTCTGGATTGTAGCCCATCAGGCTCCTCTGTCCATAGACTTCTCCAGGCAGTAATACTAGAGTGGGTTGCCTCCCTTCTCAGGAGGATCTTCCCAACCCAGAGATACGACCCCAGTCTCCTACATTACAGGCAGATTCTTTATCATCTGAGCCACCAGGGAAGCCCATCTACATATATAGATATATAGCTATATCTATCATATATATACCTATATCTGTGTATAGATAGATATGGATATATATTTGGCTACACCACAGGGCTTTTGGGATCTCAGTTCCCCAATCAAGGATTATACCCAGGCCATGGCAGTGAAAACCTGGAGTCCTAACCACTAGTCCACCAGGAAACTCCCAAGAAGAGAGATCTTTGAAAGGGAGGAAAAAAAGGATTGAGTGATTCACTTTGCTAGTCTCTGCATTTTGAAAAGCCTTGTTGTTTAGGTCTCCTGAGTTCATCAAAAAAGGCACAGCTTGGGGATAGAGTTGGCTTGTGTGTTGTTTGCACAGGAATGCAGTTTCTAACAACATATATTTAAGGAGTTAATTCACTCATTGGTCTGTTTTTGTTGGAGTACCTATGATGTGCCAGGTGTTATACTAGGCACGTGTAAACAGTGGTGAAAAAGAAAGATTTAGTATCTGCTTCCTTGTAGCTCATAGACAGTAGCTTATATCCTGGTTAAGTATATATTTGATCACAAGGCTGCCTCTGCTGCTGCTGCTGCTGCTAAGTCGCATCAGTCGTGTCTGACTCTGTGCAACCCCATAGACGGCATCCCACCAGGCTCCCCCGTCCCTGGGGTTCTCCAGGCCAAGAACACTGGAGTGGGTTGCCATTTCCTTCTCCAATGCAGGAAAGTGAAAAGTGAAAGTGAAGTCGCTCAGTCATATCCAACTCTTAGCGACCCCACGGACTGCAGCCCACCAGGCTCCTCTGTCCATGGGATTTTCCAGGCAAGAGTACTGGAGTAGGGTACCATTGCCTTCTCCGTGGTCACAAAGAGAAACTTATAAATTTTTGTTTATGCCATGGAGGATTTATGGTGAGGATCCAGATTGTTACAAATTAGTGGAAGACACGTGCTCAGCTTTCACAGGTCCTGAAAATTCTCGAGTACCTGCTTTCTCATCTCTGTCTCTCTGGGTCCTCATGTCTTATCATCTCTATTTCATTCTCCTTTTTCCTTCTTACACCGCAGACTAGTTCTCTGATCATTTACTGATGTACCTTTACATGTATGGCTGAAACTGTTGGTTGCGCAGTTGTGTCTTGACTCTTTGTGACCCCAGGGACTGTAGCCCACTAGGCTCCTCTGTCCATAGGACTTCCAGGCAAGAATACTGGAGTGGGTTACCATGCCCTTCTCCAGGTGGTCTTCCTGACTCAGTCTTCGAACTTGGGTCTCTTGCATTGCAGGCAGATTCTTTACCATCTGAGCCACCAGGATCATTTACTGATGTAACTTTACATATATTGCTGATTACCTCCAAACTCTCACCACAAATTACAGTCTTCCTCTACTTTTCTAGGGTCAAAAGGTCCTAACTAAGACAATGTATAGGCCAGTTTTTAGCTCCGTGAAGGAGCAACTTGTTTCATAAATATCCGTTTTGGAGGAAAGAAGCTGTTTCTTGTCTTTTTATTTATTTATTTATTTTCTTTACATTATCATGTTGGTTGTGCCATACATTGACATGAATCCCCCATGGGTATACATGTGGTCCCCTTCCAGAACCCCCCTCCCACCTCCCTCCCGAGTCCATCTCTCTGGGTCATCCTGGTGCACCAGCCCTGAGCACCCTGTATCAAGCATCAAACCTGGGCTGGTGACTGCTTTCACATATGATAATTTACATATTTCAGTGCTGTTCTCCCATATCATCCCACCCTTGCCCTCTCCCATCGAGTCCAAAAGACTGTTCTATACGTCTGTGTCTCTTTTGCTGTCTCGTATACAGGGTTATTGTTACCTTCTTTCTAAATTCCATATATATGCATTAGTATACTGCATTGTTGTTTTTCCTTCTGGCTTACTTCACTCTGAAGCTGTTTCTAAAATTGTATGCATCTTTGCCTGTGGTCTGTGTGGCCTGGAACCTGCATATACATTTTCCACAATATTTTTAACCTTCTTAAGGAATACAGGATTTCGAAAGGAACAGCCCTGAGTCCCTTATTGGCTTCCTAGCTATGTATCCTTAGGCACATTACATCACTGTTGTAGCAAAAAGTTTCCTCACCCAATAAATAAAGACAAAACCCAAATATGCCACAAATAGACTTATCAGGAGGATACATTAAATCAGGAATCATAAGCAAAATCCTCATAATATTCCTGACACAAACTAGGGGACCCTTAATAAATGCTAGCTTATGTCTTTTAGAGGATTGAAAAGTATGATCTTCTGTATGCTCACACTTCCAGATGTGTTGGTAGGCACTTCAATCACCTAAAGTAATTTACATACACATGCCCACAAAAATACTTGAAAATGGCTTGGTAACCTCCCAAAGAAACCTGCGGCAATACCTTGCAAAGTTATCCAGAGGAATAGTTTTTGAAGTTCGGAACCCAAATGCATTCATCTTTTATGACCATTCCACAAAAACAAATTGCTTTTATAGTCAAAATGACAAATTTAGACCCCTTGATCAATACCCCCATTTTACGAGCTGTCGGTGGAGAGAACTAAAGATGCTACCTTGCTTGATTGCCTGGGAATAAAGATTGATCAGCCCAGTATCTTCCCATGTATAGATTCCGGGTTGATTCACATACTCTTTTCAGGCCAGGCAGCCATATTCCATCCCTCTTCAGAATTACATAGTTGATACCTTTTCCACTCAGCATGTTTTTACAAAGGCTTGAAGGGGACTATGACTCCATTGAGAAGCATCAGTCGCTCAGTCGTGTCTGACTCCTTGCGACTCAATGGACTGCAGCCCACCAGGCTCCTCTGTCCATGGAATTCTCCAGGCCAAAATACTGGAGTGGGTTGCCATTCCCTTCTCCAGGGTTCTTCCTGATCCAGGGATCCAACCCAGATCTCCTGCATTGCAGACAGATTCTTTGCCATTTGAGCCACTAGGGAAGCCCCAAACATTCACCTCCTCTTTGGGAGTGGCAGTTCATAAAGGTTAATTTCGCATCCAACAGGGGCTGGGGGGAGAGGGGTGGTTCAGTTTTAAGTATCCCAACATCACCTTGCCAAATGTTTTCTGTGATTTCACTTTAGAGGTGCTTCTGGGGTTTTGACAGAGGAAACAACTCGAAGTTCTGTAAAGACATAGGATGAAGTCTGTCCTTTCAGCTTTGTAGGAGGAAATTCTTATTTCCCTTTGCACAGGTTTACCCCAGTGGAAAGTCCACAATGTTTGGATCTTTGTAATCTGAAGTCCCTGAAGTAAATTTTGGAAACATACAGAGGTCTTTCTGTCTGATTTTGTAAGAAAGCAAGAGCTATATTTACAGAGACTTCCCTGGTGGTCTAGTGGTCAAGAATCTGCCTTCCAGTGCAGGGGAGGTGATTTCAATCCCTGGTCAGGGAACTAAAATCCCACATGCTGTGGATCAAGTAAGCCTGCCTCAGCCAAAACTAAATAAATAAATATTAAAAAAGAAATGCAATTATTAATAAGCTCACACATCCTACATTCTCTCCATTAAAAAAAAAAAGCTATACTACAGCAGCATTGATGATGAATATCATTCTCAGTCTCTGTGCCCAGTGGGGTGGTCAGTGTCCTGTATCTTGAACTGAATACATGATCAGTGATTCTGTTAGTGATGACGGATGGAATGAACATCCTGTTCTCTCATTAGACTGTTTTAATTTTTAATTTCTCAGTTACCCAACAGGAGTGGTTCTTAAATTTTAACACTTACCAGAATCACCCTGGAGGGCTTGTTAAAACACAGATTGCTAGGCCCACTCTTGGAATTTCAGATTTAATCGGTCTGGAGAATTTGTGTTTCTAACAAGCTCCCAAGTGGTGGGACACACTTCGAGAACTCCTATCATGTTTCAACCCCTGAATTATTTTAAACATCTGTAGACTCAAAAACAAAAATGTTTTACAAGCATAGAAGCTAGGAAAGACAGACATTTTAAAATTAAAGTGTAGTTAATTTATAATGTTGTGTTAGTTTCATGTTTATAGCAGTGTGACTCGGATATATATGTATATAGACATACATATATATAAAATCAATTTCAGAATCTTTCTCCATATAGATTATTATAAAATATTCAGTATAGTTCCCTGGGTTGTACAGTAGGTTCTTGTTCTTATATATTTTATATATAGTAGTGTGTATCTGTTAATCCCAACCTTCTAATTTATCTCTTCCCTCCCTTGTTTCCCCTTTGGTAACCAATGATTGGTTTTCTATGTCTGTTAGCCTATTTCTGTTTTTTTATATAAGTTTATTTGTATATCTTTTTTTGAGATGGGCATATAAGTGATAGCATATGATATTTGTCTTTCTCTGTCTGACTTCAATTGGTATGATAATCTCTAGGTCCATCTATGTTGCTACAAATGGTATTATTTCATTCTCTCCTTAGGGTTGAGTAATATTCTATTGTTTATTTTATACCACATCTTATTTATTGTTTCAAGACAGACATTTTTACTCTTTTGACTTGAGGCAATGAATAAATGTCTGTTTTACCACTGAACAATGTCTGTTGTACAAAAAGTAGCAGTCTTGCTCTCTCTCAAGGACTGCATAGTTAATGGTCTCTTATGGGTGAATGGACATGGGTTTGGGTAGACTCTGGGAGTTGGTGATGGACAGGGACGCCTGGCGTGCTGAGATTCATGGGGTCACAAAGAGTCAGGCATGACTGAGCAACTGAACTGAATTGAACTATGGGTTAAATATACAGTAGATATCTAAAAAGCATTCATTCTGTGAAAATCAGGTCCATGTGTCACCCACAGGAGTACATTTATAATAGCAATTTACAAATAGTAGAAGTTGAATTGAAATATAAATCACAAGAGCTTAGGGACAAGTTGGGAATTGGAGTGGTTTGGTTTGGTTTTTATTTAAAAATCAGGAAAAAAATTTCAAAAGCTATTAACTTGTTTCTAGTTAATACTTCTCTGGTTCTGGTCATTTTGCTTATGCTTTCTTTTTCTGCCTTGAAATTTTCTCAATTAAAACCCCTCATCAACCCATTGAACTTAGAACAAGGTGGTTCAGAAAATACTTCTAAAAAACATATCTGATAATTCAAAGTAAATGAATGCACTGTATTAAAGAGCTATCAGGCCATTATATGAAGGAGAATGGGAGAAAAGAAAAGGACCACCCGAAAATCATCCTGTTAAAGCTATCTGTAATGTTATTGTCAGATGAAAAATAAAGGAAACTACTTACAGTATAGTCTGACATTGACAAAGAGACAGATGATAGACAGACAGGTAGGTAGATAGATTACACAGGTACACAATGTAAAGTGACACAAGAAAACACCAAAAAACTCATCTATGAGTGCAATATTTGTAGCTGAGGCTTGAACATCTTTTTGTGTGTACATGCGTACTCAGTCATGTCTGACTCTTTGCGACTCCATGGGCTGTAGCCCACCAGGCTCCTCTGGTAAAGGGATTTTTTCCAGGCAAGAATACTGACCATCTTTTTACTTATTTTCATTTTCCTAATTTTCTACAATTATCATGTATTACTTTGAAATTAAGAATATAAAACTTATTTTAAAATTTTTTTAAAAAGATGCAGTCTCCATTTGCAGCAACATGAATGGATCTAGAGATTGTCATCATGAGTGAAGTAAGTCAAACAGATAAAGAGAAATACGGTATGCTATCCCCTATATGCAGAATCTAAACAGAAATGATACACATGAACTTACTTACAAAACTGAAACAGACTCATAAACTTAGAAAAGGAATTCATGGTTACCAGGGGTAAAGGAGTGGGGGAAAGGATAGTTAGGGAGTTTCTGATGGACGTGAACACACTGCTGTGTTCTAAACAGATCACCAACAAGGACCTACTGTAGAGCACAGGGAACTCTGCTCAATGTGATGTGGCAGCCTGGATGGGAGGAGAATTTGGGGGAGAATGTGTTAGTCCCTCTGTCTTGTCTAGCTCTTTGCAACCTCATTGATTGTAGCCCACCAGGCTCCTCTGCCCCATGGGTCTCTCCAGAGAAGACTACTGGAGTGGGTTGTCATTCCCTTCTCTAGGAGATCTTCCTGACCCAGGAACTGAACCTGGGTCTCCTGCCTTGCAGGCAGATTCTTTATGGTCTGAGCCACAGAGGGAGGATGGATACATGTGTATTTATGGCTGAGTCACTCTGCTGTGCACTGGGAACTATCACGACATCGGTTAATTGGCTATATTCTAGTACAAAATAATTTTTAAAAAAGATACAGTCTTTTGTATCTTTAGAGCATCTAATCGAGCTCTTTCTTTTTGATCTTATGGTCCCTCATCTGTGGGCTATTTTTCTTCATTAAGTCAGGGAGGAGTTTTGTTTTCTTGCTATTTTAATGTGTTAGGTGACGAGCAGGTTTGGAGCACCGTGTAAGATAGGAGATTTTAAGGAGCCTGTCTTACCACTGGGGCCTCTTTCAAAGAACGACCCATTAAGGTATCATCAAGAAAACAAAACATCTGTTTCCAGCTGGAAGAAGCCAGATTTTTAAAGGCGTGACATTAAAATTGATTTATCCAATCATAAAGATAAAGCAAAATAAAATGCAGCATGCACCCTCAGCTTGGAGTAATTAGAAATATAAGGCTGTCAGAGTAAAAAGCAGTTTGTAAAGTATCGCATGGAAAATATTGTTTCATGAAGTGTGAAGACAGAACAGGAGAGGCTGCTGAGGGGGGTTTCAAAGAAGTGTAATCACTGAGATACAATTGGGGAAATATTTCTGGATCTAGTTGGCATTTTTTTTGTGGATTGATTTATTTATGGCTGCCCTGGGTCTTGGTTGCTGTGCATGGGCCTTCTCCATTTGCGGTGTGCGGGGGCTACTCTCTAGCTGCAGGGTGCGGGCTTCTAATTGCAGTGCTTTCTCTTGTCACTCAGCATGGGTTCCAGGCACCTGGGCTTCGGTAGTTGCAGCACATGGGCTTCGTTGCCCCTTGGCAGTAGGGATTTTCCCAAATCAGGGCTCAAACCCATGTCCTCTGCATTGGCAGGAGATTGTTTACCACTGAGCCACCAGGGAAGCCAAAGTTGCTTTCTTGATGAAGCCCTCATGAACTGCATTTTGGAAAGCCAAAAAGGTAAAAAATGAAAACCAAAAGCTATCAATGGAAGGTTTCTGAAGAGGCTGGGTGGATGCTTGGAGCCCCTTTGAGGCTGGGGCTGGTGACAAGTTCTCTTTGCTTCACTGTCCTGCTGTGGATGTAGGAATGATGGGTGGGCCACATTTGAATCAGCACCTTCCATGTCACCTTTGCGATAATGAATACTGAGGTGCATATGTCCAGGAAGGGAACCAGGAATGTGGGCTTCCCACCTTCTGTCTCCAGTCATCACGGTCCAGAGGAATCAGCCACGAGTTGCCTCACTCAGGGACAGCACCACAAAGAGCTATGGAAATCGCCTTCCTGGCTCATCTCCTTCTTCTCTCTGCAAGAGAAGGAAAAAGCAATTCCTGGGAGGCAGAAGCCAGGAAAACAAACAAACAAACGTAGTTGTGTGTAATGCCTAATATGCTAGCCCTTGAAAACATCTTTGCTTTCTCTCCTAAATGCCATCCCCAGATGCCGAGTGGCTGAAGTAAGGAGTTTTCTGTGTGGAAAAGCTACTTCAGGAGCAGCCTGTACTTTCCCAGTCACTCCCGAATCCCACTGTCCCATGTGCTTTTCTTAGAATATCAGGCCCTCCTTATGTTACCTGGATGACTGAACCTCTCTCTTCATGCTCCCCCATGCATAGCGCATTCAGCTGCCTGATCAGCTTTCTAAAGCAGCAATTGGTTCCACTCTCCTTGCAAGTGAAAAGCTACAGTGGTATTCCACTAGCTTCTCAATAAAATTCAGCTCCTGCAGCCCAGTATGCTAGGTCTTTGGGGCACTGGTTCTAAACTGTATTTCCAAATGCCTACCCATTATAATTGTTCAAAATTGGGAAAGGAGTACGTCAAGGCTATATATTGTCACCTGCTTATTTAACTTATATACGTGTGAAATACTGAGCTGGATGAAGCGCAAGCTGGAATCAAGATTGCCAGGAGAAGTATCAATAACTTCAGATATGCAGATGACACCACCTTATGGCACAAAGTGAAGAAAAACTAAAGAGTCTTTTGATGAAGGTGAAAGAAGAGAGTGAAAAAGATGGCTTAAAACTCAACATTCAATGCTGAAGAGGATGTGGAGAAAACGGAACCCTCTTACACTGTTGGTGGGAATGCAAACTAGTACAGCCACTATGGAGAACAGTGTGGAGATTCCTTAAAAAACTGCAAATAG
>ML663006.1:13030699-13262904 GCA_007570785.1 Antilocapra americana | reverse complement strand
GGCAAAACCAACACAATAAAGTAAAGAAAATTAAAAAAAAAAAAAAAAAACCTCAACATTCAAAAAAACTAACATCATGGCATCCGACCCATCACTTCAGGGCAAAAGATGTGGAAACAATGGAAACAGTGACAGATTTTATTTTCTTGGTCTCCAAAATCACTGTGGACGGTGACTACAACCATGAAATTAAAAGATGCTTGCTCCTTGGAAGAAAAGCTGTGCAATCCTATACAGCATATTAAAAAGCAGAGCCATTACTTTGCCTACAAATGTCCATCTAGTCAAAGATATGGTGTTTCCAGTAGTCAGGTATGGATGTGAGAGTTGGGCCATAAAGAAGGCTGAGCACTGAAGAATTGATGCTTTTGAATTGTGGTCTGAAGAAGACTCTTGAGAGTCCCATGGACTGCAAGGATATCAAACCAGTCAATCCTAAAGGAAACCAACCCTGAATATTCATTGGAAAGATTGATTCTGAGCTTCTTGGCCACCTGATGCAAAGAAGTGACTCACTGGAAAAGACCCTGATGTTGGGAAAGATTGAAGGTGGGAGGAGACGGGGCTGACAGAGGATGAGATGGTTGGATGGCATCACTGATTCAATGGACATGAGTTTGAGCAAACTCTGGGAGATGGTGAAGGACAGGAAAGCATGGTGTGCTCCAGTCCATGGGGTCAGAAAGAGTCAGATACAACTGAGCAACTGAACAACAAAGTTGTTCAAGCACAGAGCTGGACCCATCATCCTCTAGTGCCTTCTGATAGGAGGCCCATCTACTTGTATAAATTCTTCCTGGTTTGAAGGGCATGTACACATGCCTTGACCCCTCCATGCCTGCCCTGTCATCATTTCCGAATTCCTAGGAGATATCTCATTTGTTTTATATGGTTCATAAGGTGGAGTTTTGCTCCTCTGGCTGCCCTGCATCCTTGCCTCTTCTTCCCATTATTTGCATCGTGAGTGTGTAAGGGGAATCTGCTGCCTTTGAGAGATGTGAGCAAGTAACTGAGGCCCCATCAATCAGAACAACCCCTTCCCCTGGGCCACAGTGATTGGCTAGGGATGGTCTTATGATTCAAGTATAGCCAATGAGATTGCATCCCTGGACTTTGGCTGGAGTTACTAGGCAAATCCCTCTCTTTCTAGGGAGACAACAGAGCTGGTGTCACATAAGCCTGGAGCTGCTCTCCACCATCTCTGAGAGCTTGCTTGGGAATAAAATTGAGAGGGAGAAAAGCAAGGCTCAAGGCACATCCTGGCAACAGAATTTGAACTGTGGATTCGTCTGGGTCTGGATTAAGACCCAGCATTTGAATTTCCCAGGACTATAACCCAATAAATTATTTTCTTTTTGATCTAAGCCAGAGTTGTGTTACTGACTTTTCCATTTAGGTACTTATAAAAGCAATAGTGTTTATTTTCTTGGTTGGATTGTAATCATGGATGCATATTTTAAATTTTGTTTTCGATTATTCAATTAACATACTTTTTATGAAGTATTGTAGTATCTGTCAGATTCCCTATTAGGCACAGAGTTGAGTTCCTGCCTCTTAAGGGCTATTGATCCAACTAAATGAGATAGCTGTCAATGATTACAGCAGTGCAAAGTAGCTTAGTAGACACTTTGGAGAATCTGCCTTGTTCCTGCCACTCCAGATATAACTGAGTAGACTTCTTGGAGGTAGTGACATTTAAGCTGGATACTGTAGAATAAATAAGAGTTTCCTACTAGGTCACTTCAAGGGAAATAGATAGGTAAACAGTGGAAACAGTGTCAGACTTTATTTTTAGGGGCTCCAACATCACTGCAGATGGTGATTGCAGCCATGAAATTAAAAGATGCTTCCTCCTTGGAAGGAAAGTTAAGACCAGTCTAGATAGCATATTTAAAAGCAGAGACATTACTTTGCCAACAAAAGTCCATCTAGTCAAGGCTATAGTTTTTCCAGTAGTCATGTATGGATGTGAGAGTTGGACCATAAAGAAGGCTGACTGCCAAAGAATTGATGCTTTTGAACTGTGGTGTTGGAGAAGAATCTTGAGAAGACTCTTGAGAGTCCCTTGGACTGCAAGGAGATCCAACCAGTCCTTCCTAAAGGAGATCAGTTATGGGTGTTCATTGGAAGGACTGATGTTGAAGCTGAAACTCCAATACTGTACCTCATGCAAAGAATTGACTCATTGGAAAATACCCTAATGCTGGGAAGGATTGGGGGCAGGAGAAGAGGATGACGGAGAATGAGATGGCTGGATGGCATCACCGACTTGATGGACATGGGTTTGGGTAGACTTCGGGAGTTGGTGATGGACAGGGAGGCCTGGCGTGCTGTGATTCATGGGGTCACAAAGAGTTGGACACAACTGAACGGCTGAACTGAACTGAATTGAACCAGGTCACCAGGAACTATGCATTCCAAGCTAAGGAAATAATAGGTGAGAACAAATAAGAGGGTGTATAGTGATTTGAGGAGAGTGGAAATAGCACATAATTCATTATGGCAGGCAGACTGTCCAATGTTCTTGACTGATACCCACTTTTATTTTTTTGGCTGTACCACATAGCATGTGAGATCTTAGCTCTCTGACCAGGAATCTAAACCTTGCCCCCTGCATTGAAAGTGTGGAGTCTTTAAATTTATTTTATTTTATTTTTAATTGGAGGATAATTACTTGACAATATTGTGATGGTTTTTGCCATACATCAACATGAGTCAGTCGTAGGTATATTTATGTCCTCTCCCTTTTGAACCTCCCTCCCTATCTCACCCCTCTAAGTTTTCACAAAGCACCGGCTTTGAGTTCTCTGCATTATACAGCAAATTCCCACGGGCTGTCTATTTCCTGTGTTCATGCTACCCTCTCCATTCGGCCTACCTGCTCCTTCCTCCATTATGTCCAAAAGTCTGTCCTTTATGTCTGCATCTCCTTTAGTGTCAGTTTCTCAGTCGTGTCCAACTCTGCAACCCCATGGACTGTAGCCCGCCAGGCTCCTCTGTCCATGAGATTCTCTTCTGGAAGGGGAACACATGTATACTCATGACATGTATACATGTCATGTCAATGTGTGGCAAAACCAACACAATAATGTAAAGACAAACAAATAAATAAACTAAAAAAAAAAGAATACTGGAGTGCATTGCCATTCCCTTATCCAGGGTATCTTCCCAACCCAGGGATTGAACCCCGGTCTCCTGCATTGCAGGGAGATTCTTTACTGTCTGAGCCACCAGGGAAGCCCCCTGCATTTCCTTTGCTACCCTGCACAGAGGGTCATCAGTACCATCTTTCTAAACTCTGTATAAATGCATAAATATATGGTATGTGTGAAAGCATTGAATCTTCACCACTGGACCACCAGGGAATTCCCCCACCTGATTTCTGAAGTACCTAAGGAACAGTGCTTTCCCAAAGAAATGTATGAGAGTGAGTGAGTGAATGAGTGAACATCATTGTCAAGTGCTGTTACAGGTCATAGAAAATTCATAACAGCTACTATGAGAAGGAATGATTCATTGAGGCTCAGATAAATAAATTGTTATGTGAAAATTAAAAGTCTGCTCAACCAACCAGTGTTAAATTAGTCTTTCCTGTCAAACCAACTGTGAATGAGAGACCAGACATGACTGCCTTTGTCATTTGATTGGATTGGGCATGTAGCAAATGATAACAAAAATATTCTTAACAGCAATGATTTGTTATTTGTGAAGGCGTTTCTTGGTGCTAGGAATTGTGTTAAGCAGTTTACTTGCATTGTGTCAATCACTGTTCATAGTAATCCAGAGATACAGAAATTATGGATAGTCTCATTTTTATTTTCATATTTTATTCTTATTTATTTATTTGTCACTACCTAGTCTTAGTTGTGACATGAGGGATCTTTAGTGGTGACATGTGGGATCTAGTTCCTTGACCAGGGATCCAACCATCCCTCTGCATTGGGACCTTGGTGTCTTAGACACTGAGTGAGTGAGTGCTTAGTCACTCAGTCATGTCTGACTCTTTGCAACCCCATGGACTGTAGCCCACGAGGCTCCTCTATCCATGGGATTTTCCCAGAAAGAATACTGTAGTGGGTTGCCATTTCCTTCTCTAGGGGATCTTCCCAACCCAGGGATCGAACCTGCATCTCCTATGTCTCCTGAATTGCAGGTAGATTCTTTACCACTGAGCCACCAGGGAAGGCCCTGAGCCAATGAACCACCAGGAAACTGTCCCTATTTTTAAAATGAAAGAAATGAGGCTAAGAGACCAAGTTCATCCAGATAGACAGAAATTGCCTGTACAAGCAAGGCTCCAGTTGATCCTCCAGTTAAGTGAATATGCATACTCAAACGCTGGTAGGAGGGAAAACCAGGAAGTACTGTCTCTATTCTGGGAACTTGTTCAAAACAATCTGATCAAATGTATCTGAGGAATAAGTGATGTTGACTGGATCCAATCTTTTTGTGTGCCCTTTAGATTAGATTTCTTAAACTAAGAATTTCACATGTCTATCAGCTTGAGACTTTGTGGTTTGCTGTGGGTTCTGCCCAGTAGGAGGGCATGGCAACCCACTCCAGTATTCTTGCTGGAGAATCCTATGGATAGAAGAGTCTGGCAGGCTACAGTCCATAGGGTCACAAAGAGTTGGACATAACTAAAACAACTGAATATGCATGCACGTGTGCTCTGAGATTCCTGGATGGGTTCCCTGAATCAAAGTCGATGGAGCCTCTCTATTTGCCAAGACCTGCTTCTCAAAAGTGGTGAAAGGCATAAGATGAGCAGGGTATGGACTACATGTCTCATTCCATAGAAGGCTTAAAATTCAACGGGTTAATTCTCTGTTGCCTTGACCTCTGATTCGCAAAGTCCCGTTTATAATCAATTTGAGGTTGTTAATTGGACAAAAGAATTCTTTATTACCATATCCCAAGGGTAGCCAAAATTTAATTGCTGCAGCCTTGTTTGTGCAGGCAATTTCTGTCTAACAAAGAGGGATATTTAGTGCTGTTGTAAAATTAATTGGGTGTGTTATGCTTCGACCCCCACAATAGTCAGAGGGCTGAGAAACTGGTAATGTGAATAGTGTTTATTAACCGCATAGATTTCATAATAATTTCCTTTGCAAAGTCAGGCATAAAACCCTGTCCTAAGCACCATTTTAGTTCTGTCATACAAATGTGAAAATTATAACTCAGATTTGTAACTCAAAATGGTTACATTTTTCCTTATTATGGTCTGTGATACCATTTCAATTCCTCAAATCCCTTGTCTATTTTAAGAAGAAAATCAAGTCCCGGTCCTTTCTTTCAGGTTTTCTCCATGTGTCTCCCCCTGCCTCTCTTTTTTTCCATCTCTGCCTCCTTCCATACGTCTCTCTGTCGCTGTGTCTCTGTTTCTCTCTGTCTATGGAATGCCCTTTCTAAGCATATCCTTAATCAGTGTCTCCCTTTCATCCCTCTTTAAACTTTGGAAAAAAGTGCCCCTGCAGTGATCTCACTGCAAAGATTCATTTCTCCTCAGTTGGTGAATTTCTCTTCTCTCCTACCCCTTCAGAAGAAAGGCCCTGGATTTTAATGTCATTCAGATCTGGTTCAGATCCCAGCTCTGAAACTCAGAGTGAGTCACTTAACTGTTTCTTCCTGCTCAAATTACCTTTTTTTGTTTATTTTTCTTACTTTTTAATTAAAGGCTAATTACAATATTGTGTGGGTTTCTGTCATGCATTAACATAGATCAAACATAAGTATACCTGTGTCGCCTCCCTCTTGAACTTCCCTCTCACCTCCCTTCCCATCCCACCCCTCTAGTTTGGTACAGAGCCCCAGTTTGAACTCCCTGAGTCATACAACAAATTCTCATCGACTGTCTAATTTACATATGTAAGTGTATATGCTTCCTTGCTACTCTTTGCATTTGTCCCACTCTCTCCTTCGTACTCCCCTCCCCACCACCACCACGTCCATAAGTCTGTTTTCTACATCTTGGTCTCCATGGCTGCCCTGCAAATAGGTTCATCAGTACCATCTTTCTAGATTCCATATATATGTGTTAATATACAATATTTGTTTTTCTTCTCCTGGCTTACTTCACTCTGTATAATGGGTTCTAGGTTCATCCACTTATTAGCACTGACTCTAATGCATTCCTTTTGATGGCTGAGTAATATTCCATTGTATATATATACCACAGCTTCGTTATCCATTCTCTAATTGTTGTTATTTGGCTGCACTGGGTCTTCACTGCAGCATGCAGGCTCTTTATTGTGGTGTGTGGGCTTCTTTCTAGTTGTGACACATGGGGGCTTCTCTAGTTGCAGGGCACAGGCTCTAGAGCGCACAGGCTCTAGAGCACACAGGCTCAGTAGTTGCAGGCATGTGGGATCTTGATTCCCCAACCAGGGATCGAACCCCCTTCTCCTGCATTGAAAGGCAAATTCTTAACCACTGGACCACCAGGGAAGTCCCTCAAACATTCTATCTGTAACCCAACCTAGCAATGCCTCCCTTCTAGGAGTTTGGAGAATTAAATGAGATAAGGTTTCCTGGAATGTCTAGCCTCTGATGCCTCCTTACTCTGTCTTCTTGAACTGAGTCTTCCATCTTTGAGAGGAACATGTCCATATATACACGTCTACCTATATGAATCTATCAATCATCCATCAATTGGTCGTCTTCTCCTCTTTCTTGGTTCCTGCAAAAGAGCTTGCACATCTGCTCAGCCCCTCTAGCCTTTCCAGTTTCATGTGAAGACCCTCAAAAAGATGAATGAGTCAAAAGGAAGGTGGAGCTTTTAGACTGATCCTTTCATGAAACACAGGATAGAGATTTTATCTCACCTACCAGGATTCTCTTTGAGTTCCCCCCCCTTGAAATTGTTTTTATGTGTATCACTTTTAAAGTCTTTATTGAATTTGTTAAAATGTTGTTTCTGTTTTATGTTTTTTTGGCCACAAGGCATGTAGGATCTTAGCTCCCTGACCAGGGATTGAACCCATACCCCCTGCATTGAAAGGCAAAGTCCTGACCGCTGGACCACCAGAGAATTCCCTGGGTTTGTTTTTGTTGTTTGTTTTGTTTTTACTTTTTTTCATCTGAGTCCATCTATGTCTCTCTGCAAACCAAACACCCCTTTTACCTGGCAGACCACTGGGCCAACAGAATCTTTGGGTCTTGTTTTTCAATCCGCATATCTACTTCTACCCTTTAAGAGCTTCTGTTTGAATCTCTTTCCCTGCATCCACTGAAAAGCTCAGGTCAGCGATCACACTTGACTTTGTTCCTGGAGTCCCCATTCTGGTTCTTGGTCTTTCTCTTGACTAGGCTTCATATTCCTGAATGGAACCTTCCAGCAAAATAAGAAACTTTCCTGAACTGCAAGTCTCTGTGCTTTCTTGTCTCTATTTCCTCCATCCAACTGATTTCTTCTAAGCCTTTATTGTTCATAGTTATATTGACTGGACTTCCCATCACCTTCATCCTTGATCAGCAGAGTCACTGTAAAACTTCCAGCTCTGCCATCAAACTCACACTGGTGAGCTTGGTAACCAGAAAGCCTGTAACCTCTTCAAGGACCACCTCCATTCACATCCAGCCAGCCCGAGTTAACTTTTCTCATTTAATGTATGTTAGGTATCCAATAACATGCTTCCCACACTTGCTTCCATTTCATTTTCATTTTGGAGGGAGGGCCTCTAGCAGTCTGGGTTTGCCTTATATCCATGGGTATCTGAAAATGGGGGTGTCTTCAGCACCTGGTGAGAAGTAAGTTCTTTATAATCACCTTAGACATTTCTGTATGGCTCTCCTAATCAGCTCACTGAATTCTGTAGTGACTCGACACACACATATGCAAACCAGAAGTCTTCACTGATCCATCCCTGGTTTTCTGCATACAGTCATCAGCAATCCCAACTGTAACCTTTTTAACAACAGCTAACATTTATTCAGTGCTAATTACATGCCAAATGCTGTTTTCACTGCTTTCTACCCATTCAAGAATCTAATCTCAGTGCAATTCTATGACAGAGATGCTAATTATTATGCCCTTTTCAGACAAGGAGATGGAGTCCCATAGAAGGTTAGCGAAACATCCAAAACTTGAAAAGTTGGTCTGTGCCAGTGAATAACACAGCTGCTCCTTGAACACAGACAGCATGAGTTAGTGTTCCCAGGCAGGAATTTCTTCCCAGCCTGTCCTGAGAAACATCTTGAGATGTTTCGAATCTTGAATGCTGAGAAAAATGAGTGTGGAGATTGAGAAAAAGTATGTCAATTCTTACACAAGTATTCAAGCTTAACAAACCATGCAAAGATGTCCTGCTTCAGGAAAATCCACTAAAGTCAAGGTGAAAACAAAAGCAGGATCACTGGGAGTAGCACTGAAGGGTAAGGTGAACATTTGAGAACATTGAGGTTGCAGTATGTAGGGATAAATCCCTTGTGAGCTAACGGGTCTTTCTTGTAACTGTGTCCCTTTTGATATTTGCTTGTGGCCCTGACTTCTATTAACAGTAAGTCACTATTGCTAATAAAAGAAATAACAATGTTTGTACACACAGCACACTTTATATCAAACCTTGGAATATCATATCAGGAAATAACACATCTTCAAAGCAAATTAAGTCCTTAAATTGGCCATTTTTGTGATTGCCATTCACCCTAATATGAAATATTAATGTAAAATTATTCATAGACTGCCCCAGAATGTTCACTAGTGTTTTCTAGAGTTGCAATATTCACCATGGAGTATTGTTATCTATAAACTCAACTAAATGCAAGACTTATTAGACACACATTATTTATCCATAATAACAAATAGAGGTGTGAAGTGTTTGTAGTATTTTAGGAATAACCTGTGATTTTAAAAATCCTCTGAGAATTCCTGGGACATTCAGTTTCTCTTTTGCAAGTTCCAGATATTCATATTGTACAAGAATTCAGAACACCAACCTGGATGAAGTCTTGCTTTTAGCCAGTATTCTAGGATATGTCTAGCCATACAATTCACATTTTGTAAAATACTCATATTACCATTGCAAACAGAAATCATTTTGCCTATAGTGTGTGTTGCCCACTATCATGGAATCTTATCTGTCTTGTCTGCCATGTAACTTCAGCACCAAGAACAGCTCCTGCCAAGTTTTAGGGGCTCAGTAGACATTTGATGGATCTGTGACTGAATTAGCAAGGCCAGTCGTTTGCACTGTGCAAAAACAAAGCATTGCAAATGAGGAAAGAGTGTTCTGATCCTAGTCACTGAAGAAAATGGATGCTTTCTTGATTTTGACTGCAGAAAGAATCCTTTTATGGACATCAGCAGGACTATCAGCCTGCAGCTCGTCCTCATTTCCGGGTGAGTCTCTGAGCTTCCCCAGGATATCCATCTAGCAGAGTGTCCCCAGGTGCCAAGGTGATGGGAACGTCATTGGAGATATTCAGAGAACACACGGGGAGGTGTTTCTGGTGTCATTACAACCTACTGAGCAAAGAGCCCCAGTCGGCTCATTCAGGAAACTTGTGATGTTCCAAACCTAAGACAGGAAACACTAGCCCTGGACTTTTTCTTGACAATCGAGAAAAATGTCTTTCCCTTTTCTGTCAAACAGGAGAGAGCGGAGACCACGGTTTCTGAGCTGCCTTCTAGCTCCCAGGTTCATGATTCAGTGGGTCTTACCTGCCGACCCTGAGCTGGATGTCATTTCTCTCAACTTCCCTGGGTGAAACAGAGTAGAAAGCTGACTTATGTGTGTGTGTTCAGTTCCAGCCTTACTGTAGGTTGTATTTGATGAATTTCAGAACTACTGTGAGCCTCTCTAGGGGAATAATTTAGCAGCGACCTGGTGTTTTTTCTTTCTTTAAAATTTATTTATTCATTTATTTTTGGCTGCACTGGGTTTTCATTGCTGCACATAGATTTTCTTTCCTTTCAACAAACCAGGGTCCCTCTCTAATTGTGGTCCACAGGCTTCTCATTGCAGTCACTTCTCTTATTGCCAAACACGGGCTCTAGGGTCCTCATGCTCAGTAGTTGTGGCTCAGGGGCTTAATTACCCCAAAGCACATCAGCAAGGAGACCAAACCAGTAGATCCTAAAGGTAATCCACCCTGAATATTCATTGGAAGGATTGATGTTGAAGCTGAAGTTCCAGTACTTTGACCACTTGATGCAAAGAACTGACTCATTGGAAAACACTCTGTTGCTGGGAAAGATTGAGGATAGGAGGAGTAGGAGGGGAACAGAGTATAAGATGGTTGGATGGCATCACTAACTCAATGGACATGAGTCTGAGCAAACTCTGGGAGATAATAAAGGACAAGGAAGCCTGGTGTGCTGTAGTCCATGTGGTCGCAAAGAAGTGGACAAGACTTAGCTACTGAAAAACAACAATGTGGAATCTTTCCTGGACCAGGGATGGAATCTATGTCCCCTGCATTGGCAGGTGGACTCTTAACCACTGGACCACCAAGGAAGTCCAGGGTGTTCCTTCTGAACGCCACTGTTTAGCTTGTTGCCTCTTTCCTGGAACCTCTTAACTCCTGGTTGGAAGGCTGTGAGTTCAAATCCCTTTAGGACCAAGTTTCATCAGCAGGTTTTCAAAATCTATTTATTTCTCTATGTGATGCCCAAAGCTATCTGTGTAATTATCCTTCTCCAAGGTATCTGATTAAACCACATCAGAAGGTCTTTTAGTAGAAAAGGAAGAAAATTGTAATGAATTTAGCTTGTGTCTTGTCATAATTCCATCTTGAGAAAAAAAAATTAGGAAAACACAAACCTCTTCCTACTCAGATGTAAGGCAAATACTAGCTTGTGAAATAGCAATGCTATTATATTGTTGTTATGCTTTCCCCCCCCTTTAATATTCTCTGCAGTGGAGAGGACTTATACCAAAAGATGAGTCAGCCTGGCTGAGCTTTTGCCCCATTTATTGTTGTTACAGCTGAAGTCACAGCAGGAAACAGAAGAGATACAGTGAGAGTGGAGAGAAAGAGTTACAGAGAGATTATTCACAGAGGTGTGGGCAGGGAGAAAGACCCAATAAGTGACTAAAGCAGCAGGAAGCTCTTACCTCCCTGTGTCTGAGGACCAAGAGAGAAAACAATATCCAGAGTGAAGGTGGAGCTGGACTCCTGGAGAAAGACTCCAGGATAAGAACTGTTAGCCCAGAGAGATTCAACTGCTGTCATAGATGGGGCAACTGATCAGGGGAGAGTTGGGGAATAAATACCCCTTCCCCTCTGTTCCTCTGTCCTTTGTCCACAACCAACCAGAAGCCAGAAAGTAAAGGATCTTAGAGCTGTAGCCCTTAGGGGTTCTAGAACAGAGCAGAAGGAAGGGGGGTAGAACTGGGGTGGCAGATGGGTAGGTGGGGGAGGGATATAAATAGAGAAAACCCAGCTCTATTAATCATTTATTGATAAAGGGAGCAGATGAAGAGGCCTCCGTCACCTGCAGCTAAAAAGAAAATGGGTGGTGCCCCCACCACTTCGTTTTTCAGGGACAAACACAAACTCTTGGTGTTGTACACAGGGACTGTTTGTTTTATATCTGCAGAGAGAGGGCCATCTGGAAGGCCAGCTCCATGTGTTCCAGCAAGAATCTGAAGATACTGGGGAGTCAGTGACTGGAAAGAAGGGAAGATGGGGTTGGCTTCTAAGCCAGGGGACCCTGCGATAGGCTCACCAGAAATCGGGAGAACTCAGTGTATTTACTCTTCCTCCCTACCCCAGCCCTTGCCCCTCGTGCCTTGCCTCTACCCCACCCCCCAGTGTCACCACGATCATTATAATGACAGTGATAATAAAATCATTGATAACAGCCACTAACATTTCTTGGACGCTTTCCATGAATCTGGCTCTATGCTAACAACTTTTAATGTTCTTTCATTCAATCCTCTTGATGGTCCTAAAAAAATAAAAGAGCCACTAAAATCATCTCCAGTTGAGAAATGAGGAAGTGGTATACACAAGCATAATAATATATCCACACAGAGTGATTAGGTGGCAAACTAAGATCTGAGGTTGGTGCTATTTTGAGGTTTTTCTCTTAACTTCTTTTTTTTTTAATTTGTGTTTTATGTTGAAGTTGATTAACAATGTTGTGTTGGTTTCTGGCGTACAGCAAAGAGACTCAGTTATTCATATACATGTATCTATTGTTTTTGAAATTCTCTTCCCATTTAGGTTGTTCCATAATATTGGAACAGAGTTCCCTGTGATATATACACTAAGTCGCTTCAGTCGTGTCCTACTCTTTGCCACCGTATGGACTATAGCCCACAAGGCTTCTCTGTCCATGCGATTTCTCCAAGCAAGAATACTAGAGTGGCTTGTCATGCCCTCCTCCAGGGGATCTTTCTGACCCAGGGATCGAACCCACATGTCTTATGTCTCCTGAATTGGCAGGCGGGTTCTTTACCACTAATACCACCTGGGAAGCCTATATATATCTCCTTGTTTTTCTCTTAACTTCTGCAATATCCTTTTGTTTGTACGTCCAATCAATAACGTTCTGTCTACTAAGCATCTTTTGAACTCTTAACCTCCCACCATCATGTCTTTCCTGGGTGATTGCACTGAGCCCTGAAATCATTTCCCTTCTTGTCCTGTCTCTCCTGGTGAGAAGCCCCTCCTACACACAAAGAATAGAGTTGTCCTTCTGGGAAAAAACACAGCCATTGTCCCTTGAACTGAAAACCTCTGGTTCCCCAGAGGACAAATACAACCTCCTTTTCACCCCAGGGCAAGGTCATCATCACAAGACTATCCAAACCGTTCTCACCAGCAGCTTCTCCCTAGGCACTGCTTTCTGCCCTTTAAAGCTGCAGCCATATATCAGACCCCTGCTGGAACACGTGATGGTTTTGTACATGCTGTGATTTCTGCTTGCAATTCCCTTCTTCCTTCCCCCCCGCATGGGGAATTTTAAATAACAATTCAACACCCAGGGAAAAGATGCTCTCCTTACAAGCTTTCCCCAGCTCCCTCCTTCTAAGTTATTTGTCCTCCTCTTCTGCCCTTTCTCCTCATTATGTTTGTCATCGCAATGTGTTGTAATCACATTGCTGAAGTCAGCTTCCACCTCAAATCTGTGATCTTTATAATAGTAACACAATCATTCACATTACCTCTGGTAGTACTAAAAAAGAAAAGCCTGGTGAGACAAGTGTATGATTATCCTCAATTCAAGTTGGGGAAGTGGAGACTTAGAAACGTCAAGTACTCTGTCCAAAGATTCACAGCATTTAAGTGCTGAAGTTGGGTTAGAGCCAGGATGTCAACCCCAGCCCCTAGCTTTGCTCGTTCTTACTCTATAGCATCACTCATGCCTCTACAGTGTGTGTGTCATATCCCATGGCTTTGTATGATTATCTCTGACTGCCTTCCCTGTTGTTGTTTAGTCACTAAGTCCTGTCTCTTTGTGACCCCATGGACCGTAACACACCAAATTCCTCTGTCCATGGGATTTCCCAGGGAAGAATACTGGAGTGGGTTGCCATTTCCTTCTGCAAGAGACCTTCCCTATCCAGGGATCAAACACACACCTCTTGCATTGTCAGGTGAATTCTCTACCACTGAGGCCCCCCAGGAAGCCCTAAACTTTTATGGTTCTAGACCCTGATAAAACCCAAATGCATGTTTATTGGGTAAATGCTCCTGGAATCAGCAGCCAGAGCCCAGACACTTGGCTGTTAATTTATGAATCCTGTGAGCTTTCAGGCTCCCACACCTACACCTGTCTACTTTTGACATGTTGCCTGTGGTTCCGAGCAAGCATGCTGGATTTTGAGTCCCCTTTGCCTTTTGGACTCTTTTCAAACTCTCTAAAGGTCAGCTGTTAATTAGCTGAATTTCTTGCACTTAACTTTGGTTGTCATGCATGAGAGATGGAAGGTCACATCCAGTGTTTGCAGCCATGGAGTTCTTGGAGAAAAACAAACAGGCAGACAGACTGCCTGCTATGTTGAACTGTAATGATAGTCACAGACAATGGCTCAGAATGCAGTGTCTGTGAGCTGGAGAGGAGGGGCAGAGAGAGACAGGAAGTACCTCTTCTTGCAGGAGAGTCAACTCCTCTTAGATGGTACCATCCTTGGCTAATGCAAGGACTGAAGAGGTGATTTCTGGGGAGAAAGCTCCTATTTTGGAGGGCAAATATGATACTCCTATGCCAACTGAAGGATTATTTGGTTTAGCACGTTGGTAAAGACATTTTTCACTTGCTTGTGAAGTATCATTGTGCCTAGAGAGCCTTAAATTAACCATCACAGAATTCTTTCATCCCCCAGCTAGAAGCAAAAAGGGAGACCTCTTAAAGTCAATGGCAGCGCCTGTATGATATCCTCACAGGGAAAATCTTTCACAGGAATGTGACTTGGTGCCTCCCAGATCTTACGGCCCCTGTTGACTTTGCTTCTCAAGTCAGTCACTTTGCACCACACCCACTACTCAGGGGAGGACCTTACACCGAAAGCCCTACATCTGGAGTGTCATCTTTTCTAAAATTCCATTGTGTATTTTCTTTTAAAAAATTATTTATTTATTTTTGGCTGTGCTGGGTCTTTGTTGCTATGCGGACTTTTCTCTAGTTGTAGCATGCGGGCTTCTCTTGTTGCAGAACACAGGCTCTAGGCAGTGGGCTTCAGTAGTTACAGCACGTGGGCTCGGTCGCTGTGGCTCCCAGACTCTAGAGCACGGTAGTTGTGGGGCACAGCCTTAGTTGCCCCACGGCGTGTGGGATCTCCTAGATCAGGGATCAAAACCATGTCTCCTGCATTGGCAAGCAGATTCTTTATCACGGAGCTACCAGGGAAGCCCCCATAGTGTATTTTTGATATTAAGAGTAATTTAATGTCTCCAATGAAATAGTTTAAGAGGAAATGGATGTTCTTCTTCAATACTAATAGAGATGCTCAAAGCTGTCATTCAGTGAGATGCATAATAGCTGTGCACTCCGTTTAGCACTGGCAGGAAACAAGCTCAAAGACAAAGAATGTGACCTGGAGGACTTATGTTCTTGCCTGAGGGATAATGGAACTCTACAGAGATTTATTCAACAAGGTATATCATGAGTGGTGATAGAGAGGAAGCATTATGGTTGCTACTTAGTAGCTGTTTTAGAAATAGAACTCCAGCTACCTCTCTTGTTATGTGGTTAAGGAGTAATTGACTAGACACTGGCTTGGGGGTGGGAGTGGGCGAAGAGATGTGAGAACAAAGGAAAACCAAACAGGGCATCACACATATGCACAAATGAACACATACTCAGATACACCCACAGACACACATGGATACACACAGAGATACACACATATACACGGACAGCCACAGACACTCATGGATACACACCCATATTCACACAGAGACATACATAGGCACACTCACAGATACAAACAAAGAGGGACGTACGCAGACACAGTCACTGAGATATACACAGAGACACACACGTGAATAAAAACACAGAGACACACATAGAGACATGACGGATACACACATATGCACAGACACACAAACATACACAAACACACAGATTCACACACAAACACACAGGCTCAAAGGCAGACGCACACACAGAGACACACCAGCATACACACAATGAGAGACACACACGCAGACAGTAGTGACAGTGATCAGCTCCAGTGTGAGTGCAGGACCCTAGGCAAGTCAACAGGACACGATGAGATTTAATTCTAGGACTGTTGGGTAGACCTTAAACGTGAGACAGTTCTAATCCCCTGGGTTTAATGGCACTGACCACGGAAGCCTGTAGCTCCCAGGGCCTGTCCAGGGAATGGAGTCACAGAGGAGATAGATAACACAGTCCAGAGCTGGAAGAATCACCATGTTGTATACTTGAAACATATGACAATTACACCTCAATAAAGCTAGAAAACAAACAAACAGCTAGAGGAAGTAGCTATGCTATGCCTGCACCTAGTTTTAACCCCTGGGTCCAGCCACTGTTAGACTGTTTCATTGCATGTGAATGCAATCTTTTTAAAATGATTATTGTTAGCTTCAGTTAGTTTAAGGTTTCTAGTATTTGCAACCCACCAAGATGATTATTGGAAAGAGTCTTGTTCAGTCGGAGGAAGCAGCTTTAACCCCTTCTTTGAATACAACTTGGGTTTGGAAAGAACTGAATATTGTGGTAGGAAATTCCAGGCCAAGGACTGCCACACGCAGAAGCCAGGAGGCAGAAATGAACAGGTATGGACACTCACTTTTTAGTCTGCAAAGATTTTTAGATCATCTACAATATGCCTGGATTTGTGCCAAGAGCTAGAATGCAAAGGTAATCCTAAAATATGGTAAAAGAATCTCTACACTGCATCCTGGTTAAACTGTTGCAGAGGGTGAGGGATGGGGGTATGAGTGAATCTGAGAAAACAAGGGATAAATAACAGGTTTATGCCCATCCCTCCCTCCTCTCCTTCCTCCCTTCCTCCCTCCCATCCACCCTTCATTCTAAAAAAGTACTCAGAAACCATGGCTCAACAAAGGTTTAAAAGTAAAAATGATCAATTTGTGAATTCCCAGGATGTTTCTATTAGGATAGTGTCACCACCGGTGTGAACGCCCTTTAATTTCTGCAGACATTGGCTGGGAAACATGAGCAGAGACTTGGGTTGTGGTGAAGATAATAACTGTGACAAGAGTTAAGTCAACATCCAGGGGAAGCAGGAAGAAGGAATGCAATCAGTGTCTCATCTTGCATGTGACTGATGAGAACAGCATCCGTCCTTTTGGAGATGACTTCCAAGTTTTATTGACAGACAAGAAAGCAACTGTGAAGACTTTTGATTCTCCATAGACTCATGCCCATTTATAGCTGTCCTTGCAATAAACAGAGAGAATTTCTTTCCAGGGTCCACACACTGTTTTTTTCCCCAAGCAGGTACTATTCCACACTACCCTCTTTTCAAGCAGAATCCCACGATTCTCCTTGCTGCTCTGAAAAGTGAGCCAATTGGAATGGGGTAAGGGGAGGTATCATCCATCATGATTCCTGCGTGGTGTCTTCGAGGAAATGAGGAAAGAGTAACGGTCACCAGGACTGGGAGACAGCATTTCATCTCTTTCTCTCCTGACCTCAAGGAACCCAGATTCAAGATGAACTATTTGTTCCAACCTTTTATGTCACTGTGGCAGATGGCTGTTTGTCTGATTAATGTCAATTCTGCCCTTCCTTCCCACCCACCGTGGGACAGAACAGTGTTCTAGGTGAAACCACCTTCCTAGACATCTTTGCCACTAAGAAGTTATGTGACACAATTCTTGTAATAAATACAGCTGTAATTTTCCAGGTGGAGCTCCTAGGAGGATATACTTAAGGAACATACATCTTCAGTCTGGATCCTTTCCCCTCCTGCCTGGGTTCCTCTTGTCATCATTAAGCTGCTGCCCAGTCCTGGGTGTCCTTATATATATAATTTTGTTTGCTTATGGCTGTGATCAGTCTTCATCGTTGCACAGGCATTTCTCTTGTTGCAGCCAACAGGGGCTATGCTCTAGTTGCTGTGTGTGAGCTTCTCATCACGGTGGCTTCTCTTGTTGTGGAGCACAGGCTTTAGGTATGTGGGCTTCAGCAGTTGTGGATCCTAGGCTTTAGAGCATAGGCTCAACAGTTGTGGCACACGGGCTTAACTTCCCGATAGTATGTGGGATCTTCCCAGACCAGGCATTGAATGGGTGTCTCCTGCATTGGCAGGTGGATCCTTTACCACTGAACCACTAGGAAAGCCCCTGGCTGTTCTTTATCTGGATTACTTGTTACAGGAGAAGAACCTTAATTTGGGCAGGTCACATTAAACTGACAAACCTCTATAGTCAGGTTTCTGATTTTTTGACATCTTTAATGAGTTTACTTTATTTCTGCTTTGTTCTTAAAGTTCTTTCTTTGGCTTTATGTACTTTGCATAATGTTTCTGCTTGGTTATCAATATGCTAGGTCCCTTCTTTCTGAACATTTAGTTAGTTTGCATGATTTATTGCCCTGTAATTGCCACTCAAACTTCTGTGTGAGTTCTGTAGAAGCTATAACTAATGTGCAGTCTGCAGGCACCAGATATGCAGCAAAATGTTTACACAGGGAAACAAGATGTATAAGTGGGAGGTGGGCAACTATGCAGCAATACCCATCTGAGTTTTAACAATGCTTCTACCATGATTAATGCCAGTTTATCAGAGGTCTGTGTTTCCAGCTGGTAAATTCCAGCATATTTGGAGGGAGGTATATTTATGAAGACCTTCTTGCCAGCATCTGTGTATTTTGTTTTCCTTGACAACATCGAGGAGCTTCAGTCACTTTGTGGGAAACCCATGAAGTAAACATTCACAGAAGACAGAGTGTCTGTGGACCTTGATTTGAATTTCACTGCATCAGGAAGGAAAAGTCAGACACATTTGCCAGAAAGCCCAGGAAACCTTGATAAGAAGTTATGGAAACCTCATAGGGCAGAAATGCCTGTCTGGATGCCAAGTGATTTCTTTAATGAGCCCTAATATCTGCTATTTGCAAAGAAGCAGAGTAATTTGCAACTTTCATGGCTGATGCTACTATCAGGACATTATAGTTAATAATTTTGCAAAGCATAGCACTGTTTGCTTTTTTTTCTTTTCTAATAGGAGTACATTTCACTGCTACTTAAAAATCAAACCTGGAATCTTAACTTACATAAGGATCAGACTGAAATCAAAGCATCATTGAAAATCACTTAGAATCAAAATCACCTTTGAAAATCCTTATCATAAAACAAGTATACTCACTTTCAACTAATCAAACACATCTGTTTATCCCCCAGCCCTGAGCAGATTACAGTTTCCGGCTTGGGAGGTTTGTTTTGTTTTTCTGAGGTACCCAAAGAAGTCTCTGGTTGGCTGACACCAAGGATCACGCTGTAGGAAAATGTACATTTTCATACCCTGGACTCAAGGTTGGTGTGCTGAGATTTGTCACACTGTGAGATTCTAGAAGACAGCACATTCATGCCGCCCCCCTGAATCACTCTCCAAGGTGCTGATCAGTTGGATGGACGACCAGCCTGGTTGTCAATGTCATTTGAAGCTGCATTTGTGTAAGTAACCACACATATGCTGAGATTCTTCAGGATTTGTGTTAGTGTCTAGCATGACCAGGGGAGGCTTGGAGATTCACCTAAGAACCCCAAAGGAGGCCTCCCACCAAGTGAAGGACAAAGATCCTGATGATGCCAAGCACAAGAAGTAGGCGCCCACAGACCTGAGGCCATTGCATCCTCTCCAGGCTTGGAGATGCCAAGGAGGGCTTAACACACAAGGCACTAGTTGGCAGGAAGAAGTGACAGGTCCCTTCTAATGGCTCCCACCAAGTGATGGGCTGCAGGTACCCCACTCATGCTGCAGACAAAGAACCCATTTCCTCCCCAAAGTGGGCAGACATACTGATGGGATTGATGTCAGGTGCCACATGACCACATTCTTGGTCAATATTATGAAGTTCACTGTGTGTCTGGAACAGCAGAAATGTTTCCTCTAATCTGGAAGAAGAATATGGACCAAACGAAACTTCTCATCTGGCCTCCACCTAAGGATTGTTCCATACTCAAGGTACTGATTGGGAGGGCAAGCTCATATAATGGTTGCTTCTTCAAAATCTGAAGGGGTAGAGATGTATTACACCTCAGAGACTTCTCCTAAGCCTCTGAAGCCCAAGTGGGTGTGGTGAAACCTTTCACTGCAATCTTACCATCGCCTTTAAGTTTATTTGCCATTAGACCAGTGAGCTCTTTGATTGAATGCTGGGCAGGGTTAAACATGGTCTTCGGCTAACTTATTCTCAATGCATTTTTTTATGAAGCCGATTTTTAAAAATTGTGGCCATTTATTAGATAAATGCCCGAGACTGATGAAGTAAATGACCTGGGATTTGAACTTTGGACCTCCTAATGCCAATAGCTCTGCTCTTTGCTACACCCTTTCCAGCTCCCCAGCCAAACTCCATACCCACTGTGAACAATGAAATCTCACTTCTTAGAAGATAAAAAACAGGCAAGTCATATGGGGGTGAGAGAGAGCTTCAAAATCTTCATCACTATCTGATTGGTGACTAATGGTTAAATGGAATATTGAGGTTCCTTATCTTTCTTTTAGCAGGTTTTGAGCACAGAATATTGATACATTCAGTCTTTTGAAAATATTTGAGTTGTGATATGTTACTGCCATTACATCAAATAGGAACTTAGTCTGTTTGGGCTGGTATAACAAAATACCATAGACTGGGTGGCTTGCAAAGGACAGAAATTTAGTTCTCACCATTCTAGATCCTGGAAGTCTGAGATCAGGGAGCAGTGAGGGTGAATTCTGGTGGTAGTGCTTCTCAGGGTTGCAGAGGGCCAGCTTCTTGCTGCATCCTTACATGGTGGGAGAAGAGAGTCAGCTCTTGGGCCTTTTTAACAGTGGCACTAACCCCATTCATAGGGGCTCCATCCTCATGACCTAATCACCTCCCAAAGGCCCTGTCTCCTGACACCATCACACTGGGCATCGGGTTTCAGCATATGAATTTTTTACTGAAAGAAGAAGTGGCAAATATTCAATCAATAGCACTAAGTATAGTGTAGGAATGAATAAGAAACTACTATAATAAATCCCCTCCATATAAACAAGTTCTGTCCTGAGAGCACACTCATAAGTCCAATTTGTTCATAAGTCAAACAAAGTTAGCCTGTTACTGTTCAGTCCCTCAGTCATGTCCAACTCTTTGTGACCTCATGGACTTCAGCATGTCAGGTTTCCCTGTCTTTCACTCTCTCTCACAGTTTTCACAAACTCATGTCCATTAAATTGGTGATACCATGCAACCATCTCATCCTCTGTCACCCCCTTCTCCTCATGCCCTCAATCTTTCTCAGTATCAGGGTCCTTTCCAGTGTTCTGGCACTTCTCATCAGGTGGCCAAAGTATTGAAGCTGCAGCTTCAGCATCAGTCCTTTCAATGAACATTCAGGGTTGATTTCCTTTAGGATTGACTGGTTTGACCTCCTTGCTGTCAAAGAGACTCTCAAGAGTCTTGTTGAGCCCCTTAGTTTGAAAGCATCAGTTCTTCAGCACTCAGCCTGCTTTGTGGTCCAACTCTCA
Source organism: Antilocapra americana (assembly GCA_007570785.1). Taxonomy (NCBI): domain Eukaryota; kingdom Metazoa; phylum Chordata; class Mammalia; order Artiodactyla; family Antilocapridae; genus Antilocapra; species Antilocapra americana. Next base: position 13,241,799 of record ML663006.1, on the reverse strand, counting down.
ATCTACACATGACTACTGGAAAAACCATAGCTTTGACTAGAAAGAGTCAGCAAAGTGATGTCTCTGCTTTTTAATATGCTATCTAGGTTGGTCATAGCTTTTCTTCCAAGGAGCAGACATCTTTTAATTTCACAGTTAGCTCAGGTACTGAAATAACTCAATTGGCTATATAGTACTGTAGTAAGTTAATAATATTTTTCACACAAATAATACATAAAAGACAAGCAACTATAAAAATAAAGAAAACATGTTTAATCTTATAGCATAGTACCTTGAGTAGTACAGTAATACAGTACAACAGCTGTCGTACAGGCGCTGGCATGTATGTTTGCATCACTGAGAGTTCTCAGCTTGATGGTTCATATGGAGGGGGTTTACTGTACATTACATTCAAGTACTTTTGCCTTTTAGTATGAGGCAGAGCAAATATGGCAGAACACAGACAGCTGTTTACATCCAGCTGCAGGATTTGCAAGTTTTAATTATGTCATTCCCTCTATTTTTCCTGTGGACTTCAAGTGTTTCAGAATGGGGAAAAAAAAGTTTTAAAAACTATATACTTCACCATATATTGGTACATCCTTTGAAAAGGTTGTTTAACCAAAGTAAGTCTCAGTTTCCTCATCCGTAAAACACAGAGAATGGATACTCTGTTGTGTAATTGTCAAGAATAAAGTCTTTAATATGTAAAGTGCCCGGTGCCCAGACATGCAGCACACATAAATTCACTGAACACCTACAGTGCACTGAGCATCATGCTGAAACTTCTCCTCTCTTTTTCTGCCTGTCCTGAAGATCGCAATGCACAGGGTGTCATTTTCAATTTCCAGGAGCTCACAGTTCCCTGGGGGTCAGACCTAAAGATTATGACGACTCAGATGAGTGGTACCCAGATGGGTGAAGTGGTTAGGTAGCTTCACACAGCTGGTTAGTGGCAGAGACCAGTAACTGAGGGCTCCTGATGCTGATACTGCTTCCACATCACCAGATGAACGACCATGTATTTGCATTATTGTATATCTAGGAAGCTGAAGGTGCTGCAGTGCAGGAACATGCACATAGCAGTAGATAACAATAATTCACAGGATAAGAATGTGAATCTCTTTTCCTTTCTTTTCCAACCATACAGGCCCCCCCATAGGATGTTTTTTTTTGACTTCAAATAGTTGATTTACAAGGTTTTACTAGCTTCAGGTGTACAGTTCAGTGATTTATGTATATATACATATATGTGTATATATATATATATAGAATGTGTATATATGTATATTTTTAAGATACTTTTCCTTTATAGGTTATTATAGCATATTGAATAAAGTTCCCTGTGCTATATATTTGGTCCTAGTTGTTTACCTATTTTATATTTAGTACTGTAGTAGTGTGTTAATCCCAAATTCATAACTTATTCTCCCCATCTCCTTTGGAAACCAATACTTTTGTTTTCCCTGACTGTTAGGTTTTTTTTCCCCCCTCCCCTGTTTGGTAAATGTGTCTATTTCCATCATTTTTTAGATTCCACATGCAAGCGATATCACATATTTCTCTTTCTTTATCTGGCTTACTTCACTTGGTATGATAATGTCTGAGTCTATCCCTGTTGCTGCAATTATATTATTTCATTCTTTTTATGGCTGAGTAATATTCCTTTGTATATATACCACATCTTCTTTATCCATTCATACTCGGGTGTCTTTAAATCCCTATATTTGCTTCCCTCATTTTTCGCTGTGAAGTACAAGTCAGAGGCAGAGCCTTTGGCAGGCAATAGTATACAGTTAGAATTAATCATGTTGTTTATTTTCTCCTTGGTTATGTTTATGACTGCCTTCTATTTATGGCAAATAGCACCATTTTAACTTAACAGCCGTGCAATAAAACTTCCTTTCCAAATGAATGTATTTAAGTCAAGAAAGCAAGTCAATTTAATAAAAATATTAAGTTTGCCTAAGAGTGTCACTTGCATGCATATGGAGCAAACATCGGATTCCAGAATGACTGAAGCAGAAAAGCCCTGAGCCAGACTATTTACTGAGCTAAAAATAACTCTTTCAAGAAAAGATAAAATTGGAGAAAGTGCTGCGTTTTGAATAGTAGTTGGAAAAATGAATTGTGCATGTGTTCAGTGGCTTCTGTGCCAAAAAGTCACTTTCCTTGTGTCAGGAAAGATGAGAAGAGAAACAGAGAAATTTTCAGTTTATGTCTGAGAAGAACAAACTCAGCACCTGGGATTCCAGGCTTTTATCATTGCAGATTAGCCTATTTTAGATTTCAAATAATGGTTAAATAATGCTATGTGTGATCCACTTGGGGGCTTTGCTGTGTGATCAGAATCAGAGGCATTTCATTCCTGAGAAAGACAGCTAATGCCAACCTGGTCTCACGGCCGGACAAATTGATTAAAGCTTGGCAGGTGCAACTACTATTTCTAATGAAGACCCTGGTAGCTCAGCTGGTTAAGAATCCACCTGCAATGCAGAAGACCCTGGGTTTTTTCCTGGGTCAGGAAGCTCCCCCCACCCACCCCAGAGAAGGGATAGACTACTCACTCCAGTATTGGGCTTCCCTGTTGGCTCAGATGGTGAAGAACTAGCCTGCAATGCAGGAGATCTGGGTTCAATCCCTGGGTTGGGAAGATCCCTTGGAGGAAGGCATGGCAACCCACTCCAGTATTCACATCTGGAGATCCTCATGCACAGAGGAGCCAGGCAGGCTACAGTTCATGGGGTTGCAAAGAGTCGGACACGACTGAGCGACTAAGCACAACCACAAACAAGCACAATGAAGAACTTACTCCCTATAGCATCTTTTCTTCTTAAAGTGAAAGAAAGAGAAAAACCAAAGCCTGAAAGATATCATTGACACCAGCTTTCAATTGCCTTCTTTTAATCAGTTTTACACACCTCACTCAGCCAAATGTGGAACAGTGGATGTATTTACTGCTCACCCTGGCTCAGAAGGCAAGGGAGAACTGGGCTCTTTGAGGGCAGAGATCTGAGAAATGTTCATGTCAACAGGAGACATTAAGCATCAATTCATAAATACATCCATAGGCAGGAATCTTGTCTCCCTCATGCACTGCTGGACCTCCCATATCTGGAACATTGTATCCTCAGCACATAGCTTTGAGTGAATAGATAAGTCATTTCTGCATGGGAACCAACAGGGCAGGTAAGGTGCACAGCCCTGGAAGTCAAGTTGAGTCTAGTGTAAGCAGATCCTGCAACCCTGGGTCATAGGGATGGAAGCACTGACCAAGTCACCCCATATTCTCTCCAAGGTCTCCCATTCTCTCTGCCCTGAAGGACTCACTGCACTAGTGGTGGGTATCTTGGTGCACCACCCACATTTTCTGCTCCAGCCCTAAGGTTCTTCCCCCACCAGCTGCTAGGGTGGGTCAGCCAGTACCTATCAGCTTATACCCTCTTCTGAATTTGCCCAGAGCAACATTCAGGGTATCTGGCTCCTTTACTGGAACAGCATGTGTCCACTGACTGGAGGACACAGCTGTATAAAGGTTCAGGCCCTGGTTTCAATCTGGAGCAACCCTTTAAGGACCATCCCAGCTCCATACCTCCCTGGTTATCAATAGGCTCCATATGACTGCATCACAGTTTGATTTTTGCCCTCTGTCCCATTCTGCTTCCTTCCCTCCCTTAGAGATATTTACCCCAGTAACACTCCTCAGTACAATTTCTGTATGTGAATCTATCTTAGAGTCAACTTCTTGTGAAGCCTGACTTGCAATGTATAACAATAAAAATGTCCCTTGTGGGCTACACAGTGAGTTCTGCTGTGATTGATTTATTTGGATGAAGGCCAGGATTTTAAGCTGCAAGAGACAGACACTCAACCCACAATGACCTAAGCCTATATAGTAATTGACTGACTCACACACTAATAAAATCACAGTGGATGGAGCTTCAGGTATGGCTGGATCCAGGGGTTCATATGATGGCACCATCATTTATCAGGTTTCCATCTTTATCTCCTCTTTTCTCTGGGTTGGTTTCGGTCTTAGGCAGATGCTTTGGGCAGTGAGGAGATGGCTTCCAGAAACTGGGAGCTTAGATCCTAGCACTTTGGATTCTGAAAGAAAGAAAAATCTTTCCCTTGTCAGTTCAGAAAAAAAAAATATATATATATATTCTGGATTTAGATCATTGTAATCATTTGGATCAAATGGTCATACTGAAAGCAATTGCTATGGACAAAGAATATGAAATATATTTATTGACCAAGCCTGATTTAGATGATAATTTCTGGATCTGAGGAGGAAAACATACACAGCTCCTGGACCACATAGACCAGCAGTGGAGGACAGAGGCTCTCTAGAGGAGAGAGAAGTTTTGAGCAAGAGAATGGAAATTAAATATGTTAACTATAGTTGGGAAGAGGAGAGGGGGAAGAAAAAGAGGAAACAGAGAAGGTGAAGAGAGAGGGGAAAAGGGAGAGGCAGAATCAGGGTGAAAACAAGGAGGCAGAGGGAGGGAGACCACAGGAGATGGTGTTCAAGGACACCTGGGCATCACATCTGTGGGATGAGTCATTGGTCACCAAGCCTCGTTTTTATCTTTATCATCAAATCAGAAATCATGCAAAGCAGCTTTTGATGATATCAGAATGGGATGTAACATTGCAAATCCTAGACTTCTGTAGGGCTCATGGATTTATAGAGACCTTGAGGTGTGGGAGACAGTGGAGGAGGTAGATAACCTTGACTATCCCATTACTGAAGGTCACCCTGTTAACTGTAGCCCACCAGGCTTCTCTGTCCATGGGATTTTCCAGTCAAGAATATTTGAGTGGGTTGCAATTTCCTCCTGTGTCTCCTATGTCTCTTGCATTGTGGGCAAATTCTTTACCACTGAGCCATTGGGGGAAGCCCATTATATCCTCAATAAAGGTAGGGAATGGAAGGACTTTAGGTCATGAATGAAATGCATGTGGCTCTTCCCTTTTCCTTGTTTTGACTGTGTTCATAGAAGGGAATTCCCGCATCTAATCCAGATGCAATTGGATGTCCATTCTGGCATCATCAACCACAGATGTGTGTTTAGGGTTTTGCTGTGCTTCTAAACTACAGTCAATTCCAGCACCCTATTCCAAACTTGTCTGTACCACTCAAGAGGCATGAGGACAAAATGGAAGGGGAATTGGGTGGAATATTTCAAGATTCCACTACTCCCTCACAGCTTGTCGAGTCCTGGCTTGTATCCTTCAGAACGTGGGGACTGTTCAGTGAATTGCCCAGAATTACACAGCCGGGTAAAGGGAAGAGTCTTGAGACATCTAAGTCCAGGATCATTCTACTTTACCACGGAGGCATGGAGCTCTCTCCTAAGAGAGAGCTAAGAATGTGCTTAGTCACTGTCATGTCCGAGTCTTTGCGACCCCATGGACTGGAGCCTGCCAGGCTTCTCTGTCCATGGGAATTCTCCAGGCAGGAATACTGGGGTGGGTTGCCATAACCTCCTCCGGGGGATCTTCCCAACCCAGGGATCGAACCCAGGTCTCCCGCATTGCACGCCGATGCTTTCCCTTCTGAGCCACTAGGGATGCACACGTAGAACCAGGTATTTCTGGCAAGTGGTTCACAGACCCCTTCTTCACACCTTCCTTGCTCTGCTTTCAATCACAAAGGGTTGATTGTTCCAAATCCCATATTTCAATCTCCCTTGCCCACTGAGGGCTCATAAGCTTTAGTCAATGGGAGAAAGGTTAGGAGATTTGAGAGCAGGAAGAATGGAGAACCCAGGATTTCTGTCTCTTTCTCTCTGTTTCTGCTGTGGGCAACCTCTCACCCACTGGCCATCCCTCCTCTGTGGCTCCATCTCACACCAAACATCCTCAACCATGACTCCAGCTCCTAACAGGTGGCTTAGGTTCTGACTCTAGTAACACCACCTCCTTCTGGTTGCCTCCATCCCTGGAGATGTTAGTTGCTTTCCTGAATTACCTCACTGTTTCTATTTATGGGTTTTGGTTCTGTCAATACCTTTTGAATTTTTTGCTAAAATGTATTATGTATACAGTTAAGTGAATATAATTTTATATGTCTTCATGAACATCCAACATCTTCTAAACTGATCCCCTAGATTAAATTCACTCTGTTAACTCCAGACAGACTGTTTTCCTGACTGGACTCTAAACCCATAAGATCACTAATCAAAGCTAGATAAATGAAAGTCTCAAAATATTGGTAAATAGAATAGAGATGAATACAAATCTCAATCTAAAAACTCCTATGGGCAAGACTTAATATTATTTTTCTATAGTTGATCTTAGTATCTACTTCTAACTTCCATTCTTTTGGATGAAGGCACTTCACTCTCAATCATGTCTGGTTCTTTCAAACACTCACCCTGCTGATCCAGGCTTCCAGTTGCTTTGCACAATTGTATCTAAGTCTTGAGTAATCTTCAGTTGCCAAGGGTTCAAGAGGAAAATGAAGGGAAATTATATTTGGTCATCACTTAGCCAGCTTACATCTGAGATGTCTGAGGTCTACGTAAGCTTCAGGTATGGGTCTGTCTAGGCTTTTTCTACATCATGAATCTTTCATTCTACAAGTCATGGAGAATGACTCCAAGGCACAGAGCTGCCTCAAAGACTCCACTGCTTCTATGGGACATGTGAGATGTTTATCACCATGTCCTGACATCACTGAATCTGGAAAAATGCCTCTCTGTTGTTTGAATCCTTTGCCTCATCACACTGCACAATCCTTTCCTCTCTGGGTTCTTACTTCTGTTTAAGAGACAGAGTCATGGTCTCCATGGCTCTTCATTCCCTGAATCTCTTCATTGTCTACAGCCTTCTCTCTCTGAGACTTAGGGAGACAGACCTGGCCATTTTTTTCAGATGCCCACGTTTCTACTCATTTCTTGCTTTCCTTTCAAATATCCATCTTGTAAATTCATTTGACAAAAAATAAACAATTTTTGTTTTGAGAACTGGATGCTTCACTCTTACATTATCATGGGTACTTCAAAATCCTTTTCTACATTTAGGCACCTGTGTCCTTCTTGTTTCCTAGGAGAACTATGTTTTATGCAAATCAGCTTAGGTAACGGATGACCCTGAAGTCTCAGGGGCTCATGCCAACCAAAGCTTACATTTTGCTCTCTCTGCCAGTCCATGCTTGGTGACAGGTAGCTATGGGGCACCTCTTTTCTGTTCTATCTATATTCCATTGCTGTCAAGGACAGCTTTGTTTTGGGATAAAGAAATATCTTGGAAACACATCATAATTCTTTAAGCATCTGTCCCAAAGTGCCATATGTCACTTCTGTTAACTCTTCATGGGTTAAAGCAAGTCACATGTCCAAGCTTGACATCAACAGGCAGGAAAACAGAATCCTACCAAAGGGAGAGCCAGCATGTATTTGGAAACAATTGAATAATCTGCCATACTTCTGAAAATTTCACTGCCTGGGAAACAGTCTGTGTCTGCCCTTATGCTGAACATTAAGAACAGAACCGACTAGATTATGGGTGAATCGTAAAGAGAAAGTGGGTTAAGAGACGAAAGCAGGGAGTAAGCTAATGTTTAAAAAATAGTCTCATGGAGAACAGATTTGTGGTTGCCAAGAGGGAGGGCAAGGGGGTGGAAGAGGGATGAAGAGGGAGATTGGGGTTAGCAGATGCAAACCATTTTATAGAAGATGGTAAACAACAAGATCCTACTGTAGAGCATAGAGAACTCTATGCAATATCCTGTGATAAACCGCAATGAAACAGAATGTGTATATATATGTATGTATCACGGAGTCAATTTGTTGTATAGCAGAAACTAACACATTGTTGTAAGTCAACTATACCTCAATTTTAAAAATTAAAAAAAAAACCATGATCTTGCCATATATGCAAGCAGAGTAGTGACCATCAGGTGTTTGTACTGACCTTATTCTTACCGAGATTTGTCTGTTACTGGGTAGGGATATTTGACCCAAACTGAACCAGTTTTACTGCATTTCAGAGCCCTTAAAGAAAGGAATCTGACCCCAAAGTAAACCTGATTAACATTGTACATTTCCAGTTTGGGGTATTTATTATTAATGTGTTAATGTCATTATTAAGAGTAATTCCCAAAGTCCCAATTTCTGCTGTAGTGTGCTTTCCCCGTAATTTCCTGCAGCAATGTTTATAGGAGGAAAATCCCAAAAGGGAGTTATCAATCCTGTAGCTATTGGTCTAATTTTAATCCTGTACCAGGCTTAAAACCTGGGGATTTAGAATGAGAAAACAGTGGCCAGAAGCTATTGCGTAAGCAATTCCATTGAGAATTGCAATTTAAAAAAAAAAAAAAAACTTTCAAAGCAGTTTCCATATGGCATACTATACATGGAACTGACAAGTAAACTGCTTCTGAAAACACATACTGCTCTGTCATATATTATGTCTGACTTACCCTTTAATTACAGTTTATTCCTGTTCAGCACTTTATTGGTGATAGGAGAATATAATTTTTAAAATTAGCAAATTCTAGCATATACAGTAAATGTGCAGAAGTCTTAAGTGTCAATCGTGATGAAATGTCACAGGTGCAGTCAGGTCCCCGCCTCCCAGATCTAAATACAGAACTTCTCCATCATCCCAACAGATGCTCTCGCTCTTGCACGCCAGGGCCCGCCTCCACTGGAGGAGAAGAGTTATTCAGACCTCTCTCATCATAAACTTGTCTTCCCTGTTACTGAGCTTCACAGAAATGAAGTCATACAGTATACACTCTTTCGTATCTAACTTCTTTTGCTCAAAATTAGATCAGTGAGATTTATCTATGACCTCATAAGGAGATGTGTTTTCTTTTTTTTTCATTTTAAATTAATTTTTACTGGTGCAGAATTACTTTACAATGTTGTGTTGCTTTCTGCTGCACAGTGACATGAGCCAGCTATACATATGCATATATTCCCTTTGTTTTGGATTTCCTTCCCATTTAAGTCACCACAGAGCAATGAGTAGAGTTCCCTGTGCTGTAGGTTCTCATTAATTATCTGTTGTATAATAGTAGTGTATAGATGACAATCCCAATCTCCCAATTCATCCCACCCCGCTTCCCCCTTGATATCCATACCTTTGTTGTATAGAGTAGGTATGTTTAGCATGAACGCTGGCAAACGCTTTCTCCGAGTGGTCAGGCCAAGTTCCACTCATCTCCCCAGCAGTGTAGGAGCGCTCCAGTTATTCCATATCCTCACCAACACTTTACATCATCAAAAGGTCATTTTTTTAGTTGACTTTTTTGATCTTCTCTAAACACAAGTATGACCATGTTTTCAATCTTTTGAAACACTTTAACAAAAAGAGTGGGGGATAATTCCTGAGCAAAGTAGAGCTTAAATGTCCACCAGAAAGACTGATGGGTTCTGGAATTAAAAAGTGATTTGAGTTGCAATAAAGAGACGTGGGCTTCCAAGGTGGGGCAGTGGTAAAGAACCTGTCTGACAATGCAAGAGACATAAGAGATGAGGATTCGATCCCTGGGTCCAGAAGATCCCCTGGAGGAGGGCATGGCAACCCACTCCAGTATTCTTGCCTGGAGAATCCCATGGACAGAGGAGCCTAGTGAACTACAGTCCAAAGGGTAGCAAAGAGTTGGACATGACTGAAGCTACTTGGCACACACACAAACAGGGATACTGATACTTCTTACACAATTCAGCTCATAAGCCTAAATTTGTACCCAGTAACCAAGGAACAAGAGAAGTGTCACTAGGCAATATTTTGGGGGATAAACCCAACTGGAATACCATCCCTGATATTCGTTCCAGGGTTGCACATACCTGAACGACATTCTAAGGTCTCATGTACTGTAGACATGAGTTGCTGTACAATGAAAACATTCTTCTTTGGTCAGACTATGAGATGCAGCAACCAGGAGAGGATGGAAGAGATAGATCTTCTCCCTTCTAGAATTTCACTCACTAATGAAGGAGACTGTTCAATAAATAAACTCCAGTGTGCAGGCTAGATAGTCGCATATAGTAAATATAATCCTGGAGTCTGAATCCAGACAACTGGATACTAAATCTTGACTTGGCCATGTGCTGGGTGAATGTTCTTGGCCAGGCTTGTTCTGTCCTGTTTCCTCTTCTGTAAATGAAGATGATACTGAAACGAAGTGGGACCCTATTGTCCCTGACCTCCATGTCCTCTGCCTGCCTTTTGTCTGTGGAAAAACTTTAACCAAATAATAAGTTTAATCACAGAAGTGAGAAAATATAGAAACAAAAGAAAACAGTCAAAGAAGACCAAATAATAATAATAATAATGTACTCATTAAGCATAGTCAGGTACCTTTAGTTCCTCCTCAAGGGCTGTAGATAATATTCTGAGCCATCCTGTGGGCTGTCTTATAGATACTGAAACCCCCACCAGGGAGAGAAGTTAATTGCATGATGACCAGCTTGTTGCCATGACATAAGCTGCCCCAATTCTGAGAACTGGCCTCAAAGAAAGAGAAAGACTCTGACCCTGGAACTGAAGATTAACTCTACCTAAAACAACCAAGAGTGACACGGGTCAGACCACTGATGACCAACGTGGAGATGACTGTCGGAGATGACGGTGCTGTTTCTGCATATAGCCCCCTCCCTGTCTATAAAATCTTTTGCCCACTGATTGTCAGCTGGAGGGAGTCAGCCTTTGTACAGATGCTTTTGGTAATGATATGAGCCACTTGTGGGATTGTTGAAAGAGTAAATTATATGTAATATTTGTAGAGCAATGCCAGTCAATAGACATTAGGTTAGATTAGCTCTTCCTAACAGGAAGGTTGAGTGATGGGGCAAGGGCAGGAATACAGGTCTGCACAGGTGCCTTCTTTGAGCATTGAGTAAGAGTGTGTAAACCAGGGGGTCCTGGAGGTTCCTGGGGAGGTAAACCCTAAGAAGAATCGAGAGTTGACCAGGGAAAATGGAGTGGAGAACATTTGAGGTGGAGAGGTGGTATGGGAAAAGCAAGGAGGTAAGAAACCACCCTTTAGGATTGATTTGAACATCACCTTAAGTTGCCTGAAGTAGACTGGAGAGTACCATAAAGGTGTGAAAGTAGGCCAGGTGGGGATGTCTGTGAGGTGTGATGGCTCCCCAGGCAGCACCCTCCCGGGGCAAGTACTAAGCTTTTACCCAGGTGAGCTCAGAATTTCCTGCTTGTCAGAAACATGAATGTGTTTAAACCAAAACTACAATGAGGTACCACCTCATACCAGCCAGAATGGCCGTCATTAAGACAGTCTACAAGTAACAAATGCTAGGGAGGGTGTAGAGAAAAGGAAACCCTCTTATACTGTTTGTGGGAATGTAAATTGATGCAGCCACTATGGAGAACAGTATAGAGGTTTCTCAAAAAGCTAAAGAGTTGCGGTAGGATCCAGCAATCATACTGCTGGACACATATTCAGAGAAAACTGTAATTCAAACAGATACATGCACCCTTATGTTCATAGCAGCACTGTTTGCTATAGCCAAGACATGGAAACAACCTACATGTCCATCGACAGATGAATGGATAAGCAAGATGTGGAGGGTGTGTGTGTGTATCTTGATAGATATAAAATGATTGTGAGTTTATGATGAGTAGATACAATAGTATATAGAGAATGGATAAACAACAAGGTCCTACTGTGTAGCATGGGCAACTATGTTCAATATCCTGTAATAAACCATTATGGAAAAGAACATGAAAAAGAATGTATATAATTTAACTAAGTCACTTTGCTGTACACTAGAAATGGACACAACATTGTAAATCAACTCTACTTCCATAAAATACATTTTTAAAAAGTAGAAAGGAATTCTGACCTGTGCACATCATTAAAAGAAGCTGACATCCTCGTTATTGTTCAATTGCTAAATCACGTCGGACTCTTTGCAACCCCATGGACTGCAGCATGCCAGGCTTCCCTGTTCTTCACTATCATCTCCCAGAGTTTGCTCAAACTCATGTCAAGTCAGTGATGCCCTCCATCTTTCCTCCTGCTCTCAATCATCTCCAGCATTAGGATCTTTTCCAATGAGTCAGCTCTTCGCATCAGGTGGCCAAAATATTGGAGCTTCACCTTCAGCATCAGTCCTTCCAATGAATATTCAGGGATAATTTTCTTTAGGATTGACTGGTTTGGTCTCCTTGCTGTCCAAGGACTCTAAAGAGTATTCTCCAGCACAGTTCGAAAGCTAGTAAGAGGAAGTAAAATCCAAACATACCTAGCTACTTAACCTGTGAGTATGGATAAATTCCTGGAGATGGATAAAGCAAGGTGATGAAGTACCTTTCAGTGGAATTTTGTGTTGGATGGTGGGAGATTCTCTCTGACGTCATCACATCTGAGCAGAGACCTGACAGAAGGCTCCCTGCAAAGGCTCTGGGGCAGGTGTGCAATTGCTGTGTGTTAGAAAAGTGCAGGTCCATTGGGATGGAGCAGAGGAGTAGCAGGGAATGCGAGGTGAGTCAACCACGGAGCCTAGGACCAGACCGTGTGGGGACTTGGGCAGGTGATGAGCACTCTAGTTTTTTCCAGAGTGAGATGGGAAACCAGCACAGACAAGAGGCCTGTTCTGAGTCCTTCCTGGCTGCTACTTGAACAGTAAAATTACGGGGATCACGGCGGAGCAGGACGTCTGCTTAGACTACTGTATTGGGCTTTTTCTGTAGGAGCTTATGGAAAGCCTGAACGAACTTTTTGACCAACCCGATAATTCTTTGGGAGGAGGTGATGATGGCTTCCAGTGGAGCAAGAGTGATAAAGGTGGGAACACGTGGTTGGAACCCAGATCTGGTGTGTAAAGTAAGACCCGCTGATCGGATCCAATACCCAAAAGGAATCCCATGTACATCACTTTGGAGGAGATGAGAGACACTTCAGGCAGCTGGATTCTCAGGCTCTCAGCCCAGACATGACAGATGGGTCTTTGCCCTTCATCTCCCATGAGAGGTAAAGTGAAAGGAAGTTGACCTTCTGGAACATCTGAAGCCCAGAAGAATCCTTTGGGAAATCGAGATGAGCAGCACACTGAAGCGGAAACATGCGAGCACTAGACCCAGCTGCTGGGATCATCGAGTTAAGCCACTGAGTTGCTCTGAAACTCGGTATCCTTCTTTGCAAATATGGGACAAGGACAGTGGCCCCCACAAGGGGAAGTTGTGAGTACCTAATGAGATAGAGATGGGAGGCATCCATCCTACTTGCTGTGATAAGGAAGGGAAAGACCAGTTTCCATTTTTAGAAGCTCCCCAGAATAAAGCCAGAACATGAACCTGAGGGCTTCCCTGGAGGCACAGTGGTAAAGAATCCACCTGTCAATGCAGGAGATGCAAGAGACATGAGTTCAATCCCTGGGTCTGGAAGATCCCCTAGAGGAGGGCGTTGGCAATCCACTCCAGTATTTTTGCCTGAAAAATTCCACAGACAGAGGAGCCTGGTGCGTGATGATCCATGAGGTCACAAAGAGCTGGACATGACTGAGTCCTGGGATTGTACCCAGTCAGTCTAAGCTAATCATCACTGATCCTTCATCTCAAGCCAGATTCCCACCACCAGGCATGCACCCCAAGGCTTAGCCAGAGTATGCACTGGATATTCAGTCTAATTTGGCTGAGACATATGCCTGTCTCCTCCACTCTCCTTAGCAATGTCGTCCTTACCTCCCCAAGTTTAAGGAGCAAGAACATTTTCCTCCCTTTGTGTCTCCATCTCTTGTTGCCAGCTGGAAGTTAGTACTTGTGGGAAAAGGTCAGGGAGTCAGGGATAATCAGCCTTTACTGTGAGCTTGCACATTGTCACGGGCAATGATTTAATTCTCACAATCAACCCCATGAGATAGTTTATCGCTATTTACAGATCAGAAAAATAAGGCAGAGTGGCGTCTAAGGGCTGTTCCACAGGCAAAATGCAGAGCTGGGTTTAAACCCAGATGAGGTAGGAATGGTCAGCTGGCCCAGTCAACATCCTTTGAGACTTTAAAGATGGAAACTCTGAAAACTGTACTTTCCAGACTCCCAGGAAGCCAAGATCCTGCAGATTAAGGATCTGTCCATCAGATGCTGTCAAACACAACCAAACCTCAGAACTACCTTATAAGGTGATTAGCAGCAGACTTGAGGCAACCTTTGCCTGGTGTGGATCTAGCAAGGACCAGTGTCATTGCTCTGGACCCAGCAGTTCTGGCCAAACTTCCCCAACAAGAGCTAAAGTGTGTTCCAGGAGCCACTGGCGGGGCAGTGTTTCCTGAATTTCTGAATTCCTAATCAGCAGAGGCTGCAGCCACTCTTTAGTGGTCCTTCTCTGTGGGTTTCTAACCCCACTCTGGAGCTGGTTTCTCCAGCTCTTGATTAATTAATCACATTAATCTGGCAATGATTTTGTAAAGTCATTTCATCTAGTAACCCCCCTTTCTGTGGATCACGAGAAGGGGGCTTTCAGTGAATGGCAGCTGAACCCCTACTGACAGACCCAGCTCATCTAATTCAGCATCCAGTGGAATTTAGGGAGTAATTCCCAAACACTTGGCCAGACCAACCTAAGAGATTTCTGATGAGTGATGATGAGCTGGTGAATGCAAGTAAATGGCAAAATTCACATTTCTTCAGCTGCTCTCAAGGAGGCTTATTTCCCAAGGAGAACCTCTAGCCATGGCTGATGGCATTTTCTCCATCCTCTCCCCCCCAACAGTGAGAGGAATTCATTGTTCTCAAGCGCCTTCTTAAGGATTGAGGACCAGGTGATGAAAGGTAATAGCTTTTCCCTTGAGAAAATGTCCAAGACATGCATTTACATTAAAAAGCAGAATGCTTCCTGAAGCCAAATATTGTTTTCTGTTTGTTTTGGGTTGTCTTTGGGTGTTTGATATCAGCCTTCATGAATATGGAAAATTGAGCACTGGCCATGGCTAATTCATTTCTCTACCAAGGAAAACTAGATTTTGTCCTAGGGCCAAAAAAGTAAATAAGAATCAAAGTTTCTGTTTGAACTCTCTCTATCATATATAAGCAATGGAATCCCTCATCCCAGTAATAACACATGTTAAAAATTCTTGAACATGGATCACAGTAATCACAAAGTTGCAAAATAGAAAAATGCACATTCAAAGACTTCACCTCTTTGGTCTTCATCATTCAAATTTCACACTTGGGCCCTGAAGGGTTCTTTTTTTTTTTCTTTTGTTTTTGTTTTAAAGGAAAAGTGTTTTGGTGTTCTATAACAAGATGTTGTTGTGTTGTGACATATTTGTAAAATACACCTGGACACTGAACTATCCAATTTTTAAAATTGATTTTTATTTATTTTTATTTATTTTTATTTATTTATTTATTTTATTAGTTTTGCCATACAATGACATGATATCGCCATGGGTTTACACATGTTCACTTAAAAGAAACCAATTTCTTGTCCCCAATTCTGTCATATCTCACCTGCCGTCTTCTTGGTTTTCTCTTCTTTGTGTTTCTATGTTTGTTTTTTGTCCCTCTCTTCACTTTCCCTTCATAGATTTTGTGTTTTTATTTATCAGGTAGTTGAAAACATTTACTATTGTATATAAATTTTTATAGAAGCTTCAATGACCCATCTACAAATTTCCATTAATCGTAGAGAGGATTGAAAACATAGCAATAAGAGCAGAGACAGGATGTGAAAAGATGATTGAGATCAGCTCAGTGGGGTTTAATACCTGGAAAGTCTGTTAGTACAGCAATTAAAGTGAAAATCCCCCTTGAAGTTAACTCAAAGTCTTAATACCTCTTGCATTGTGGTATCCCCAGATCCACTATTTTATTTTCCTCCTGTAGGAAATTTACAAGGTTCCCTTTTTCCCAGAAATGCTATTTTTTAAAGTGCTTTTTAATTTTACAGTATTCTTTAAAAAAAAAAAAAAGGGTGCATAGGGAGTCAAAATGACTGGGCTCAAATGAAAAGCAGAGGAGGCTTCCTTAACGGTAGGCTTTATATTCCTGTTTATTTATCTACTGACTGTGCTGCGTCTTCGTTGCTGCACAGGCTTTTTCTCTAGTTGCTGTGAGCAAGAACTACTACTCTGTAGTTGTGATGCTCTAGCTTCGCATTGTCGTGGCTTCCCTTGTTGCAGAGCACGGTCTCTAGGCACGCGGGCTTTAGTAGTTGTGGCTCTTAAGCTCAGTAGTTGTGGTACATGGGCTTAGCTGTTCCTTGGCCTGTGGGATCTTCCCAGATCAGGGGTTGAACCCATGTCTCCTGCACTAGCAGGCAGATTTTTTACCACTGAGCCAACCAGGGAAGCCCTAGGCTTTATATTCTGACTAAGAGAAGAAATGATGGAGTGTTATCTCTCTGCCAAACCTGGCAAGTTTACCCCATAGGTCATCCGCCTCCCATCTCCTACCATCCACACATCATTGTTCTTACCCTCAATGTGATTCAAGTTGCAGAGATGATAAACATTTCAGCAAAAGCACTGATGATGCAAAGATCGTTCAGTATGTGTGCTTCACAGATGAGGTCTTCTTTGTTCCTCACAAACATCCTTTGAGGTTTTCGTCATCACCCTCGTGGCACATGAGCAACAAAGCTTCAGCAAGAGGAAAGTGACTTTGACAAGGTCATGAATCTCTTAAGAGGTTGTAGGTCTCTAAACCAGACCATACATTCTGCTCGTGGAAGAGTTTCAGATGGATGAAACACGTGCGTTGCAGGCACCCTGCACCCATGGCTCCTTCCACTTCTGCTGTTTCCAGACTGTGTAGCTTGAGGCAAATTACTCAGCCTCTCTGTGCCTCAGTGTCCCCATTTGCATAATGGTGATGATACTCACATATTACTTTCCTCACATGATTATTGGACTTCACAGGAGTTAATGTTTTGAGACTTTCCTAGTGGTCCAGTGGTTAGGACTCGGAGCTTCCACAGCAGGGGCTGCAGCTTCAATCCCTGGTCGGAGAACTAAGATCCCACATGCTGCAGAGTGTGGAAAGCAAGCGACTATACTCCAATAAAAATTAAATACATTTAATTAATATATGTAAAGAGCTTAGAAGAGCACTTGCTTCACAGTAAGCATTGTGTGTTAGCTGCTGCTTTTATCATTATTATTATTTAGAAATGTCATGCTCAGCAAGTGGTTCTCCCAATATTTTAACAATTGGAGACCAGATTGGAAAGGGAGTGCGTCCAGCTTCTCTTAAGATGAGAGACATTTAAACATGAATGTGGCAGCTGCTACTCACTGCCTTCCTCATCCTCCTTCTGCCTTCTTTCGTATTACAGAATCCTGACTCTAGGCAGAGAAACACCTGTCTCAGCTATAAAACCACATTTCTGAGCCTCCTCTGGTCTTAGGTGGGGTCTCATGAAAGGGATTCCAAAAGGTTTCTGGAAAGGTTTTCCTTTTTTGCTCAAGGAGCCTTCTCTCTCTTTGCTGTTTTCTCATAATCTCCCTTCCTGAATGGCTGACCAAAGGAAGGATGTGGTGCAGCCATCTTGTGACCATGAGGCAGTGATAAGATGAAGGCCATGCGCGAGGTCATGACGACCCAAGATGTTATGCAAACCTGAAGGGCCTACTTCTGGACTCGTGGCTGTTTGAGAAAAAGGAATCACTCCTCTGGTTTCGCTTTCAAGCTCCTGAGCACAGTTTCTAGCCAACACTAACAGTGGTCTTCAGTGGACCTAGATAGAGAGAGGGGTGTCTCTCAGCTGCCGGTTTCCTAGGCTCCTGAAAAAATGTGTGCAGCAAACACAGCCACGTCCCAGTCTCCTTCAAATGCACACCAATTGGCATACTCTCCTCCCAAAGATCTCATGCTGGAACATGAGGGGCTTCCGATGTCATCTCAGTCCTGCATTGCCTGTGCAGGCCTGGGGCATGTACTAAACTTTTCCAAATACTAGTGTCTGAGCGTGTAGATAGAGACAATCGAAGCTGCTTCACTGGGTTGGTCTAAACCACACATGATAAAGCTGGAAATGATCACAGTTGGTGCCTGTTGTTGACACATGTTCAGTGAATGGCAACTGTGAATACGGTATCCTGCCCACCTCACATCAGTATCAGAAACTCACTTCTGTTTGACTAGATAAAGAGGAACAAAGTTCTACTTCAGAAAGGAGGGCGTGATTAAGCTATGTCAGGATATGTGTGTGTGGGCACTTTTTCTTTTCTTAAATATTTGTTTATTTGACTACACAGATCTTACTAATAGCTGTGGCACTCAGAATCCGCTGTCTTCATTGCAGCATGTGAACTCTTAGTTGTGGTATGTGGGATCTAGTTCCCTGACCAGAGATCGAACCTGCATCCCCTGTATTGAGAGTGTGGAGTCCTAGCCACTGGACCACCAGGGAAATCTGATGGTCACTTTTTCTTGACCACCGTGTTTGTTTAGTCATCTGCATGTTGTTGTGTTTCCAGAGTGTTTTTCAAAAGAGATTAATGTTTTTATTGCAGTGCAGTTGATTTAAAATGTTATATGTGTTTCATGTGTACAGCATGGTGATTTAGTGGGTTTTTTTTTTTGCAGATTAGATAACATTCTAAGTTTTTTAGAAGATATTTGATATAATTCCTTGTGCTCTAGAGTATCCTTTTGTTGCCTATCTATTTTATACATAGTAGATTTTATCTGTTAATTCCATACCCCTAATTTGTCCCTCCCAACTTTCTTCTCCCTTTTGGTTAGAAGTTTGTCTTCTGTATCTATAAGTATGTTTCTGTTTTGTGTGTGTGTGTGTGTGTGTGTGTGTGTGTGTGTGTGTGTGTGTATATTCACTTGTATTATTTTTTTAGAGTCCACATACAAGTGATATATGGTATTTGTCTTCATATGACTTACTTCACTAAGCATAATATTCTCTATGTCCATCCATGTTGCTGCAAATGCTATTACTTCATTCTTTCTATGACTGAGAAATAGTCTATCATGTATATATCACATCTTCTTAATCCAGTTGTCTGTTTTGGGGCACTTGGTTTGCTTCTGTATATTGACTACTGTAAATAGAGCTGCTATGAAGGTTGGGACATATGTATCTTAATCTTATAATGTCAATTAGGGTAAAACCAACTACAATATAAAAACTTCCATTATAATGAAACAAACATAGGGATTAAAAAACAAACCTACAATATAAGCATATGGCGAACAGGAACCCTCCTACTTTGCTGGTAGAAATGGAAGAAGGTGCAGCAACTTTGGAAAACTTTGTCTTACAGTGCTAAACATAGCTTTACCACATGACCTGGCAGTTTCAACACTAGATATGTATGCAAGAGAAATGAAATTTTATGTCCACACAAAAACTTGCACATGAATGATTTCAGCACCATTATTAACAATGATAAAATTGGAAGCAGCACCAGTGTTTATTAGCTTATGAAAGGGTAAACCCAGTGTGTGATATTCATGCAAAGAAACACTAAGCAATAAAAAGAAATGGTCTGTTGATAAAGATGGCAACATGGGCTGAACCTCAAAACCATTATTCTAAGTGAAAGAAGCAGACACAAGACCACATATTGCATGATTCCATTTATATGAAATGTCCAGAGAAGGCAAATTGTTACAGAAACAGAAGGTGGATTAGTGGTTGCCAGGGGCTTAGGGTAGAAATGGAGATTAACTGTAAATAAGCATGAGGGATTTGCTAGATGGTGGAAATACCCTCAAAAATGGTCTAGAATGATGATTGCACAATTTGGTAAATGTAATTACAGTGACTGAAATATACACCAGCAATGGTTTTATTAAATACTATTTAAAATGTACCTCAATACATATGTTTTAAAACCCCAAAGTTGTTTCATGGTGAAGAATTCTTTGTGTATTTTAAGAGTCAATGGAAAATATATCGTTGGTGTGATGTTGAGAGAAAACTACAATATTCTTGGGGAGCTTCATGGTAAAAGGAGTGGAAATCCTATTAAGAAAGTTTTGTCATAGACTCACCTTGAACACAAATGAAAGGACTTACAGATAACTTTTTGGGAAGTAAGTCATCTGTGTACAGAAATTCTTCTAAATTTCTTGATTATCATCATCCAAGTGTCATTAGTATCAAGCAGATATAATACTCATAGAAAATAATACATCTTTGTAATGATTTTTTTAAAGGTTGGAAAATTTTTATGTAATTTTCTAAAAATGTCAAGTATTTTATCAGCCAAAGCTGCCCAGGAGACTCACCCATGAGGCTATTATAAATTGAAGGAATTTCACACTTATAATCTGTTTGGCTTTAATGAATTGGATTTCGTGCCCTAAATGGCTGTGATTGTAAAAATATGTTTTAAAAAATTATGATGTGGTGGGCTTTTCTAATCAAAATTTGTGACATCTTTCTATTTCAAGTCAAGAGATGATGCTATTACAAGTTAATATTCAGGTATGGAGACATTCTAAAGGTATCTGGTATTAGTTTTTTCTACTAATGGGCACAGTAATTTCTGTTTCCCATCACAGAATACCTCTTTTTTTTTTCCTTTGGTATTTTTTTTTCTGACCATACCACAGCATGTGGGGATCTTAGTTCCCCAACCAGGGATCGAACCCATGTCCCCTGCAGTAGAAGTGCAGAATCTTGACCACTGAACCACCAGAAATCCCCAGAACACCTGTCTTACACAGCTTCTGTAACTAGACTGTCAACATTCAGACTCTTCAACAGTCCCTGCCTCCACCTGTGGAAGGAAGGCTTTGGTAATTAATCATGATGTTTTTCCATCGAGCCCTGACCTAGCTTCAGACTGCCACTACCAATCACCCAAGTTTGCTCTTGAGATGCAATCTATTTGCTAGCCCAACTCTGGAAGAATCAGGCCCCCTAGTGAGAATGTCACCAAAATGTCATGAAAGAGAGTGTGCTTTCTGTGACAAGACAGGACAGGTACAGTGATTATTACCAGTGCAAAGATTTGCAATGCACTCGGTCATGTAAGTAAGTCCACTGTGGCTTATTTCCATCCTTTTGTTGTTGTTTTTCAGTCACTCAGTGGTATTTGACTCTTTGCGACCCCGTGGACTGCAGCAGGCCAGGCTTCCCTGTCCTTCACTGTCTCCCAGAGTTTGCTCACACTCATGTCCATTGAGTTGACGATGTAATCCAGCTGTCTCATCCTCTGTTGCATATCCTAGTTCGACTATAATCTTCAGAGCACTTTTTCATGTTTTCATGCAGGAGAGGAAAAACAAAGGAAATTATCAAATGATATGATTTCAGACATAAAATGTCAGCTGTGCTAAGTTGCTTTAGTCCTGTCTGACTCTTTGTGACCCCATGGACTGTAGCTGACCAGACTCTTCTGTCCATGGAATTCTCCAGGCAAGAATACTGGAACGGGTTGCCATTTCCTTCTCCAGGGGATCTTCCTGACCTAGGGATCAAACCCATGTCTCCTGCATTGGCAGATGGATTCTTAGCTTTTTTAAAAAAAAATTATTTATTATTTCTTTACATTATCATGTTGGTTTTGCCATACATTGGCATGAATCCGCCATGGGTACACATGTGTTCCCCTTCCAGAACCCCGCCTCTTACCTCCCTCCCGAGTCCATCCCTCTGGGTCATCCCGGTGCACCAGCCCTGAGCACCCTGTATCGCACATCAAACCTGGGCTGGCGATTCATTTCACACATGATAACTTACATGTTTCAATGCCATTCTCCCATATCATCCCATCCTCGCCCTCTCCCAGAGTTCACAAGACTGTTCTATACGTCTGCGTCTCTTTTGCTGTCTCGCATACAGGAGGCAGATGGATTCTTTTACCACTGAGCCATCAGGGAACCCTGAAATGTCAGCTCTGCTGTCTAAATGAATGTTTGTATATGTGCATAGTTTTTCATAAATGATTAACATATTTTGGCTTAAAGATATATTCAGTGTATTCTTCTTCTTCCACATCAGTAGACACCGAATTACTTCTTTCTTTTTTAAAATAAATCTATATGATAATCGAAAGGATAGTTTTACTATAATTGATTCAGCCATTCATCTACTGATAGGTAAGTCTCTTCCCAATATTTTGTGAGTGTGAATAATTCTGCACACATCCTTATGTACCAGTGATTTTATTACCGAAGATAAATCCCAATTGAGATTTATGGGTCAAAGAATATTTAATTATTTAGGATAATAGCAAGGCCAAGTTAATTTTCAGAACGTCGAAGCAATTCATTTATCTGACAACGTTTTGTGAAAGTTCTTATTTAGCAACAAGCTCCCTGGACTTAGATATTAGCTTATTTTTTCCTCATCTGATGAGGAACTGTGTAATTTTTGTGGTTCTATTTTGCCTTGACTTGACTGCTCATAAGGAAGAGTGTTTTCCAGATGTTTCCTGATCTCTGGTAGCTTCTCTTTAGGGATGTGCCTGTTGATGCCCTATGCTAATGTTTTGGGGGTTTTTTTTCAATTAATTTATTTTTTATTGAAGGATAATTACTTTACAAAATTTTGGTTTTTTTCTGTCAAACCTCAACATGAATCAGCCTTAGGAATACATATATCCCCTCCCTTCTGAACCTCCCTCCTACCTCCCTCCCCATCTCACCCCTCTAGGTTGATACAGAGCCCCTGTTTGACTTTTCTGAGCCATAGAGCAAATTCCCAAAAAACTAAGAATAAAGCCACCATATGACCCAGCAATCCCACTCCTAGGCATATACCCTGAGGAAACCAAAATCGAAAAAGACACATGTATCCCATTGTTCATTGCAGCACTATTTACAATAACTAGAACATGGAAGCAACCTAGATGTCCACTGACAGATGAATGGATAAAGAAATTGTGGTGCATATATGCTAAGGTTTTTGTTTCTTGTGGTTTGTCTTATAACAAGGGCACCTTCTTATCCTTAGGTGCCCTTGTCCTATGACAAGATGGTGACATTTCTGTTCAGTGATACAGCTACCATGTATCTCTCTTTTGATTTTGTTGATGGTGCCTTTCACCAACAAAATTTTAACAGTTATATGGATGTGAATTGTTGTCTATTCTATACAACAGTTCATGATCCCCAAATATGTAAATATTTTTGTAAATATTAGCATTAATGCCAGTAAGGGGTGAGAATAAGATAAAAGTAGAAAAGCATTATTTAAATTGCTATATGATTTGGTTAATTGAATGAGCATCAATTAATTTAAAGATCAAAAATATGAAGAAGGAAGGAAGGGAGAGAGGGCGGGAGAGAGGAAGAGCGGGAAGAAATAAAAAAAAAACAGAAAAATCAAAGTTAGTTAAGGAGGATTTGACCATAAAGAAGCAGGACAAGGAAATCATTTTGGGGTGGGGATGACAATGATGGAAGTCTTCTGTATCTTTACTGTTGTGATGGTCATAAAACTATACTCTAGTCGAAACTCAGAAAAGTGTGCACAGTAAGAAGAAATTGTACTGTATGTTAACTGAGCATAATCAGTTTAATGAGAGAAAAGATTCCCAACTATTATATGAATCTAGCTTTACCCTGATCACAAAATTTGACAATAGTTGAAAAACAAAGAAAAATAAGGGTCAACTCACTTGGGAGCATAGGGGCAAAAATCCTACCTGAAATATTTGTAAATCAAATTCAACGGTGTATTAAAAATATGAAAAAGTAGAGATTATGTTGGAATATAGTTCAATAGGTATTCAACATTAGGATATCAGGGGATCAGCTTTAGGAGTTTCTTCAGTGTCTCTGCACTGCTGCATTTTGGAGTAGAAGATTCTTTGTTTAGGGGTCCAGGGGGTGTTGTCCTGGACACTGAGGGGTGTTTAGCAGCATCTCTGGCCTCCACTGGGCTTGCCAGGCGGCTCAGATGGTAAAGAGTCTGCCTGCAATTCAGGAGACGTGGGTTTGATCCCTGGGTTGGGAAGATCCCCTGGAGAAGGGCATGGCAACCCATTGCCTGGAGAACCCCATGGACAGAGGAGCTGGGCTACAGTCCGTGGGGTCGCAAAGAGTCAGACACGACTGAGTGACTGACACTTTCACTTTTTCACTGGTCTTTTCCACCTAGATATCATAGTAACCTCCTCCATCATATATGACAATCAAAAATATCTCCAGAAATTGCCAGATAGTCCCTGGGTGGCAAAATCTCCTCTATGTGAGAAACACTGGTTAAAATCATTGATCAGTAGAATAAATATAGAAATTTGTGATCATCTTGATGTCTTATAAACAGCTGAAGAAAATGTCTCAAAATTTAATGCCCTTTCTTGATTTTTAAAATACACAATAAGCTCAAATTGTAGGAATGGATGAGAATTTTTTTTTTAACTATGTCAAGACTAGATACCAAAACTCCACATCAGACACCATATGTAATGCTTAAATATGGAAATATAAAAACGTTCCTGGAATCTTTCACCAATTAGTAGGATTATACTGAGTATCCCGTGTCAGTACTCAAAAAATGTTGGAGGCGGCACCTACTCCATGTTGGTTTAGTTGAAGATCGATTTTGGAGGGATGCAGAAACGAGCGTGTCTACTGGGGTGATGGGGGTCTTTATCCGTCACTGTTTTGTTGGTTGTACTGACAGCTTCTTGGCAGCAGGGATGATTATCTGCCTTTGTAACTTCCTGCTGGACCTGAGCGTGGTGAGAAAGTACATAAACAATCCAGCGAAAGAAATAGATTTGCTTTCAGTTTTTCTGGCGGTCCTGTGGGCTCTCAATTTTCCCCTGCTGTTTCCTTCATTTATTGGACAGGTCTGCCATGATGCTGTGCACCGGAAACTACACTCCGCTTTCTTAGGCATGATTTGGAACTGTCAGCGACAGGATGTGTGTGGAGATGATTGACAGTTTTCTGAAATTAATTTTTCTTGGAGTATAGTTGCTTTACAGTGTTGTGTTAGTTTCTGCTGCTGCTGCTGCTGCTGCTAAGTCACTTCAGTCGTGTCCGACTGTGCGACCCCATAGACGGCAGGCAAGAACCCTGGAGTGGGTTACCATTTCCGTTTCCAGTATATGAAAGTGAAAAGTGAAAGTGAAGTTGCTCAGTTGTGTCCAACTCTTCGGGACCCCATGGACTGCAGCCCACCAGGCTCCTCCATCCATGGGATTTTCCAAGGCAAGAGTACTGGAGTGGGTTGCCATTGCCTTCTCCATTAGTTCTACTGTACCACAAAGCGAATTAGCTGTACATATACATATATTCCCTTTTTCGGACTTCCTTCCCATTCAGGTCATTTTTTTTAACTTCTTATTTTATATTGGAGTGTATTGATAAATAACATTGTGATCACTTCAGGTGTACAGCAAAGTGATTCAGCTAAGCATATACATGTATAGATTGTTTTTCAAATTATTTCCCCATTTAGGTTGTTACAGAATATTGAGCAGAGTTCCCTGTACTGTACAGTAGGTCCTGGTTGGTTATTCATTTTAAATATAGCAGTTTATACAAGTCCATCCGAACTCCCTAATTATCCCTCCCCGACCAACCACCATTGCCTCCTGGTAACCATAAATTTGTTCTCTAAGTTTGAGTCACTTTCTGTTTTGTAAATAAGTCCATATGTATAATTTCTTTTTAGATTTTGCATACAAGTGATATCGTACAATATACATTTACATTTTTTAAAAATATATGACTAAATAAAATCTCTAATGGCTACTTGCTACCTGTGAAGTGAAAGACTGTGAACTTGGTATTTTATATTCATATGTGATAGGGTTTAACTGTGTGTGTGTATATATATTGTGTGTGTGTAAATAAACACACAATTTATTGTGTGTGTGTAAATAAACACACAATTTATTTACTTATTTAGGATTTTATTGGTTATAACTAACAGAAAGTACATGTTTAGGTACATTGCCCATATAAGGTAACATTAGTCACATCACTGAAAAGTATAGTGGTGGTTCTGGTTTAAGTCAGAACTTCATTAATACCCCTGAGTGACGTTGCCAGGCTCAGGGTTTCTATCTTCTTTGCCATATTACTTCTGTTGGAAGCCTTTGTCTTTAAGCTCCGCACATGTCTTCTGTCAGTACCTGTCTCCCTCGTGGTGGCAAAATACTTGCTGCTGCACCTGAGCTTACATCTTTATCCCAGCGTATCCAAGGGAAATAGAAATGCTTCAGGAGTTTCCATGGAATTTCTGGAATTCATTCCTCTCTCTTTGGCCAAAACTGGGTTACATCCCTCCTCTGTGTGACCCCATCACAGCCAAGACTGATTGGCCAGATCTGTGTCCTACAGCCACCATGGAAACATGGGGACGACATTAGCACCTCCTGAACCTGGGTGTGAAGCTGGGGAAATGGTGACTCCCCCAGGAAAATTCAAGAAAGATGGTGGATTAGTTTCCTGCACCTAATTTGCAGGAATAAAGTACCACAAACTAAGTGGCTTCAGATAGTGGAAATTCATCCTATCACAGTTCCATGGACTAGAAATCTGGAATCAAGGTGTTGGCAGAGCTCTGCTCCCTCCGAAACCTCCAGGGTAGGACTTTTCCTTGTTTCTTTCAAGCTTCTGGTGTTGTCAGGAATTCTTGGTGTTCCTTGATTGTAGCGCATCCCTCTAATTTCCTCCTCCATCATCATATGACCTTCTCCCTGAGTGTGTATCTACCCCTGTGTCTTTACATGGCTTTTTAAAATTTTTTAATGTATATTTGTTTATGGCTGTGATGGATCTTCATTGCTGTAGTTTTTCTCTAGTTGCAATGATCAGGGGCAACTCGTTGTTGCAGTGGGTGGGCTTCTCATTGTGGTGGCTTCTCTCGTTGTGTCTCCAGAGCTCTAGGCATGTGGGCTTCAGTAGTTATAGCATGTGGGCTTTGTTAGTCTGTGGCATGTGAGATCTTCCCAGACCAGTGATCGAACCTGTGTCACCTTCATTGGCAGTTTCTTCACCACTTGCCCTTTACATGGCTTTTTTATCTGTGACCAGCCATTGAATTTAGGGACACCAGCTGTTGAGTTCAGGGCCCTAGTACATCATGACCTCATCTTTACTAATTACAACCATAAAGACCCTACTTAAGGTCATATTCTCCGGTTCCAAGTACAGATCTTCCCCGATTTACAATACAATTATGTCTCAATATGTCCTAATATAACCTATCTTAAGTTGAAAATATTATAAGTCAAAAATGCATTTGATACAAATAGAAAAGCAGAGACATTACTTTGCCAACAAAGGTCCATTTAGTCAAGGCTATGGTTTTTCCAGTAGTCATGTATGGATGTGAGAGTTGGACAGTGAAAAAGGCTGAGGGCCGAAGAATTGATGCTTTTGAACTGTGGTATAGGAGAAGACTCTTGAGAGTCCCTTGGACTGTAAGGAGATCAGTCCTGGATGTTGATTGGAAGGACTGATGTTGAAGCTGAAACTCCAATACTTTGGCCACCTCATGCGAAGAGGTGACGCATTGGAAGAGACTCTGATGCTGGGAAGGATTGGGGGCAGGAGGAGAAGGGACGACAGAGGATGAGATGGCTGGATGGCATCACCGGCTCAGTGGACATGGGTTTGGGTAGACTCCGGTAGTTGGTGATGGACAAGGAGGCCTGGCATGCTGGGATTCATGGGGTCGCAAAGAGTCAGACATGACTGAGCAACTGAACTGACCTGTACTGAAACTCCTGAACATCATAACTTAGCCTGGCCCTGCTCAGAACACATACGTTAGCCTACAGTTGGGCAAAACCACCTGTCAAAAAACCTATTTTATCATAAAGTGTTGAATGTCTCATGTAATTTATTAAATACTGTAGTAAAAGTGAAAAACAGAATGGTTGTCTGGTCAAGGATGGTTGTAAGCATATCAGTTGTTTACTCTGGTTATGGTGTGGCTGGTGCGAGATATAGCTGCCAGTATCAAGAATCTTGAGAGAGGATTGTATCACGTATCACCCGCCTGGGATAAGGTCACAATTCAAAACTCAAAGCACAGTTTCTATTAAATGCATATCACTTTGACTCATCGTAAAATCTGTAGGCACTACTATTTGAGGGCTGGTATTTAACACCATGATGTGCTAAACTGCTTCTGTCATGTCCAACTCTGTGCAACCCTGTGGACTATAGCCCACCAGGCTCCTCTGTCCATTGGATTCTCCAAGCAACAAAACTGAAGTGGGTTGCCATGCCCTCCTCCAGGGATCTTCCTAACCTAGGGATTGAACCGGGGTATCCTGCATTGCAGGGAGACTCTTTAGCATCGGAGCCACCAGGGAAGTTCAGTGACTTGATTTTGACTCTTGATAATACAGCATCACAGGGCTAGGACACTCAAAGTTATGTGTGGATTGTGTTCTCACTGGAGGTGTA
The DNA here is from genome assembly GCA_007570785.1 of Antilocapra americana. Lineage (NCBI taxonomy): Eukaryota > Metazoa > Chordata > Mammalia > Artiodactyla > Antilocapridae > Antilocapra > Antilocapra americana. Next base: position 13,213,548 of record ML663006.1, on the reverse strand, counting down.
GTGAAATGGTTTAATTCTGCTTAGAAAATATTTTGTAAGGGCTTGTTGGGTGTAAGACATTGTTCATTCATGAGCAGCTAAGATGTTTTTAATACTTAATTCATATGACTTCATGAAAAGAATAATTACTCCTTTGTTTGTATTTCAATAGATCACTGTCCAAAACCTCTATTACAGTATTTACCATATTGTTTGATTGTCTGTCTCCTAGAATAGATAAAGTGTAATCTCGCCAAGGTCAAAATGAGAGTTTCCTATTCATGTTGCACTCAGTGAAGTACTTGGTGTGCAATAAATATTTGTGGAACTTGAAACCTTGAGGATGTATTACCATGTTCCAAAGACTAAAGGTTCTAGAATGGTGCTTTCTGGGAAGGGGATTTATCTAATGTTTTCTAATATTGCATATATTTCTTAGGGTGCAAAAATCACCCCATCCTTTCAAATGGGTTTGATGCCCAAACTGTAGGAACTAGCATCGCTTACTTTCTAGAGAAACTTTCTATCTCAAATTAATAACATTAAATATACAGAAATGTGCCTCCACTAGATATTGTTTGACTCTGTGCAGCTGAAACCAGACTACTGTAGTTTAACCTCTTTAACCCAATAGAGGATTATAGTTTCTCAACAAGAAAATTAGCCCAGAGGAAGATGGTCCGGGACTGATGCATTCAATGTCCCAGGTTGGCACCATCTTTTCCACTATCCTGTCCCCAAAGTGTGGCTTTCTCCCTGTTGGTTTTCAGACAGCTCTTCCCCCTCCTTCCTTCTCTGAAGGAAGAACGAGGCCGAAGTGACATGTAGAGCAGGAAAACTAAGTATTTTCAGAATCCCCAGCAGACTTCTGCATCCTAAGTGCCTGGCAGAACTGTGTCCTGGTCACCCTGAAGGCAAGGGAAGTCGTTGTTTGTGTTTATCAAAGCTAGGATGACTGCCAACTCAAGCGAAATCGAGGCTCTTATAATAAGGCTCTTATAGTAAGAGAAAAAGGGAAATGGATTTTGGATAGACGACTAGCAATGTCATCCACACGGGGCTCCTGAGTAAACAAGTCAATTTATTCAAACTGCTCCTGCTTCAGAGGGAGAGCTCAGTCATATTTTATTTTCTAAAAAATAGAGTTTAGACTCTTCAAAAGCAATGAGTATTTTTGTAAATTTTAGCTCACTGTTCTAAAACCTCTATTATAGCATTTACCATAGAATTTGTCTGCCATATATATATATAAAATATATGTCATATGTTGTATATATTATATATAATATGTATTATTATATATGATATATAATATATATGATGGTCATATATGTTTACTAAACACACTTATATTTTAAATATGAATACATTGAAAAATAAATATTGATATTATATATATAGACTGTCTTTCAAAGGAGATTTTCTGACATTTTGGCCAATTGTTCCAATGCAGACTGCTGATAAACTAATTTTCAAAGCAAATGAACAGCAACAGCAAAAGAGGTGATTGACAGGATTACTACATTTCAGTAAACTTTTCATTTGATAAATCTAGTTTAAGGGGAGGCTTAAAATACGTGGGCTTCCATAGTAGCTCAGTTGGTAAAGAATCCACCTGCAATACAGGAGACCTCAGTTTGATTCCTAGGTTGGGAAGATCTGCTGGAGAAGGGACAGGTTGCCCACTCCAGTATTCTTGGACTTCCCTGTGGCTCAGATGGTAAAGAGTCCGCCTGCAATGCGTGAGACCTGAGTTCACTCCCTGGGTTGGGAAGATCCCCTGGAGAAGGGAACAGCTACCCGCTCCAGTATTCTGGCCTAGAGAATTCCATGGACTGTATAGTCCATGGGGTCACAAAGAGTTGGACACGACTGTACAACTTTCACTTTTATACAAACATATTATATCCTTCCCTGCCAAGGTACCATATAAAATATAGAAAAGAAAAAGTTATGAACATGGAACAGAGAAAGATGAGGTGTGGGGGCCTGGGAAAAGGGGATGCGAGGGTCTGGGTGGATGGAGGGGGCTGGAGGCAGTGTGGCCCCAGGTGTAGGGATGAACAGCTGAAGGGCAATGTGTCCCCACAGAACCTCAGAGCTTAGAACACAAAAATAGCAAGTCTAGCAGAAAGCTAGTGTTACAGCCAGTTAACCAAAGCACTAAAATCAGAAATAAAGATGTCTATTCTCTTCCCAACCTTTTAACATTGTGTTGGTGATATTACTTCATTAATTAGACAAATGAAAACAATTAGAGGCATAAGAATTGGAAAAGGAGACCTGAAAGCATCTCTCTTTGCAGATGATATAATTATATACCCAGAAAATTCCAAGGAATCAATGGGAAAACTGAGAAAAACAGTAAGACAAATTAATGAAATAATGGATTTATAAAAATCAGCACAAAACTCATAGACATTCTATATGCAGACAACAACAAAACACATCAACAAGACTGCTCTTGTAATAGCAAAAAATGCATAAAGTGCTGAAGCACAAACTTAGAAAAAACTTCAAAACCAAAATGTAGGAAATTATAAAACCATCTTTAAAATTCAAAAGAAGATGGAAAAAAGAAATTCAATGGAAAGATATACCATGTCCTTGAATAAGAAGTCTTTACATCTTGAAGGCAGTTTTCCTGAAAGTAATAAATTCAGTACATTTTCAATAAAATTACTATCGTATTTTTTTCTGGAGCTATACAGTTTGCTTTAAAAGTTCATTTAGAAAACTAAGTGAACAAGAAGATTCATGAATATATTGAACAAGAAAAACAAGGTGCAGTATCCTTGTGCTGTGCTGTGCTTAGTTAATCATGTCTGACTCTGTGTGACCCCATCGACTGTAGCCCACCGGGCTCCTCTTTCCATAGGGATTCTCCAGGCTAGAATACTGGAGTGGGTTGTCATGCCCTCCTCCAGGACATCTTCCCAACTCAGAGGTCACATGCAAGTCTCCTACATTGCAGGTGGATTCTTTCCCATCTGAGCCACTAGGGAAGCCTACCTAATCTTAAAACATATGAGATTGGGACTTCCATGGTAGTCCAGCGGCTGACTCCATGCTTCCAACTCAGGGGACTTGAATTCAGTCCCTAGCCAGGGAACAAGATCCCCCACAGCCAAATAGATAAATAAGTATTAAAAAAATTAAAAAGCATGTCAGAAATCTATAATTAAAGCAGGATCATAGTATTGATCTTTGTAGTATTGTTAAATGGGTAGTGGGATAAATCCATAGATAATGGTAGAAAATTATACTGAAATTTATTATGAGAAAGCATTAAAAATCAGCAGAGAAAAGAACTTTTTAACAAGAGGTATAGGAATAACTGAATACACCTTGTGAAAATGACATGATTGTAGCTACTCTGCACATATCATAACGCATGATATCAGAGATTTAAATATCAGGTAAATAACACATGAATCAGATTTAAATGTAAAAACAAAACACACTGAAGCAATAAATGCAAATACTAGTAGATAATATGGATGAATTCCTCCACAATCTGAAACTGAGGGGGAAAAAAAAAACCTTTCTAGGACCCAAAATTCAGAGCAGAAAAAAAAAAGGGGGACAAATAGGGTGACATAAACAAAGCTATGCATGGGGAAAAATTCACAAGAAGGCAAACATAACAAACTTTAGAAAATATCTACAAATTGTAGGACAGACCTAACCATATAACTATGAGGAATTTTTAAAACCAGAGAGAAAAAAGGTCACTGGCCCTCTAGGGAAATGTTCAGAGGTATAAACAGTTTGCAGAAAGTAAAAGCATGTGGCCATTCAGCATATTAAATGTGCTCACTGTTGCTCATATAAAGGGAGATGTAAATTAAAAGCTTTGAGATGCCACATCTCAACCCCCACACTCAAATTAATAAAAGACCGAATGTTTCATAGCATCCTCTTTTGGCATAGCCACGAGGAAGTGAGTGATGAATTAAAAATGGCACAACTCCTAAGGGAGGGAATTTGATGCTATCCCAATGATTAGACAGGCATCTGCTGTTTGACCAGCAGTTCCAGGTCAAGATATCTCTCTTCAATGGACACTGTCAAATATTAATACAGGAAAAGTTGGATATGCATCTTGCAAGGTTGTTTGTCATAGGGAAAGATGTGTGAAATTCACCCCTGAAAGGTGCCCTCTGGCCTGCCTCTGAACCACTCAGGTACCATGGCAATGCACTCATTCATTGGTCCCTGCTCCTAACAATATCAACAGTAGTTTGCCATAGTAACACCTGTCTTGTGAGCTCCACCGCAAAGAGGAGTTGGGAGATGGATTGGCAGAGCTCGCCAAAAGAAAGTGTAAGAACGTGTCAAGGAGGACTTGGGAGGTAAATGAAAGAATATAGGAGCCTGCCTGCTTGCTTGAGGGTACCTCAGGCATCAGCATTGTTCATCCCGCAGACATCCTTAGGACCAGTCTTATGTGTATGCGTACTCAGCTGCTCAGTCTTGTAGCATCTGCGATGCTCCAGACTGTAGCCTGCCAAGCTCCTCTGTCCATGGGATTCTCTTAGGAGAGTATATAATAATATAAATATAAATAAACCAGGCATTTTAAATCCATATAGTCTCTGTTTTCTTGCTTTTCACTATTGTTCCATGGAAGTGAACTCACACTGTCCATTATGGACACCACTGGACACCTGTGGCTATTTAAATTAAAATTTTAAGCGATTTCAGTCACACTGGCCACATGTTTAGTGCTAGAAAATTTTATATTTTCTCTCCAAGTAGAAATAGCTGTATTGCTTATGATGATGATGATTTTTCTTATGTGTATGTTCATTATAAAAATATTTTAAAATAAAAATGTATATTAAAAAAAAAAAAGATTTGGGACTTCCCTTGTGGTCCAGTGGTGAAGAATCTATCTGCCAATGCAGGGGACGTGGATTTGATCCCTGGCTTGGGAAGATGCCACATGCCTCGAAACAGCTAAGCCCCATGCTGCAACTACCAGGCTCGAGAGCCTGTGCTTTGCAACAAGAGTAGCCACCACAGCGAGAAGCCCACACACCACAGCTAGAGAGCAGCTGCCACTCGCTGCAACTAGAGAAAGTTCATGGGCAGCAACAAAGACCTAGCACAACCAAAAATAAATAAATCAAATATTTTTGAAAACCAAAGATTTATTCTAAAAGCATGCCAGCTTCCCAGAGCATTACAGAGATTGGCAGATTTTACATTCCTCTATTTTTTTTATTCCTATCCATTTATAAACATGCTTGACTTTTCTGGGCCATCCAGGCATTTTGGTTGTGTTTCTGTATCAAAGTGAGTGAATGATGTTTACTATTTTATACGCATTATTAAGCTCTTCCGTCAGAGTTCTGTAACATAAATATGAAATAATGTAGGGCTCAAATATGTGTATTTACTGTTTATAGGTACCCAGTGCTTTCACACTCTATGTGTAAAGAAATGCTTCTGTTTATCTTACAGAAGTTAGAACAATGTAGGGAAATTTCGGAACATTGTTGGCAAAATAATCTCCTGAATTGCTGAACACTTGTCATTCACATTTCCTACATGTGGTTCACCCAATAGGTTCTCAGCATCCACAGGATGAAAAATTTCCTCCCATGGTGTTTTTGTCACTGGAACAGAAATGGTTAAAGACACAGAAAATGTTTATGTTTTCTCCAAGAGAATCCAATAAAATATTTACATTGCTTTGCTTGTCCTCTTCTGAACCTGTGTTCACACAAATGTGCCTGTGTATGTGTATGTATCAGACAGACAGACTTTCTATCTTAATCACCGCTATGTCTTACACATTCTTTTTTCCCAAGAAAGACATAAGTAAGCTGAAGTGGAGACAGAATGCTTCCTTTAAATAAAGAGGATTTCTCTCTGAATGTCTATCAGTCTCTGTACTTAAAAAGTCATTACAAGACTTCCCTGGTGGGCCAGTAGTTAAGAATCCACCTGCCAATGCAGGGGACATGGGTTCAATCCCTGGTCTGGGAGGATCCCACATGTTGCAGAGAAACTAAGCCCGAGAGCCTCAGCTACTGAAGCCCATGTGCCTAGCGCCTGTGCTCCACAATGGGAAGCCCATGCAATTCAATGATGAGAAGCCCTTCCTGACTGCCGCTAGAAAAAGCCCACATGCAACAAGGGCGACCAAGTAAAGCCAAATAAATAAAAATTTTTAAAAAGTCATTACAGAAGGTTTGCTTACTTATGGTCAGCCTGTGTTCACGGAGCCCATGAACCTCAGACATACACATATACACACATTTACGTGTGCAGAGAGTTCATTAATGTCCTGAACTTCATATTCTTAAAGAAATTAGTGACCTGAAAAAGTTTGGAGCCACTGACCAGAGCATACTTTATTATTATTCCTCTGACCATCTCTCAGTGGTATTTAATGACCATGTGTAAAAATATAAGATACCAAAGAATAAACACAAGAACAGTTTTTTTCAAAACAATATGGAAAAGCTCCCCAAACTCAACTAAGGAATAAGAAATAAAATTTCAGTTATTGAAGTCTTATTCATGTTTCCGGATGATAAAAAGAAGAAGGGCTGATACTAAGAAGTGGCAGATTCACAGCAAATTAATTTATAAATGTAGTATTATGCTCATTAAAATCCTAACAGGATGCTCAGAAAAATAACCAATCTCAAATTTATCTAGAAGAAAAAATGCTTAAAAGAACTAAAATGTTTCAAAAAAGAGAAGTAATGAAGGAAGATACATCCTGCAAATAAATATACATGTACATTAAAATGGAAAAATTCTTACTCACTGAGTATACATGATGTCAGGCACTATCCAAGTGCTGAAATTAAGCAAGAAAGGCAAGATCGTTTATGTTCTAATGTGTGGAAATGGAGGGGGAAATGCTATCTTATAGATAGAGTGATGGTAAAAATAAAACAGTGGGTTGTAAAGGGTGGTGGTTCAGGAAGAATGTAAAAATTCAATGGATTGCCAAGAAAGGTTTCTCTGAGAACAATAGGTCAATGGCACAGATCCTTCAAATCCAGAAATGAACTTGTGTATATTAATAATTTAGCATCTATTCATGGTGACATTTCAAATCACCCCATCATGGTTGTCTAGATGTTTCTGTATTTGTGTCTAATAAAGTAAATGCATGAATTTATTGTAAAGAAAATTTAATTTTTATTCACTAAAAATTCAGAAAAGTAGAAAGCATTTAGAACAACTCTTGGTACAAAATCTCAATAAGTGTTAGTTATTATTAATTATTAAAAAGTTGGAATTGATATACATACACTCATTGCCTTTTGCGTTAATGAGCCTTGCCCTAAATAAGGTCCAGGCACATTATATGATTAAGTGGAGCATTATTTTTACCTTTGGTTTCCCTGGGGACTTTTTTCTTAATTTTGATTGGAGTATAGTTGCTTCACAATGTTATGTTAATGTCTGCTGTACGGCGAAGAGAGTCAGCTCTCCGTATATATGTATCCCGCCATATACATGTATCCCGCCCTTTTGGACTTCGTTCCTCTTCAGGTTACCACAGTGCACTAACTAAAGTTCCTTGTGCTGTGCAATAGGCTCTCATTAGTTATCTATTAATATTTTATACATAGTATCAGTAGTGTATGTGTGTCAATCCCAATCTCCTAATTCATGCCACACACACTCACTTTCTCCCTTTGTATCCATATATTTGGTCTCTATGCCTGGGTCTCTATTTATGCTTTGCAGATAAGATCATTTATGCCTAAATACATGAATTTAAAGTTCAATCTTATAACTTTTTCTCCGAGCTTCTGAGAGACAGAGAGTGCCGGGGTCACTTCCCATTTGTAAGAACTCCACGATTCTGACTGATGAAGAAATGACAAAGACAGTTACAAGTGTCACGTTGTATTTTAAAGGTTTATATTTAGCAAATTAACATGTTTAACCTCTGTAATTGTGTTAATTAGAGAATGACTTGGCTTGCATTCTGCTTTTCCTGTGGATCACTGGGTAATTGCAATTAGAACCTAAATGTTGCTAAAGTGATATACAGCAAACATTTTAATAACTTTAGCTTCCTAAATTAGGTCTTAATCAAGACTTAATTTTTTCTTTCATTGTTGATTTCGATAAGTTGGACCTTGGTTTAGGAAAAGTCATTTCAAGTTGCCTTTTCTGGTAGCATTTTTCTTATATCAAGGGGACCTTTGCTTTATCTAGTAAGGACGTTGTTAAAATTAATCTGTCATTCACATGCAGGGTATATTGGAGGGAGAGAGAAACAAGGCAAGGAGAAGAATTAATAGGCTTGAACAGACTTCTGTATTCTGTGTCTGTATCTGAGAACGCTACTCCTGGGAGCATAGTTGGTATATTGCACAGTTTGAGGTGAGTAGGATGCTTTTACACAAGAGTCTAAATATACGACCCACCACCTGTGAGACATAGGAAGCAGCCTGGTCTCGTTTGTTTCACTGCTGAAACTTCAGGTGCCTACTTAATGTGCAGTATGTATATGATGTATGGACATGTGTGTCAACTTATCATAAATATCCATGTATGCATTAATACATACAAAACATACGTATGCGTATAGGCATGTACACATGTATTTATGTGTTTGTATAAATGCTGCTGCTGTTTAGTCTCTTAAGTTGTGTCCAACTCTTTAGGACCTGATGGACTGTAGCCTACCAGGCTTCTCTGTCCATGGGATTTCCCAAGCAAGAATACTGGAGTGGGTTGCCATTTCCTACTCCAGGGGACCTTCCCAACCCAGGAATTGAACCCAAATCTCCTGTCTTGGCAGGTGGATTCTTTACCCCTGAGCCACCTGGAAAGCCTGTATGTATAAATGTTTGTGTATAAATATGTATACGTGTACATATTTTGTAAAAATATACATTGAAGTCTGCTTTAAAAACTTTCTTTGCTCCTAATTCACTTTCAGTTAAAGTATATAAACAAGCACTGTTTTCCAAAAGTATAGTTTGTAAGACTAAAGTTGAATTACTATAAAACACAAATATTTGACTAGATTCTTGATAAGTTTGAAATTTTATTTTTGTATAACCATCATGAAAAATGTATTTATAATATATTAATGAATGTATTTATGAAGAAGGATACTTCTCTTTTTATGAGATTTCTGAGTGAATCTAGTGGAGGTGATAGAATTCCAGTTGAGCTATTTCAAGTCCTAAGAGATGATGCTGTGAAGGTGCTGCATTCAGTATGCCAACAAATTTGGAAAACTCAGCAGTGGCCACAGGACTGGAAAGGGTCAGTTTTCATTCCAATGTCAAAGAAAGGCAATGCCAAAGAATATTCAAACTACTGCACAACTGCACTCATCTCACATGCTAGCAAAGTGATGCTCAAAATTCTCCAAGCCAGGATTCAACAATACATGAACCGTGACTTCCAGATGTTCAAGCTGGATTTAGAAAAGGCAGAGGAACCAGAGATCAAATTGCCAACATCCGTTAGATCATCAAAAAAGCAAGAGAGTCCAGAAAAACATCTACTTCTGCTTTATTGACTATGCCAAAGCCTTTTTGGACTCTGTAGATCACAACAAACTGTGGAAAATTCTTCAAGAGATGGGAATACCAGACCACCTTACCTGCTTCCTGAGAAATCTGTATGCAGGTCAAGAAGCAACAGGTAGAAAACAGACATGGAACAACAGACTGGTTCCAAATTGGGAAAGGAGTCCGTCAAGGCTGTATATTGTCACTCTGCTTATTTAACTTATATGCAGAGTACATCAGGAGAGATGCCGGGCTGGATGAAATACAAGCTGGAATCAAGATTTCTGGGAGAAATATCGATAACCTCAGATATGCAGATGAAACAACCCTTATGGCAGAGAGCGAGGAGGAAATGAAGAGCCTCTTGATGAAAGTGAAAGAGGAGAGTGAAAAAGTGGGCTTAAAACTCAACATTCAAAAAATGAAGATCATGACATCCGGTCTCATCACTTCATGGCAAATAGATGGGGAAGAAATGGGAACAATGACAGACTTATTTTCTTGGGCACCAAAATCACTGCAGATGGTGACTACACCCAAGAAATAAAAAGATGCTTGCTTCATGGAAGAAAAGCTATGGACAACCTAGACACCATATTAAAAAGCAGAGACATTATTTTGCCTACAAAGGTCCATCTAGTCAAAGCTATGGTTTTTCCAGTAGTCATGTATGGATGTGAGATTTGGGCCATAAAGAAAGCTGAGCACTGAAGAATTCATGCTTTTGAGCTGTGGTGTTGGATAAGACTCCTGAGAGTCTGTTGGACTACAAGGAGATTCAACCAGTCCATCCTAAAGGAAATCAGTCCTGAATATTCATTAGAAGGACTGATGATGAAGCTGAAGCTGAAGCTCCAATACTTTGGCCACCGGATGCAAAGAACTGACTCACTGGGAAAGACCCTGATGTTGGGAAAGATTGAAGATGGGAGAAGAGGGGGACCACAAAGGATGAGATGGGTGGATGGCATCACCAACTCGATGGGCATGAGTTTGATCAAGCTCTGGGAGTTAGTGATGGACAGGGAAGCCTGGCGTGCTGCATGCATGGGGTCACAGAGTCAGACACAACTGAGTGACTGAGCTGAGCTAAGTGAATCAAGTTGGATCCTATGGAAATTTGGGCATTTTAATTAAATTGCCTAGTAAAACATTATCTAAAAAAATGAGAACTTGATTAAATTTCCCTTCTAGAAGAAAAAAGAAATTCTAAAGAAAACTATCTGGCATTTTTCATAAATCCTTTTTTAAAATGATTTTTAAGTCGTTATGTTGTATTTTCATTTTTATTCAATTCAAGAAATTTTCTTTTTCTTTCCTTTCTTTTTTGGCTACACAGGATCTTAGTTCCCTGACAAGGGATTGAACCCATGCCCCCTGATATGGACACTCGGTCTTAACCACTGGATTACCTACCAGGGCAATCCCACTTTCATGAGCTCTCATTTTTCCTCTTTTGTAAAATTCAAAGGAAGTCATCTACTTACTCTGTAACCCTACAGGTGATGAACTGTGGGAGGATAGGAGGTGGGGAAGATTTCTTCATAAAGAAATCTGGCGGTCTTTGAAGGAGTCATCCTTGACTTTCTTATGTCACCCAAGGCCCACTCTGAATCCATCAGGAAATGCCATTACGTCTACTTTCCAAAAGAAATCGTGAATCTGGCCACTTGTCAGCTCACCTCCCCCAACATCACTCCTTGCTTCTTCCCTTGTCCCCACAGCCTCCTCTTCACCTGACATCCAAGGAGATTCTTGTAAATCTCATATATATGGTCTTACTCAATAACTAACATTTAAGTTTTTTAAAAAATCAAAATGATGGATATACGTACCACATCTTCTTTATCCGTTTCTCTGTCGATGGGCATTTAGGTTTCTTCCATGTCTTGGCTATTGTAAGTAGTGCTGCAATTAACATTGGGGTGTATGTATCTTTTCAAATTAGAATTTTCTCCTGATATATGCCCAGGAGTGGGATTTCTGGGTCATGACATATGTACACGACTAGGTGTAAAACGGACAGCTAGTGGGAACCTGCTATATAGCACAAGAAGCTCAGCTCAGTGCTCTGCGATAACCTAGATCAGTGGGATATGGGGAGGATGAGGAGACCCAAGAAAAAGGGAATATTTGTATATGTATGGCTGATTCAATGAGTTGTACAGTAGAAACTAACAATATTGTAAAGCAATTAGACTCTAATAACAAAATGACATGGAAATATATACATTGGGAAGTCTTGTCGCTGTTTCATTCATATCCACACCATGGTCCCACGATTAGAATGTTATACCTTTATTTTTATATTCCATCCATTTTTATATTTCAAAAACTTGAGTGCTGTTTTTAACATTTGAATCAGATAGCCTGTGTGCTAAAGAACTTCCAAGTGACTTCCTGTGTCATTCAGAATAAAATCCAAACTCTTTATCAGAAAGACCTTACAGTTTCTGGCCCATTTTCTCTTTCCTTGCCATCTCTCACACATGCCCAGCACACACCAACCTCAGGGCCTTCGCTCATGCTCTGCCCCCCGACCTGGAATACACTTCTCTTTGCTCTCCCTTGGCTGCTTCTCTCACTTCATCCAGCTCCTTTCTTGAATGTGACCTCTGCAAAGAGCCTTTCCTGATCAATCTTTCTAATTAATGTCCTCTTTATTCTCCATCGGCTTTACATAACATCATGAATGTATGAGTTTTAGAGAATCTGTAAAAAGAAAAAAAAAATATATATATATATATATGAATGAATCACTCTGCTATACACCTGAAATGAAAACAATATTTTACAGCAGTCATATTTCAATTAAAAAAAATTTTTTAGGCAAGGTTTCATTGGGGCTTCTGCTGCAGCAGTGGGGAGGAAGAATAAACAACCAATTTCCTTGCTCGCTCCAAGGAGGGAGTGAGCTGGTTCCTCAAATGGAATGAGGGTAGGTGTGTGTCCAAGGGTCAGGCAGGAGGGGTGGCTTAGGTAGTTTGCCCACCCCGCTGGTGGGCTTGTGTGCAGAGGGCATGTGCAGTATTCTACTTTTGCTCCCAACACCCCATTTTTGCTCCAGGCTCTTCAGTTAGGAGGGTTTTTTTTTTTTTTTTTCCTGTCTCTGTATCTTGTGTCCAAAACAAATATATGACTTCCCAGGTGACACTAGTGGTAAAGAACCTGTCTGCAAATGCAGGAGACATAAGAGATGCCAATTGGACCCCTGGGTTGGGAAGATCCCCTGGAGTAGGAAATGGCAACCCACTCCAGTATTCTTACCTAGGAAATTCCATGGACAGAGGAACCTGGGGGCTATAGTCCATGGGATTGTAAAGAGTCAGACATGACTTAGCGACTAAACAATATATATATATATATATATATATCTGAATCACTTTGCTATACACCTGAAACTAAAGCAACATTGTAAATCAATTATATTTCAACTAATTTTAATTAAAGTTTAAATTTTAAAAATTTTAGTTAAAAATAAAGACTAACACAATGTCACTCACTCAGCAGAATGCCAGTATCAGAGACCTGTTCCCTCTCATGTTCCTCTATATTCACAGTTGCTACAACCTTGCCTGACAAGTAGTAGATGCTCCAGAGATAGCAATTGAACACATAAATAAACAGTGATAAATTGTTCAAGAGAGGTCCTTGCTTTTGTCTGATTTTTTTCCCCATTATAAGTGCATTGCACTTTCCACAGCAGATGTGTTCTTCAGCAGTTACGTATGAGCTGAATTTTTGCAGGTGAAAATCTATTTAAAATGCATTAGTGCAGTTTTCTATTTGAGATTGTTCACTTCACGTGAATGCTCTGCTATCACTTCCTAACATCTGTTTTGTGAATTTCCTCCTTACGACACTCTTTTTAAGGAGATACCTATGCATTCTAAAGGACGTGTCTACATTCTCCTAAGAGAGACATGCCTGGGAGCATTTTCTAAAGTCACTTGCTGCTTTTCAGCATTCCAGATGAATCTTCTAATCACACTCACTGCAGCAGTCACCTTGCCTGACAAGTCTTCGATAACAAGCAGTAGAATTACTGAAGCCATGGGGACTTTATCCTTTGGGTACTGAGGCGACTTGGAGGGACCTGCTAAGTGAAGATTATTGTTTATTTATGACAAAGTCCTTTAATAATTTGTATTTGGCACTCAGTTGGGACTTTCAAGGAGCCAACCACAATCCTGGTAAAGGATTCCATTGGATGGGTCTTCTTTGATAACCCATGGCTGAAAAACACAATTCAAACTAGTAAACGAAGGAGAATTCATCAGTATAAATAAGTGGACATTCAGAAATAAGATTGCCTCCAGATCCCAAGAGAAATACACCCCCAGGACTAGATCCTCAGTCTCTCTGCTCTTTACCAGCTGTCCCACCAGACTCCCTGGCCATCTTCTCAGCCTCATGGCCAGTGGAAAATAAACACTTTCTCTACCCCATCAGATACAGAATGAAACGGATGACTCACATCTTGTCCTTGAACTGAAGGGCTGAGGCATGTTGATTAGCTGAGATTTAGCATTTCTGGTTGTGAACCCCAGTAAGAAAGCTCAAGACCCGTGTCACAGGCAGTGACCTCTACCTACCAGACATCTCAGAGGGGCTCAGAGGGACTCTCATAGACCATCTTTCTTTTAGTCCCAGGGAAAATGCATTGAACTGGAACTACACAGGCTCAAACGAATGTTGGATTCTAGCTACCACCATGAGTTTTATTTCTTTTATGAAGCCTTAGGGGCAGATTTCTAGGAAATCTGTTCAAAGCTGGTTGTCAAGATGCCCTTAAGAATTTCCCATCTTTCTCTCTTTGTCATTCTCTAGACAAACAACAGCAACAACAAATTCCAAAAGTAGATGGTAAATGCACACACGGGAAACCAGACTAGTTAAGAAACTCATTGGCCCCCACCCCCCCTTTGCATGGAGTCTAGGGTAGTTGCTTTCTGCCCTTGAAGATGCTGGGTTGTAAAACTGGATGGAATTGGCGCCACAGTGGTTGGGCTTCTCAGTGAACTCATTTCCCTCCATTTGCTTCCCCTGGTGGTACTGAGACTGCGGCATCCACCATCACAGAGCTAGCGGACCCGTCGAGTGAAGAGGAACTGAGTCCACAGGCTGACCTCACTGGGTCAGTTCACATCTTTAAACACGTGCAGGTGTCTACAGAGAGCCAGACTGTTTTGGTCACTGAGACTGAAGAGAACAGAGGTGGAGGAGTAGAGGGAAGGGCACCCAGACTCAAGCCAGAAGCTGAGACTTCAATCCAGAAGCCAGGGCTCCTGTCCCAACTCATTTGCTGTGTGACCTAGGAGTGGTTACTTGACCTCTCTGTGCCTCCACTCACTCCTCTGTGAAGTACAGAACAGCCTTCCTTTTTCATAGAGTCGGAATGAGGGTTATATGGGTTAGTGTGTGTAAAGCACAGTTTTTGATACTGGCACCTTGGGTGGTCCTATAACTATCACTTTTATGTGGACACTTCTTCAGAGGGCTCTGCATAATCCTGAGCCCTGCCACAGATTTCCCATAAAGAGACTGTGATGGTCGAGCAGTGATAGATCAGTGTTATGTGTTCATTGATGCAGCCCCAAATCACGCAGCTCCCTCACAGCCAAACTGAGTGCAGAAAAATTAAGCCAACAGTGGAGTTCAGTGAAAACTCGAGGGGTGTAATGGAAGAGAAGCATCAGCCTAGGTCTATCGATGGAGAAATAGCCTAAGAGGACTGCATGCATGCTCAGAACCTTGCTCATGTTTGGGAAGTCAGACTGGAAGAAATTATGCTGTATTTTTCCTTCGTTGAATAATTTCTAAATGACCAACCTGCTGTGACTCACGTTTTTCCCACAAAGATCTTGGTAGTTTTCCCACTCAAATGGAACAACTGAGAGTTAATGTGAAAAATATTACATATGTAATTTGGCATCCAGATTATATATTTTCCCCAAGAATTTTTCTTCCAGAAAGTACAAATTATACAACTCCTTTCCCATCATACTGATTTGAAAACATCAGTGTTGAGTGGATTGGACCCTGCGGTTCATTGATTGGAACTTGGAGATGCAGAATGAATCAATTTCACTGCCGAAGTAGCCCAGGTGGCCCTGCATATAAAGAGATGTGGGCCATGTTAACCCACTGGCAGGACTATGGTTCCCAGCATAGGTTACAGATTCAAACTAAATGGATTCTCTGTTAACTAATGTGCCCGCATCTGTGATACCAACCAGGGTTCTTGGCCTTCGTTATCAATAGAAATTTATCAGAGGCCAGAAAAGAAATTCAGGCAAGGCTTTATTGGGGCCCCTCCTGCAGCAGTGGGGAGAGAGAGCAAATAACAGGCTCCCTTGTGCTGTTGCTCCCCAAGTTGGGGGTGAGCTAGTTACTTATATGGGGTGAGGGGAGGAATGTGTCCTGAGGTTCAGCTGGAGGGGTGGCTTAAGTGTTTTGCCTACCCCTTTGCTGGTGTTGTGTGCAGGGGGCTTGTGTAGTACCCTGCTTTAGCTCCTGAACCCTTGTTTTAGCTCCCAGCTCTTCAGAAGCAGCGGTTGGATTTTTTGATCCTTTTGTATCTTGTCCATAATTTGCCCCAACTGCACATGTGCAGAGTTATAGTCCCTTATAGTTTCTTTATATTTTGTTATTCGAGGAGTTGTTTGTCCAGGTACAAGCACTGCAGCAAAGCGTCCTAGTCCCAGCCTGTCTCAACTGGTCAATAATTTTGGAGATTTGGCCTTATATGTTTATTCCCACTAACCACGAACTTGGTCTTTTCATCTAGTCTGCATTCTGGGTTTCCCTCATAACTCCTGGGGTACAAGTTTCCCCAGTCCCTTCTCCTTTCATCCTCTGTGACTTTCAGGTATTGCATATACTATTTCCCTAAGATGAACCCATGCAGGAACCAAAGCTTTGGCACTATTTAAAAGGCCCTGATTGCAGAGGTCTGTCAACTCCATGTCTGTGGGTTGACTTTTGCCTTCTTGCGAGACTTCTGGTTCCACAACCTGAGATGAATGAAAGTAGAGCTCAGTGCAACCAAAGCAAATGTGGATTCTCTAGACTGGATGCTGCTATTAAGCTGTGCTTTCATTCGAGGCCATTTTAGGGAAAAGAATGTTGGCTGACAGAAGAGCAGAATTATTTGTTGAGTGGAAAATCATTCAACCACCCCAGAATGATCATTGATTACATCAGATACATTCCCATACATCAAGAAAGATGAATGAAGATACTGACACTGCAGTTTTCCTGAATTCTCAGCTCCCAGATTCTTTTCTCTGTTGATCCTCATTCCCAGGATAGGCATAACAGAATCAAGAAATGAGAAAATGTTCAACCAAGTTTTTGATAGATACCACTCTGATTGCCTTCTAGGGCTACTTTTCATCAAGTTTTATGGTGTTTGTTGGAAAGGTTAAATGCATAACACGGTTAAGGATTGGTGCTGTTGTAAAGAACACTGTTTATCAAGAACACAATTAAATCTAGTTTCTGACCCTAAATGACACAACCACACACTTGGTGAGTGATGGGCATGGAAAACTCCATCTCCCAGACAAGCGAGACCCCTCAGAAAGCTCACAGGGCAAAGAGGAGTTTATTAAAGGCCACTTGGAGAGGTCAATAAACATTCATTGCGTTTTCTATACTGAGATGCACTGTGTGAGGTGAGATGCTCAAACTGGTCTACAGGCTCTTACAGCCCAGAATACTAAAAAAAATAAGAGTATATTGGCAATATTCCTGTAAGATTAAGAATCGGTTTATTCTTCTGATCAGGGCTTGGGAGAAGATATGAGTTATTAAATAAACTTACCCACAAGCTGAAGCTCCAATACTTTGGACACTTGATGCAAAGAGCCCGCTCACTGGAAAAGACCATGATGCTGGGAAAGATTGACAGCAGGAGGAGAAACGGGTGACAGAGGATGAAATTGTTGGATGGCATCACTGTCTCAATGGACATGAGTTTGAGCAAACTCTGGGAGATAGTGAAGGACAGGTGAGCTGGTGTGCTGCAGTCCACGGGGTCGCAAAGAGGTGGACACAACTTAGTGACTGAACAACAACAACCCAAGAACAAAATAATCAAATAAGTGTGTTTATGAGATAGATACCATAGATACCTTGAGGAAGCAGATTATTATTATTATTATTATTTGGCTACACCACACAGCATGTGGGATCTTAGTTCCCCAACCACGGATTGAATTCAGGCTCCTGCAGTGGAAGCTTGGATTCTTATCCCCTGGACCACCAGGAAGGTCCCTGGAAATAGATCTTAAATTACAATTTTGAGTGCACAAGCAGTGTGAACGGCTTTATATTTTCTTGGACAAAGATAAAAGTTTCAAGAGAGCGTAAAAACTAACACTTTTGTAGAAATAACTCTGTAGACATAGCTTATTTCCATCAAAATGAATAGCAATATGGTTTTATCATATTTGCTCCTGGGTTTGTTAAGGAATAAAAATGCTCAGATATAACATCATCTTTAAATAGGACCTTATGTAGAGTGTTGAGTTGAGGTGCTTTAAGAAAGAATCATTAGCAATGTGAAAAAGGTAAAGATTTTATTCTTTTCTTCTACAGAAATCCAACCTGCCCACTTAGTCCAGGCTAGGAAGGTAGGTCCATGCTACACAGTTGTTCAAGACCTAGACTCTTTCTAGTGTCTTGTTTTCTAGGACAGTGCCCTTGTCCAAATGGCCCAGCACCATTAAGTCCTTCTTTCAGTTAGAAGGAAAGGAAAGAACAGGTGGCTGTTAATGAAATTCCACTTATAGATGTGATCTTGGGGTTACACAGGTGATTTTTTTCTCACCTTCCAGTGGATACAACTTAGTTACATGTCTACAGCTAAGTGGTATCAGGTTGGGCAGAAAGTTTGTTCAGGTTTGGCCAATTCACAACCAATGAGCACTGAAGAATTGCTGCTTTTTAACTGGTGTTGGAGAAGACTCTGGAGAGTCCCTTGGGCTGCAAGAAGATCAAGCCAGTCAATCCTAAAGGAAATCAGTCCTGAGTATTCACTGGAAGGACTGATGCTGAAGCTGAAGCTCCAATACTTTGGCCACCTGATGCAAAGAACTGATTCAACGGGAAAGGACTCTGATTCTAGGAGAGATTGAAGGCAGGAAGAGAAGGGGATGACAGAGGATGAGATAGTTGGATGGCCTCAGTGACTCGATGGACATGAGTTTGAGCAATCTCTGGAAGTTGGTGATAGGGAAGCCTGGCATGCTGCAGTCCATGGGGTCACAAAGAGTTGGACACGACTGAGCGACTGAACTGAACTGATGTTATGAATATAGCAGATCACTAAGTCAGCTTGTGAATCAGGGTCCTGTTATTAGCAGGAAGAAGGGAAATGAATTGGAGGAGACAATTAGCAGTTTCTTCCACAACCACCTCCTCCAGTCTCATCCTTTTCTGCACTGTCCCATGATTCACCTCTGTCATTTGTTTGGTGTGCATCTCTATTTTATACGAATGTGAATTAATTTTCATTTTACATAAATAAAGATATTGAACATAGTGTTTGCAGTTTTTCCTTTCACTGAATTTGTTTTTTGAGATTAATCCATACCCATATTCATATATGATGAGGGTACGGCAACCACTTCAGTATTCTTGCATGGAGAATCTGGTGGACAGAGGAGCCTGAAGGGCTACGGTCGATAAAGTCACAGAGTCGGACACGACTGAAGCAACTCAGCACATAACACATATCTGTAATTCCTCCCCAGTGTGGTCTTAGCAACTCACCACCCCACCAAGTTACACTAGAATATCACCTCCTCATTCTTGCTCTCCTTCTTACTGTCAAAAGTCACAATCGGCCCCCACTCCAGTATTCTTGCCTGGAAAATTCCATGGACAAAGGAGCCTGACAGGCTACAGTCCATAGTGTTGCAAGGTGTCAGACATGTCTGAGCATGCACGCTATGCAGATGGATAAAAAAAAATGGTACCTTAACTATTTCATAATAAAAGTTAATTTCTATTTTGAATCTCCTGTTCTACTTGGTGGTAGAAATTCTTAGATGATTTGGTATACTCATACCCTCGATGGGGTGCTTACATAGAGAACAGTGAATAGATGACAGAGTCCTCAATGTCATGTTTTCCAAACACTTTACAGATGTCTAATTTACATTTTGTCAAGTTCCCTGTTTTTGTGTACAATTCAGTGTACATTTTGGCTTATGTACAGGATTGTGTAACCATCACCACAATCCAATTTTAAAACACCTTCATTACCCCAAAAAGATCATGGGGAGCCTTTGAAGTCAATCTCCCTCTTTGCCACCAGCCCCAGGCAACTATACACTTAATTTCTGTCTAGATATTTGCCTTTTCTGGACATTTCATATACATGAAATCATATAATACTTAGTCTTTTCAATGTTGTTGTGTTTCTAGCTGGTGTAATGTAACATGTCACTGAGTGTGTTTAGGGCATCGTTTTTAAAACTTTTTATTATTTAAAATAAAAATTTATTGGTTGCACAGGCTCTTCACTGAAGTGCTTGGGCTTCTCTAGTTGCCCAGAGGCATGTGGGTTCTTAGTTCCCTGAACAAGAATCGAACTGAGGTCCCCTGCACTGGCAGGCATGTTCTTAACCATTGGAACCAGGGAATTTCCTTTAGGGCATCTTATGTGCACAGTTTAGCACAACAGAGGCACCAAACTCCAAACATCATCAAATGCTGTTCCCTTGCTTCTAAACTCCTTCCCCTGGGAAACTCCTTCTGACTTCTCCCAACTCTGGGGTGACTCAGATTTGGGAGTTCTTTATCACCCCCTAGAACCTTCCACAGAAGTTTCCAAGAAATAATGCAGACTCTCAGAGATTTAGCTTTTTCTTTAGTTAGTGATCAGAGAGAAAAACACTTACTGTCATTTCTCAGCCAACTGATCTCAATAATTTTATCGACCAACCAGGTCTAGTCCTTGAGTTTCTGAGTAGTATTTCAGCCTAGCAGGCAGTTGTAATCACCTCTTTTCATGTTCCAGGTTTGTATCCCCAGTTCTTGCAAAAATGTATTGAAGGAAGCAGCAGCCAGCAGGGATAAAATCTCTTCATGTTTCTCAGCAGAAACCGTAATTGACAGTAATAGCTACAACTCCCAGCTCAGAGGCCAGTGTTATTTCTTTCCCCGCCCATCATTCTGAGATGGCAGAGTCTGATCAATGGTTTAGCGTCCTCGGCTTGTTACTGAAAAATGTGCAGTGCCACAAAACTGCTTAGAGATGGAAGCTGTTTAATTCAATTTGTAATCCTGCCTTGTTAACGAGATGATGATGAAAAGCCTTGCTACTTATTTCAATATTAATTTTAAATGATGGTCCTGTCAAGAAAAGTATTTCTATTTGGTTGTGAGGTGGATGTCTCTGTGAAGAAGCTTGACAGATAAGTGATTGAATTCTGGGATATTTGTGTTTCCAGGGCTTCCCTGGTGGCTTGGTGGTAAAGAATCTACCTGCCATGCAGAAGCCGTGGGTTTGATCCCTGGGTTGGGAAGATACCCTGGAGAAGGAAATGGCAACCTATTCTACTATTCTTGCCTGGGAAATCCAGGCAAGAGGACCCTGGCAAGCTACAATCTATGGGGCTGCAAAAGAGTCAGGTATGACTTAGAAACTGAACAACAACAACAGTTTATGTTTCCCAGGGAAGAGCGTGACAGTGGTTGGTACTTAGAGAGTACCGCTTTGCTCCTTCTGTGTACATGTGTCACTGTGTGTTGTGATGGGCATTTTTGAGTGATGGATGTTACCATACTCCACTGAAGGAAAACCACTTCAGTTTGCCATGAGTTGCTGGCTGAGGTGTCTTATTTATCTTCATGAAAGTACAGCCACTCAAGACTTTTTCCAGAGGAGCTTTTGAAAAGTTTTTCAGGGTTAGGTAAAAGAAAGTAGTTTTCAATTTAGCCAAGTTTCTGAGAAGCAGCCTGCAGCAAGTATGTGAACTTTGCTCCCCTCAGAAAGAGAACACGAAGGCTGAAGTCTGGCTCTGTGTCATCCCAGTGGAAGAAGGTTACGTATGCCTTCAGCAAACCCTGTAACATACTCTCAGCCACTCCGCAGACACAACCACCACTCTCCTGGCAAAAGACGGGAAAAAATACCCACAAGTCGCTACATCTAAATGCTGACCAGTGAAACAAATTGGCAGAGCAGGGCTGATGGGCATTTTCAACACAGAGCTGGTTGGTTTCTTCACTCACCTTCATTGGTTCATTGACTCATTTATTAGCGGGTACACTGTTGTACCTCTGCAGTCACACACTCTGGGCAAAGATGGTCCATATGACATAGCCCTTCCTTCCAGGAACTCTGATAGTCTAGATCAGAAATCAGAAACTCACAGCCACTAGCTGAGTATGGCCCACAGACAGCACTGCTGTTATCCAATGAGATGTTTTTCTTTTGAAGTATAATTGTTTTAAAATGTTGTGTTAGTTTCTGGTGTACAGCCAAGTGACTTTATATATCTATATATATCTATATATATACACATACACATGTATATATACATACACAAAGAGTTGGACACAGCTGAGTAACTAACAATGTATATATAGATATAGATAATAAATATACATGAATATCTCTCACTATACATATCCATTTCCATTACAGTTTTTTACAGGATGTTGAATATAGTTCTCTGTGCTATTCTGGTGGAGCTTGTTGTTTATCTATTTTATATTGTTATAAAATAGCTATAGATTATATTTGTTAATCCTATACTCACAATTTATCCCTCCCTTTTGTTTGTCTGTTTCTGTTTTGTAAATGGGGTCATTTATATCATGTTTTGGATTCCACATATAAGTGATAGCCTATGGTATTTGTCTCTCTTTCTGACTCACTTTACTTAGTGTGATAGTCTCTAGATCTACTCACATTGTTGCAAATGGCATTATTTCATTCTTTTTTATGGCTGAGTAGTATTCCATTGTATACATGTACCACACCTGTATCCATTCATCTGTCAATGGACATTTAGGTTGCTCCTAGGATGTGGTTCATGAAAATTCATTACATACCTTGTTTGAAAAATCAAGGGCTTTCATATGAAAATCTAGATTTCCAGCATCTTGAAAAATCAAAACAGTCTGTAATGACTGAGTGACTGCGCACATATACAAGTGGCAAGCATACCATATCATCTTCTAGTAATAATGATATTATGTCATTATTGTGTCAGTGTTCAAGTAGAAATAAGTTCATTGAAGGAAAATAGTGAAATTATAAGAAGCATGCTAATGCAGAACCTTGAGATTCACTTTTCATAGGGTAAAGAGAAAAAAGTAATCATAGAAAGAATAATGGTCTTATTAATCTACAGATATCATAATCAACAGTATACAGAACTTACAATGTGCTAGAATATATGTATATATATACACACACACATATGTATATGGTACATGTGTATGTATGAATATTAGGACATGTTAATAATTGTTTCACACAAATCCCGCCATATGTGTAATATCAAGACCCACATTTTACAAGTAAACAATCTGAGATAAGAAGAATTTAAGTAACTTTCTCAACACCCCAACAATAGTGTGGAGCTAAGGTTAAGAACACAGCCTGGCTCCTTTATCCTTACCTTCAACAGATGTACTCTGCTCTTATGTTGTTGTTTAGTCACTAAGTCATGTCTAACTCTTTTGTGACCCCATGGGCTGTAGCCCGCCAGGCTCCTCTGTCCTTGGGATTTTCCAGGCAAGAATACTGACGTGGATTACTGTTTATTTCTCCAGGGGCTCTTCCTGACCCAGGAATCAAACCTGCATCTCCTGCATTATCAGGTAGATTCTTTACCAATGAGCCACCAAGGAAGATACTATCTCCTAGATAGAAAAGGTTGACCCAGATGAGATCAAGTGACAACAGGGGTTAGGGACTGGTGATCAGAGTCACCAGGAAGAAGCATGAGGACCAAGGATAGTCCTTTGAAATCCACAAATAGGAGGTGATAATGGACAGTCATTTGGATTTTCTCCCAGCATATGTACCTGCCTTGCCAGTGAGTACACCTGAGTTCTCCTCTGGAGGCTTTCCCTGACTCATGGCTCAACCATGGAGTGAAAAGAGGACATTGGGAGTCTCTGACTCCTTCCACACATAATATCAGCATCAAATAAGATCATCAATACCATCTTTTCTAGATTCCACATATATGTATTAATACAGGATACTTGTTTTTCTCTTTCTGAGAGTACTTACTGTATGACAGTCCCTAGGTCCATCCACATCTCTGCAAATGACCCAATTTCATTCCTTTTAAGGGCTGGGTAATATTCCATCATATACATGTACCATATCTTCTTTATCCATTCATCTGTTGATGGACATTTATGTTGTTTCCATGTATAAATAGATAAGTAATAAAAACCTACTGTATAGCACAGGGAACTCAACTCAGTGCTCTCCAGTGACCTAAATGAAAAGGAAAAAAAATTTTAAGAGGTGATCTATGTATACATATAGCTGATCTCACCTTCATGGATCACAGCCTTGTCATGGTGAAGCAGCTTGCATAACTCAATGAAGCTATGAGCCATGCCATGCAGGGCCATCCAAGATAGATGGGTCATAATGAAGAGCTCTGAAAATCTGTGGTCCATGGGAGGAGGGAATGGCAACTCACTCCAGTATTATTGCCTGGAGAACCCATTGGACAGTATGAAAAGACAAAAAGATATGACGATGGGAGATGAGCTCCCCAGGTCAGACAGTGTCCAGTACGCTACTGGGAAAGAGCAGAGGGCAATTACTAATAACTCCAGAAAGAAATAAGCAGCTGGGCTGCAGCAGAAATGACACCCAGTTGTGAATGTGTATGGTGGTAACAGTAAAGTCTGATGCTATAAAGAACAGTTTTGCATAGGAACCTGGAATGTTAGGTCCGTAAATCAAGGTAAATTGGATGTGATCAAGCAGGAGGAGATGGCAAGATTGAACATTGACATTTTCTGAATCAGTGAATTAAAATGAATAGAAATGGGCGAATTTAATTCCAAAGACCATTATGTCTACTACTGTGGGCAAGAATCCCTTAGAAGAACTGAAGTAGCCCTCACAATCAAAAAAGAATCCAAAATGCAGTACTTCGTTGTAACATCAAAAAAGACAGAATAATCTCTGTTCGTTTCCAAGGCAAACCATTCAAAATCACAGTAATTCAAGTCTGTGCCCCAGTTCCTGATACCAAAGAAGCTGAACAGTTCTGTGAAGACCTCTAAGACGTTCTGGAACTAACAAAGTAGATGTCCTTTGCATCATAGGGGATTGAAACGCAAAAGATGGAAGTGAAGAGATACCCAAAGTAACAGGCAAGTTTGGCTTTGGAGTACAAAATGAAGCAGGACAAAGGCAAACAGAATTTTGTCAAGAGAACACACTGGTCATAGCAAACACCCTTTTCCAACAACCCAAGAGATGACTCAACACATGGACCTCACCAGATGGTCAGTACTGAAATCAGCTAGATTATGTTCTGTGGAGCTGAAGATGTAGAAGCTCTGTAGAGTCAGCAAAAGCAAGACCAAGAGCTGACTGTGACTCAGATCATGAGCTCCTAATTGCAAAATCTATTAGGCCATTCAGGTATGACCTAAATCAAATTCTTTATAATTATACAGTGGAAGTGATGAATAGATTCAAGGGATTAGATCCGGCAGACAGGGTATTGGAATAACTATGGACAGAGGTTCTTAACATTGTACAGGAGGCAGTGACCAGAACCATCACAAAGAAAAAGAAATGCACAGTTGCTCATCTCAGTCGTTGTGACCCTAAAGATCCACACATACTCTGTAAACAGGTGGATGTGCTGTGTTCCAGTAGAACTTTATGTACAAAAACAGAGAGAGGCCTGATTTGCTCTTGCCTCTAGTTTGTCAGCCTCTGGTGTAGACTGTATTCTAGAGGAGTTTGTTGGTGTTAAAAAGTACAAGAGCATCCGTGCCTCCACAGCATGATAATCCCTGTCATTTTCCTCTTCAGCTGGTCCTCCAGCATCGCAGTTGGTGGTGAGATTCAGATGTGGGAGTTGTGGTCCTGATGCTCTAGGAGGAGGTCTTGATAGTCGCTTATGGCAATGGTCCCTATATGGCATTTCTTAGTTTTTATTTTCAAACTTCTTATTTTAGATTGGGGTGTAGCCCATCAACTATGTGGTGCCAGTTTCAGGTGAACAGTGAATGGACTCAGCCATAGGAAAACATGTATCCATTCTCCCTGAAATTCCCCTCCCATTCTGCTGCTACTAAGTTGCTTCAGTCGTGTCTGACTCTGTGCGACCCCACAGATGGCAGCCCACCAGGCTCTGCCATCCCTGGGATTCTCAGGCAAGAACACTGGAGTGAGTTGCCATTTCCTTCTCCAATGCATGAGAGTGAAAACTGAAAGTGAAGTGACTGAGTCATGTCCGACTCTTAGCAACCCCATGGACTGCAGCCTACCAGGCTCCTCCATCCATGGGAGTTTTCAGGCAAGAGTACTGGAGTGGGGTGCCATTGCCTTCTCCGTCCCTCCCATTCAGACTGAATATAACATTTCTTGGAAACTTGTTGGAGTGGTTTATACTTTAAATTTCCTGTAGTAGAAGAGGAATTACAATCCTCAATTATGTCATCAGGCTGTGTGTCTTCACATCCTTTCTCTTCATACATTTGACCTTGGACAAGTAACCTAGCCCCTCTCTGCTTCAGTGTCTTCAGTATTTCCTGGAAATGGTAATATCTCTACTTCTAAGAGGTCTTTAGGAATTAAATGATCAAATACTTTGTATAGCATAAAGCAGATAGTAAATGCTCAAACTTTGTTAGCTCTTATAATCTTATTTATAGAATATCATTAGTTCCAATATTAGCATGGTATTAATGAATGCACTGTGCTTAGTCATTCAGTCATGTCCAAATCTGCAACCCCATGGACTATAGCCTGCCAGGCTCCTCTGTCCATGGGATTCTCCAGGCAAGAATACTGGAATGGTTGTCATGCCCTCCTCCAGGGGCTCTTCCCAACCCAGAGATGGAACTCCAGGTCTCCCACATTGCAGGCGGTTTCTTTACCATCTGAGTCACCAGAGAAGTCCAAGAATACTGGAGTCGGTAGCCTATCCCATCTCCAGGGGATCTTCCCAACCCAGGAAATGAACCAGGGTCTCCTGCATTGCAGGCAGATTCTTTAACAGCTGAGCTACCAGGGAAGCCTGGTATTAATGAATGCGTTGGTATAAATCTAGTACAGTATTAGCAGGAACACAAGCATTAGTATTAGTATTGGGACTAGGGTAAGGGATAGTGTTGGTATATAGTGTTAGTGCTCGTTGATATTAGTGTTAGGGTTAGTATCGGTATTAGGTTTAGTATTAGAAGTTGTGTTCCTATTGGAATTTAAACAGAGCAGGACCCTATGGGTCCTTGCTGCCCCTTCCCTCCCACCCCCGCCCCCCCGCCATGTCCTCTGCCTGCCTTTTGTCTATGGAAAACTTTAGTCAAAGAGTACGTTTAATCAGAGGAATGGAAACGTGCAAAAACAAAGGAAAACAAGTCAAAGGAGACCAAACAATAATAACGTAGTAATTAAGCATAGTCAAGGACCTTTAGTTCCTTCTTAAGCACTATAGAGAACATTCTGAGCCATACCCTGTGAGCTGTCTTACAGATACTGAAACTCCAGTTGGAAGAAGTTTAAGAAGTTAACTACATGATAACCAGATTGTACCCACAACATAAGCTGCCACAATTCTAAAAACTGGCCTTAAAGAAATGGGAACAAATGGACCCTGGAACTGAAGATCGTGTACATGCTAAGTCGCTTCAGTTGGGTCTGACTCTTTTGTGACCCTATGGACTGTAGCCCACCAGGCTCCTCTGTCCATGGGATTCTCCAGGCAAGGATAGTTGAGTGGGTGCTGTACCTAAAATAACCAAGATGATGCTGATCCAAGCACCAGTAACCAATTTCAAGATGACTGTCAGAGCTGACTGTGCTGTTTCTGCATGTATCCCCCTCCTACTGTCTATAAAAGCTCTTGCCCACTGGTTGACAGGGTGCGAGTGGGCCATTGGACAGACATCTGCTCTCCTCCTGCCCCGTCGCTGGCATCTGAAATAAAGCAAAGTTTCCTTTCCACTAGCCTGGCCTGTTTATTGGCTTTTGAGTGGTGAGCAGCCAGACTCCCCCCAACTCTTTTGGTAACAGAATCAGTGTTAATATTATATTAGGGTTAGGATTAAGGTTGGGGTTAGTTTTGCCATTAGTATTAGGGTTAGTACTTGTGTTAGTATCATAGTGTTAGTATTTGCGTTAGTGCTAGTTTTGGGTTTAGGGTCAAGGTTAGTGTCAGTGTTCGTGTTGGGTTCGGGGTCTGAGTTAGTATTAATATTAGTGTTGGATTTGGCACTGGGGTCAGTATTGGGATCAGTATTGGGTTTTGGGTCAGAGTCAGTATTAATGTTGGTATTGATATTAGTATTTGTGTCACCAGTCCTGAGAAACAATCACTCTGTGCTTTGGTTCCTGTTTCCATGATTGGTCAGGAGCATGTTCCATTGCAAGCATCAGAAACCCTGATGTAACAGGGGATTTAGGGCTGGGTGCATCTCATAAATCAATTCGTTACACAGGACGGAGGCACAGTGAGTTATCAGGAAGTGGTGTCCTAACTGGCCGTTGTGTAGAGACCATCAGAGACCTGAAGGAGCAGTGTGGGAACTGTGTACACTGCATAGTGGCCTGTCTCCGGTGGAAATTAATTAAGAGGTTCTAAAACTCACCCCGATGCCTTGATCCTCTCTGAGCCTCTGAGCCAGCATGTCAGGGTTGATCCCAGCCTCTTCCTCTTCTTTTCCTAATAGAGATTCTCTCTCCGGGGAGTCCATTAAGTATGCACCAATGGTTTGGCTGCTGGCCCGCTGCTGTCTGTAATACACAGTCATAAAATATGCAGCAGAAGATATTGTTTGCCTTCTGAGCAAACAATTCCAGCTCTAAATTATTAAACCTGAAAATAAGAAAGAGAGACATTTTTAGCAGTTAATCTTGTCTCCTAACTCTCCCGTCAGTGCCGGGGAAATTTGATTTGTGTTTTCAACTAATTCTTGCTGCATATTTAAAGAAGAGGGAGATTGCAGTGTTGTTCTCTTAAAAACCAACCAGGCAGTCTGGTGGGTGGGAGATGAATGAATAATCTATTTATTTTCAGGTCACTGGGAATAACAAAGATACAAAACTGTTTTTCCCCAAATGTCCCACTAAATCTATAATCCAGTAAGTTTAAGAAGCGCTTTAACCCTTTAAAATGCTCATTGGGATGCAGAAAGGGACAAAGCCGCAGTTTCAGGTGATGTATGTATATTACGGACAATTTGAGATGAGTGGAATGGTTTCTGACTCTAAGACTCCATCAACACATGCTCTCTTGGGAAAGAGCGATAATTGGCTTATTTTTTGTATTTTCCAAGAATTTAAGATAGAACGTGACACCTTGAAATGGAAGCATAAACACTTGCACTCTAACAAGGGAGGAAGCATAGGAACTTTTTTCCCAGTGCCTTAAGACTGTTTTGTATGTACAAATCACCTGGAGAGTGTGTTCAAATGATGACTCTGATCCAGGAGGTCTGGAGCAAGCTTGAGAATGTTCTTTTTAACCAGTTCTAAGAGATGCTGGTCTGTGGACCACACACTGAGTAGCCAAAGTTCGTCCTTGAGGAAAAAGTGGAATGACAACCTAATGTGTACCTTCTATCCATAAATAGAGCCAGGAAAGCAAAGTGTTGCCATGTCATTTGTTTTCTAGGAACCCACCAATCACCTTGATGTTTGAGACATTTTGACCTGCAGAAAAGACAAAAGCATGGTCTAAATCCCCATGAGTTCTACTGAATGTTAATTTCTTGGAGATTTACACCCAGACAGCTTTGTGGAGCCCTTCCTATTGTGATGCAATTTGTTGCCAGCTGTCTTTTGTCTGTTTCCCATTGTTTGTTTTGCTCCTTTTTGTTTTAAGTCACTCTTAATGTTTCAATAAGCTCTTTTAAATTTTCAGTAGTTTTTCAGTAATTTTCAGTAGGCAGCCAAATGTTGCATTTTCATACATGAGGTTTTGCTGATCAAGCTATTCCCCAGATACTTTCAGGGCAACTCTTTGTCTGCACCTCCTGTTTCTTGTGATGAGTATGTGCTGTAGGAATGTTGGGAGCACGTTGTTGAATCTCTATATTGGTGTGTCATCTCTGTGTGTCATTTGGTCTTGAGTTTGAGTCTATGAAATTTTATACTTTTGTTGCTGTTGTGCTGGATCTTCGTCTCAGCATGCAGGCTACTGTCTAGTTGTGGTGCTCAGACTTCTCCTTGTGGTGGCTTCTCGAGAACGGGCTCTAGAGCATGGGCTTCAGAAGTTATGGTGCACAGGCTGTTCCATGGTGTGGTGACCCAAGGATGAAAGAGCCGATAAAACCAAGGAGGGTCTTGGAATGCAGGAACAGAAAAACACATACCCTTATCATCTTTCCCTCCCCCATGTTGTAACTATTAACATATTTCAGGTCCTCCTGAACAGTATAACCTGTCTCCCTTCCTATCCTGTCACGTGAGTGTAGATGTCAGGCGAGGGTATGCTCCTCGGTTCTTGTCTCGTCACAACAAAGATTTGGAGTGACGGACATTGAAGCCCTCGGCGGGTCACACCTCTCGGGTCTTGGACAGACTGTGTTATAGCTCTTAAATAAATCAGTGTTACAGCTCAGAGTTACAGCTCTATTTTATTTAGAAGATGATAGCAGAAGATCCATCCTCCAAGCATGAGGGCGTGCTGATCCAAAAACGCGAAGAGAAAAGCACTGCAGCGCGTGGGGGAGAGAGGGAGAGTCCATCCTCAAAGCGCAGGGGGGGGGGAGCGAGCGCTTTGGCTCCTCTTTTATATGGTTTTTTTTTTGACCCCTGGGGCCATCCTATGCAAATTGGACTTAGACAGGAGTGCTGTTCTACCTGAAGTTCTCACTCAGGTCCTCGGATCTTCCTTTGACCTTCCTTGTTCTATTTTCGTGGGCTTTTCCCTTCCTTGTCTTCTAGCCACCGCCATTTTGGACTCCTGTTTCCTATTCTAACTACCTAACATATCCCATAAGGAGAAGATATTTGCCTTACTCTTCCCCTGCACCTAGTATGCGTGCTTCATCCAATCAGCAAACAACCTGCAAGACCCCTATCGACTCCTTGTACCCTGGGTATAAAAGTGGACTAAGGACCCATGTTCAATATCAGTTCTCCCTTGAGCTGGCCCACTGTTTTAACAGTGTCTTCCACTTGGTTAAACTTTATTCCCTCTCATTCAATCTCATGTCTGGAAATTCTTTTCCAACGTGCCCCCAAACTATGACACATGGCATGTGGAATCTTCACCGAACAGGGGCCAAACACATGTGCCCTGCATTGGCAGGGAGATTCTTAACCACTGGATCACCAGGGAAGTCTGAAAACTAGAATTGCTACTGTCCCTGGACACCTGGCTTTTGGGGAAATGTGCAGTCTAAGCCTTCACCTGAACTCTCATATTTCACTCTTTCAAAAAACTTCATATTGTGAAAAGAGGCCAATTTTCTAAGTTACATATAAAGTTGACAAAACTCAAGATGCCATAGTGTGAAAATTGACCTAGCCTAGCATTTTTACCTACAATAAAAATGATGCACACAATCATGGAAAAATAATGATTTCTAGTTAATAGTGCTTCCTAGGGTTAATAATTAGGGTCTCCTCTTCTTTCTGATTCAGCTGAATCAATATTTTCTTTAATACTTGAGGTTTAGGTCTTTGTGTTTTCTACTATCAAGCAGCACAGGGCAACAGTGGGTAGCCTATACTTTTCTACTTCACAGATCACCTTACCTGTAAACTGCCCTGCTAAAGGGATCTCGAGTCCAGCACTGCTGGTCAATATGATGGATAAGAGACAATTATTATTTTTGCTGGAGCAAGTCTCTATACTGTAAGTATTGCCTAGAGATGATTTTTCAGGGATGATTATAGTAATACTTGGTAATTGAATACCCCTTTTCAGTTTGATGGGCTGGAAAGAACTTAAGTGCTCAAAAAACTGTGATCTGATGTTCTAATCTTGACTTAAATTATAGTGGCCTGAAAAGTGGTAAATTTCAAAGAAAGAGTCTTGTAAACTGGCTTCTGAATTGACGTTTGATTATCAGCTAGAAGAGTTTGATATTTAAACTGACTCTTGAATATTTTAGCATAGAAGTTCCTTTTCAATAGCAGAATGGAAATTTCAATTGTTATTGAAATCTCGTAGGCTTTTACAGTACTTCAACCACCAACAAGTTTTTTCTAAGAACATGATGCTGTGTTTAAGATGATGGAGTCTGACCCATCAATTACACTCCTGAGTGAATTATACTCCAGAAGAAATGCGTGCATGTATGTTACCAGAAGATATGGACTAGAATGTACATAGAACATGGGCCAAACTGGCAGACTACTGAAATACCCTGTAAGAGTAGAATGAATAAATTCCAATGTAGTCACACAATGCAACACAATACTGCTATGAGAATTAATGATCCATGATCATACTCAACAACAGAGATGAGCTCATGTTAAATGAAAGGAGTAGAACATAGGAGAGTCCACACTCTGTCATTGCATTTACATGAAGTACCAAAACAGGGAAAACTAATCTATGCTTTGAAGTAGGAGAGCATGGCAACCCATTCCAATATTCTTGCCTGGAGTATCCCATGGACAGAGCAGCCTGGCGGGCTACAGTCCATGGGGTTGCAAAGCGTTGGATACGACTAAAGTGATGTAGCAGGCACACGTGCATCCCTTGAACGGCCAGGTACATGATTACTGTTGGGCAAAAGGGCAGTTTCTGGAGAGGAACTTCTGGGATGTTGTTAATTTCCTGTTACTTGATTCAGTTGCTGACTACCTGACTAATTTTATGAAAAGTTGTCAAGCTCTGCCTCTATGCCATGTGGACTTTCATGAAGGTATAATATTCTTCATGACAAAATTTAAACAATTATAAGGGAATCAAACCAACACCAGAGCCAGACTGCCTGGAGTCAGATACTGGGTTTTCACTTCAGAGCCACAGAACCTGAGGAAACTCTGGTAACCGTGCTGGGTTTACATTTCCTTACGTGCAAAATGGGAGTTGTAAGAAAAATCTACCTCAGAGATGGTAGCAAGCACTCTAGAAGCACTTGTTAAATAAATTATTTAAAAAAAAAAAAGAACAAGGAAAAAAACAGAAAGACTATTACCAACCTAATAGAAATGAAAAGGTGTAATTCCAAGTCAGATGATTGTTTGAAAGGATAGACGTGATTCCCAGTGTTCTCAGAGGCAGATAATCCTTTTGTGAGTCATTCAAAGCCAAATTGCCCTCATTTGCTAGGTTTTCTGGGTAACTTTATCACTGTTTATTGGTCTGGCTATGAGTTCCTATGAGGAAAGTAACAAGGAGTCAAATACTAAAACACATAGTTGCGCTTAAAGATAACTGTGTTGTAAAAAGAAAAAAGCAGGTGTGCAAAAGATGATTTCAAACACAATGTGTGTGTGTGTTTGTGTGTGTGTGTGTGCACTCACTCAGTTGTGTCCAACTCTTTGCAACCCCATGGACTGTAACCCTCCAGGTTCCTCCATCCTTGGAATTTTCCAGGCAAGAATACAGGAGTGGATTGCCATGGCCTCTTTCAGGGATTCTTCCTGACCCAAGGATTGAACGTGCATCTCTTAGGTCTTCTCTGGATTCTTTCCCACACATTAAGCTTCTGAAATTAACCGTGAGTTTCCGTTGTATCTTCCACCTCTCATCACCTTACAGGGGTGATTAAATGGCCAGGTGACTTATATCAAAGTTGCTTCCAGTGATCGAGGCTCCACCTTTCAATGCAGGGAGTGCAGGTTTGAAAACTGTGCAGAATGTCTTACCTTCTTTTTATGCTTATTGAATGCAGACTATTAAGCCTGTAATTTAACCGCCTACGCTTACCCACATGGGTTTGTGTGTGTGCACGCGTGTAATTGTGTGCAGGGCTGTGAACATATTCAGATATGGGCTGAACAGGACTGAAAGAATGTTTCCACAACATTAAATCACGTGTTGCAATGAAAACCGTCTCCAGGATAACACATTTTCATCGTTTATTACCCATAATCAGGTTTATTACATGTAATCCATTGATTGAATTAAAGGCATATTCTGAGGAGACCTATCTGACTGAGGGCACCGGTATTCCTGGGTAATGAGCTCCCTGCATCATCCAAAGGCATGTCATGATTGAAATTAACACTCATTGCCTCTATTTGTTTCTGTCTCTGAAGCTGCTTAAGACACTTACTTCAAAATTTACTCCATCCACCTCTGCCACTTGTGTCGACTGAACTTTTCCAAAGACATGAAAACATATAGCCAGCAATAATGGTGCTGATGGCTACCTTTGAAAATAGCTCCACGCTGCCACAGTTCACCGAGCCTCTATAGTGAGGAAATGGGATCCTGCACGTAGCTGAATGGAGAATGGGGGCGGCATTCTTCCATTTAGAGCTGGCCTGTTCTGCTTCAGGGCAGAGAGCCCTAAGAGGTAGCTAGCAGAGCATGGAGAGACCCTATTATTTCATTTTCTATTTCAGAGGAAGCTCTTTAGCTTTCAACTGCCTTTGACATTATTTGTCTCAGGTTCCCCCAAAAACTTTTGATTAGCTCCTGAGAAATACATTTAGCTATGGAGAACTTTGAAAGTGTGTGTGTATCAGGACACAGTCTGACCACAGATTTCAATTAGCTTGAAGAATTCTGAGTGGCAGAACTGCCCTCAAAGTGCTGGATAACTGAAAGTAGCCTTGTTTTGATCAACTTTGGAATATCCATGTTAGGCCTAGAATATGGCCTCAAAGGCTGGACTTGCCTGCCTCTGGAGAACTGAATATATGATGTGCATGGTCTTGCCCTTAAAATACCGTCACAAATTTTAATTAAAATACCCTTTGAGGTTGGGGGCACCTGATTGTTCTCCACTATATTTTGAAGTTTCACTTTGAGAAAATGATTATTTTGATGTGACCTTGAAAAAGAAAAGAGGTTGTAGTGATCATTAAATGTCATGAGGAGAGATGTGTGCAGATATTTCAGGATATTGTGCAGCAGGAGCAGAAACTGATAAGTTTGCAAAATAATGTTGACTTTGAAAATGGTGACTGTAGTTCAGACATTCTTATGATGTGAACACTTTACTGTTCGTGTATTTATACCTACTTCACTCCACTTTAAGATGGCTTAAAGTGGCTCGATGACCATAGTTAATCATAGAAAAGATAAAATGTAAAGAATTAGGGAGTGAAAGGAAAACACAGATGGAAACAGAAAAGTTAAGTAAGGATTCATAATGGAAATAAACACCACATGGTTCTTCACAGTTGCAGGTGGTAAATCAGATGCTTCTAGAAATCCTAATGGTCAACAGATCAAAGAATGCAATCAAGTAAAAGGTTCAAAGTGACCACAAAATGAATCCAAACCAATAACTCAGGGATGCACAACTTCTGTTGGTAACAGGATCTAGATGGAGGTTTTATGTTGATCCTCAGAGAAGGGACACTATGGAATATGGTGGACCATGCCCTTGGCAATATCTCAAAAATTGGAAGAATATTTCACTTTTAATTCTACTATTTCATTTAACATTTCTTAATGAAAGTTGAGAATGTAATGCATTTGCTCTTCCCTTTTCTGGAATGCTATTCTCTAAGATGTCCCCATAGTTTATATCTCTCTTGAATTATGATTTGTTTGAAATGCCTGATGTCCAGAGAAGCCTTCTGTATTTGTTTTCTGGAACTACCATAACAAAGGACCACAGACTGGGTGGCTTAAACCACATGAATTTATTTATTTTCTCATGGTTCTAGAGGCTGGAAATATGAACTCAATGATTGATTTCTTCTGAGGCTTTGCTCCTTGATTTGCACCTGCCATATTCTCTTTCTGTCTTCAATTGTCATTCCTCTAAATGACTGTGTCTATTTCCCAGTCTTCTCTTTTTATAAGGACACAAGTTGTTTTGGATTCAGTTCAGTTCAGATCAGTCACTCAGTTGTGTCTGACTCTGCGACCCCATGAATCGCAGCACGCCAGGCCTCCCTGTCCATCACTAGCTCCAAGAGTTTACCCAAACTCATGTCCATTGATTCAGTGATGCCATCCAACCATCACATCCTCTGTTGTCCCCTTCTCCTCCTGCCTTCAATCTTTCCCAACCTCACGGTCTTTTCAAATGAGTCAGTTCTTCACATCAGGTAGCCGAAGTATTGGAGTTTCAGCTTCAACATCCGTCCTTCCAATGAACACCCAGGACTCATCTCCTGTAGGATGGACTGGTTGGATCTCCTTGCAGTCCAAGGGACTCTCAAGACTCTTCTCCAACACCGCAGTTCAAAAGCATCAGTTCTTCAGCACTCAGCTTTCTGTATAGTCCAACTCTCACATCCATACGTGACTGCTGGAAAAACCATAGCCATGACTAGATGGACCTGTGTTGGCAAAGTAATATCTCTGCTTTTTAATATACTGTCTAGGTTGGTCATAACGTTCCTTCCAAGGAGTAAGCTTTTAATTTCATGGCTGCAATCACCATCTACAGTGATTAGGATACCCTAAAGACCTCATTTAAGGTTAATGTCTTCTTCAAAGACCATGTCTCCCCAAAGAGTCACATTTTGAAGTACTGGGCAGTGGGAAGGATAGGACTTGAATATATGAAAATTGAGAGGACATCATTCAGCCCATAACATCTATTCTTGTTGTTCAGTCTCTAAATTGTGTCCAACTCTTGGAAACCCCATGAACTGCAGCATACCAGCCTTCCCTGTCCTTCACCATCTCCTGGAGCTTGCTCAAACTCATGTCCACTGAGTCAGTGATGCCATCCAACCATCTCATCCTCTGTCATCCACTTCTCCTGTCTTCAGTCTTTCTCAGCATCCAGGTCTTTTCCAATGAGTTGACTCTTCACATCAGGTGACCATAGTATTGGAACTTCAGCTTCAGCCTGGTTTACCATTGCCTTCTCCAGTTGACCATGTTTTGTCAGAACTATCCACCATGACCTGTCCTTCTTGGGTGGCCCTGCATAATATGGCTCATAGTTTCCTTGAGTTACACAAGACTGTGATCATGTGATCATTTTGATTCGTTTTCTGTGATTGTGATAACATCTTCTATGCCTACTGTATTAAAAGTGGGCCTCTATCGCCTCCCATGGTTATGTATTCTTTAGAGCTTTTCTCTTAGATAAAAGAAAATGGACTTGGAAATGGACTTCAAGGAAAAGAGTTGACTGCAGAAGTTTTACTGGTGAGGCTGTGGGGAAATACACTTACTAGGAAGTAGAGGAAGAGGGGATGGGAGAAGGGGACACTGACCTCCAATTCAATGAGGC
Organism: Antilocapra americana; assembly: GCA_007570785.1. NCBI lineage: Eukaryota > Metazoa > Chordata > Mammalia > Artiodactyla > Antilocapridae > Antilocapra > Antilocapra americana. Next base: position 13,176,541 of record ML663006.1, on the reverse strand, counting down.
TTCAACTGATCCAGATGATTCTAATATGCTCTCCAGGAGAGGACATTGATATAAGTGGTCCCTTTGCCACACTTTCTTCCCATATCTGATTGGATTAAGTGGTCCAAGCAGTTTAGTTTCCTTGTACTCAAAAATGGTGGTTCTTAATCATAACTTTATATTTGGTTGATGCAAGGCAATTTTTTAAAACCCAGAGACATGCCCAGTGCACACTCCAGAAAGATTAAATCAAACTGTATGGGAGGCATCAGTATTACCTGGCAATGCAGGTGATCCTCAAAATGCAGCCCATGTCATAAACCTCTGTTCTGAAACAACACCCATCTTGAGTCTGCAGTGTAGACACAACTGTGATGTTTGGCCTGAACCACAGTCTCTCATGATTGGGCTATTTTTAAAGTACTGTGTTTACTGACTGCTGTACTGAATAATTTATTGAATTATTATAAAGTTGAGCGTAATACATTTGGCGTTGACTTATCATCTCCTTTACATGAAGTGGCAAATGACTGTTGGATGTTGTGGCAGAAATGATGAGAGATAAAGGAAGCTGACGGGCATCCACGTTCCCTGTGCATTGCGCTGTGGCTGACATTTATGTCACTTTGAGGATTCCTCTGGTTGACCATGCAAAGACAAAGCTGTTCATTTTTTATATATTTATTTGTGTATTTATTCACTTGGCAGTCTTGGATCTTGGTGGAGGCACCCAGGATCTTACATTTCAACACAAAGCCTTCCCTAGTTGCAGCACCTAGTCTTCCCTAGTTGCAGCACGCAGCCTTTTTCTTTAGCTGTAGTGCATGGGCTCCAGAGTGTAGGGACTTAGTTGCCCCACAGCATGTGGAATCTTAGTCCCTTGACCAGGGATTGATTCTTAACCACTGTATCACTGGGAGTTCCGGCATAGCTATTCTAAGTGGCTGGAGTACTTTGGTCTGCTCAGGTAGGGAGAGTGCCAGGTAGAAGTTGTTATGATGTTTCCTGGAGCTGGAGTACATTTTGGTGCTTCCCCGGGGATGACCTGAAACCCCACCAAAGTAGAGTTTTTGGAATATTATACTCCACTGCTACCCTACCAACTTCTATCCTCCTTCTCTAACACTTCCTGGGTCAGTGGGTGAGTGGGTTGTTTACATCTAGTAAGCCAAACTATGTTAAGCAGGCTTGGGGCAAAATGAGTGTCCTTCTTGCTGTCACTCTTCAGGCCTTACGATGCAGTTACCCAAAGGAAAAACCACAGGCAACCTGAAAATGCTCAATACAGCTCTTGGGTCTCGGTGATTATTTGAGTTTCTCAGAAGAAAGCTGTGAGTCTCTTCCATGACTCTCTTCTCCCCAACACTGGTCCTCACTTCTCACCTAGAGACCTCCTATTCCTATCATCTCTGAATCCCCTTCTACTCTCAGACCAAAGCATCTACTCTGGACAGAATGATGTTTTTCTCTCTCCAAAATTCATGATGAGGGCCTTAGCCCCACTGTGACTGTATTTGGAGACAGGGCCTTTGGAGGCAATTAAAGTTAAATAAGGTCATAAGTAATAAGGTCATAAGGTCATGTTGATAAAAGCAGGGTCCGATGCTGTAAAGAGCAATATTGCATAGGAACCTGGAATGTTAGGTCCATGAATCAGCAAATTGGAAGTGGTCAAACAGGAGATGGCAAGAATGAATGTTGACATTCTAGGAATCAGAGAACTGAGATGGACCGGAATGGGTGAATTTAACTCAGATGACCATTATATATACTACTGTGGACAGGAATTCAGTAGAAGAAATGGAGTAACCATCATGGTCAACAAAAGAGTCCAAAATGCAGTACTTGGATGCAATCTCAAAAATGACAGAATGATCTCTGCTCGCTTTCAAGGCAAATCATTCAATATCACGGCAATCTAAGCCTATGCCCCAACCAGTAACACTGAAGAAGATGAAGTTGAACAGTTTTATGAAGACCTACATGCCCTTTTAGAACTAACACCCAAAAAAGATGTACTTTTCATTCATTACTCCAGAAACACCTGGAGTAACAGGCAAATTTGGCCTTGGAGTACAGAATGAAGCAGGGCAAAGGCTAATAGAGTTTTGCCAAGAAAACACACTGATCATAGCAAACACCCACTTCCAACAACACAAGAGAAGACTCTACACATGGACACCACCAGATGGTCAACACCGCAATCAGATTGATTATATGCTTTGCAGCCAAAGATGGAAAAGCTCTATACAGTCAGCAAAAACAAGACCAGGAGCTGACTGTGGCTCAGATCATGAACTCCTTATTGCCAAATTCAGACTGAAATTGGAGAAAGTAGGGAAAACCACTAGACCATTCAGGTATGACCTAAATCAAATCCCTTATGATTATACAGTGGAAGTGAGAAATAGATTTAAGGGACTAGATCTGATAGACAGAGTGCCTGAAGAATGATGGACAGAGGTTCATGACATTGTACAGAAGACAGGAATTAAGACCATCCCCATGGAAAAGAAATGCAAAAAAGCAAAATGGCTGTCTGGATATGGAGAGGCCTTACAAATAGCTGTGAAAAGAAGAGAAACGAAGAGCAAAGGAGAAAAGGAAAGATACTCCCATCTGAATGCAGAGTTCCAAAGAATAGTAAAGAGAGATAAGAAAGCCTTCCTCAGTGATCAATGCAAAGAAACAGAAAAACAACAGAATGGGAAGGACTAGAGATCTCTTCAAGAAAATTAGAGATACCAAGGGAAAATGCAAAGATGAGCTAAATAAAGGACAGAAATGGTATGGACCTAACAGAAGCAGAAGATATTAAGAAGAGGTGGCAAGAATACACAGAAGAACTGTACAAAAAATATCTTCATGACCCAGATAATCACGATGGTGTGGTCACTGACCTAGAGCCAGACATCTTGGAATGTGAAGTCTAGTGGGCCTCAGAAAGCATCACTACAAACAAAGCTAGTGGAGATGATGGAATTCCAGTTGAGCTATTTCAGATCCTAAAAGACGATGCTGTGAAAGTGCTGCACTCAATATGCCAGCAAATTTGTAAAATTCAGCAATGGCCACAGGACTGGAAAAGGTCAATTTTCATTCCAATCCCAAAGAAAGGCAATGCCGAAGAATGCTTTAACTACTGCACAATTGTACTCATCTCACATGCTAGTAAAGTGATGCTCAAAATTCTCCAAGCCAGGTTTCAGCAGTCCATGAAGAGTGAAATTCCAAAAGTTCAAGTTGGTTTGAGAAAAGGCAGAGGAACCAGAGATCAAATTGCCAACATTCGATGGATCATTGGAAAAGCAAGAGAGTTCCAGAAAAACATCTATTTCTGCTTTATTGACTATGCCAAAGCCTTTGACTGTGTGGATCACAATAAACTGTGGAAAACTCTTCAAGAGATGGGAATACCAGACCACCTGACCTGCCTCTTGAGAAACCTGTATGCAGGTCAGGAAGCAACAGTTAGACCTGGACATGGAACAACAGACTAGTTCCAAATAGGAAAAGGAGTATGTCAAGGCTGTATATTGTCACCTTGCTTATGTAACTTATATGCAGAGTACATCATGAGAAATGCTGGGCTGGAAGAAGCACAAGCTGGAATCAAGATTGCCGGGAGAAATATCAATAACCTCAGATATGCAGACGACACCAGCCTTATGGCAGAAAGTGAAGAGGAACTAAAGAGCTTCTTGATGAAAGTGAAAGAGGAGAGTGAAAAAGTTGGCTTAAGGCTCAACATTAAAAAAACTAAGATCATGGCATCTAGTCCTGTCACTTCATGGGAAATAGATGGGGAAACAGTGGAAACAGTGTCAGACTTTTTATTTTTGGGCTCCAAAATCATTGCAGATGGTAATTGCAGCCATGAAATTAAAAGACACTTACTCCTTGGAAGGAAAGTTATGACCAACCTAGATAACATATTGAAAAGCAGAGACATTACTTTGCCAACAAACATCCGTCTATTCAAGGCTCTGGTTTTTCCAGTAGTCATGTATGGATGTGAGAGTTGGACGGTGAAGAAAGCCAAGCACCAAAGAATTGATGCTTTTGAACTGTGGTATTAGAGAAGACTCTTGAGAGTCCCTTAGATTGCAAGGAGATCCAACCAGTCCATCCTAAAGGAAATCAGTCCTGGGTGTTCATTGGAAGGACTGATATTGAAACTGAAACTCCAATACTTTGACCACCTCATGCGAACAGTTGAGTCATTGGAAAAGACCCTGACGCTGGGAAGGACTGGGGGCAGGAGGAGAAGTGGATGACAGAGGATTAGATGGCTGGATGGAATCACCGACTCGACGGATGTGAGTTTGTGTAGATTCCGAGAGTTGGTGATGGATTGGGAGGCCTGGCATCCTGGGATTCATGGGATCACAAAGAGTCAGACATGACTGAGCGACTGAACTGAACTGAACTGAAGGTCATAAAAGTAGAGCCCTCATCTGATAGGATCAGTTGTCTTTGGGTAATTCTTTGGGGACAAGGAGGGAAACGCATTCTTACACATTCTGTTTTATTCTTAAAGCTTTTCATTTTTTTCTTTTACTTACTTGTTTTTTAAATATTTCCCTAAGAATCTAGATTTTTGAAATTTAGTATCCAGGAAGGAAACTCCATTCTTTCTTGTTTCTCAGAAGCGCTAAGCACCCACTAGTTTCTCTCCCTGATAGTGTGAAAGGAAGAAAAGAGAAAAATCAAGAAAATAGCCAGTTAACATTTTTTTCAAAAATGTTATCCTACCATAATCCTCAGGTGACTTGGCTTCATTTTGTACCTTGTAGTCCTTAAGTATCCTGTATGATACTGTCAGAATGGATCCATGACATGCAGTTGTCAGAACCTATAGAGCTTACAGCACAGTGAGCCTTAAATCATGTAGGACGTCAGAGCATCTTAGGAAGGAATACAGAGGGTGACAAGACAATTTAACTGTAATACAAATGTATAAAACAATCTGTCTTCCTCCTCATAACCAAAAACTCTAGTCTTATCATGAGAAGAAACATCAAAAATATTTCAGTAGTGGAGATATACTACAGAATATCTTACCAGTATGCCCCAAAACTGGTAAGGTCATCAGATGCAAGGGAAGTCTGAGAAGCTTTTACAGCCAAGAAGAGCTAAGGTAATGCAAAAGCTAAATATTTTGTAGAAACCTGGATGGGGTGCTGAACAGAAAAAGAACAGTAGATTAAAACTAAGCAAATATGGATAAATTATGGACTTCAGTTAATAATAATGCAGCAATATTGGTTTATTAATTGTAACAAATTATTGTTGTTCAGTTGCTAAGTCAGGTCTGACTCTTTGTGACCCCATGGACTGCGGCATGCCAGACCTCCCTGTCCCTCACTATCTCCCGGAGTTTGCTCAAACTCGTGTCTATTGAGCCTGTGATGCCATCCAAGCATCTCATCCTCTGTCCTCCTCTTCTCCTTTTGCCTTTGATCTTTTCCAGTATGGTATGTTGTAATAAATATACGTTAGTAATCTAAGATGTTAATTGTTGGGGAATTTCAGTATTGAATATATGGAAACTCTCTGAAATGTGTTCTCAATTTTTCTGTAAATCTAAAACTATTCTAAAAATTAAATCCTATTTAAAGGAAAAAATGGATGAACTAGATCTTTGCTTTCTCGAGTTAATATAAATATGACCTTGTTGACACTAATAAGATACAGGAAATGTTTATTACATGCCAAGAAGTTTCTACGTAACTTTTTTTTTAACAAATTCATGATGCTTATTTTAAGATTTCTCTATTTTTATGAGGCCCAAATAATTATCACTTAAATACAGTTATCATTGGAAAGGGGCTTGACAGATGGGGTAGTGGAGGGGTAATAAATTAGGCTGGAAGGAAAAGGATAGAGTTAGTCACTCAGTCTTGTCCGACTCTTTGCGACCCCATGGACTGTAGCCCACCAGGCTCCTCTGCCCATGGAATTCTCCAGACAAGAATACTGGAGTGGGTGGTAATTTCCTTCTCGAGGGGGTCATCCTGACCCAGGGATCAAACCTGGGTCTCCTGCATTTGTAGGTGGATTCTTTACCATCTGAGCCACCAGGGAAGCTGGTGGAAGGCTGGAAGGATTTGTTCACATAAGTGATGACATGAAGTCATTTTCCACAATGCATTCAGATGTATGTATCTACCTAAAGAAAACTTGATATGCTAGTCTTTTCAGGCTGTTCTAACTAATTACCTTAGACTCAGTTCAGTTCAGTCACTCAGTCGTGTCCAACTCTTTGCGACCTCATGAACAGCAGCACACCAGGCCTCCCTGTCCATCACCAACTCCCGGAGTCCATCCAAACCCATGTCCATTGAGGCGGTGATGCCATCCAGCCGTCTCATCCTTTGTCGTCCCCTTCTCCTCCTGCCCCCAATCCTTCCCAGCATCAGGATCTTTTCCAATGACTCAACTCTTCACATGAGGTGGCCAAAGTATTGTAGTTTCAGCTTCAACATCAGTCCTTCCAATGAACACCCAGGACTGATCTCCTTTAGGATGGACTGGTTGGATCTCCTTGCAGTCCAAGGGACTCTCAAGAGTCTTCTCTAACACCACAGTTCAAAAGCATCAATTCTTCAGCGCTCAGCCTTTTTCACCGTCCAACTCTCATATCCATACATGACTACTGGAAAAACCAGAGCCTTGAATAGACAGACCTTTGTTGGCAAAGTAATGTCTCTGCTTTTCAGTATGCTATCAGGTTGGTCATAACTTTCCTTCCAAAGACTAGGCGTCTTTTGATTTCATGGCTGCAATCACCATCTGCAATGATTTTGGAGCCCAAAAAAATAAGGCCTGACACTTTCTCCACTGTTTCCCCATCTATTTCCCATGAAGTGATGGGACTAGATGCCATGATCTTAGTTTTCTTAAAGTTGAGCCTTAAGCCAACTTTTTCACTCTCCTCTTTCACTTTCAGCAAGAGGCTCTTTAGTTCCTCTTCACTTTCTGCCATAAGGGTGGTGTCATATGCATATCTGAGGTTACTGATATTTCTCCCGGCAGTCTTGATTCCAGCTTGTGCTTCATTTAGCCCAGCGTTTCTCATGATGTACTCTGCATATAAGTTACATAAGCAAGGTGACAATATACAGCCTTGACGTACTCCTTTTCCTATTTGGAACCAGTCTGTTGTTCCATGTCCAATACCATAGACTGGGATTAAACAATAAATATCTATCTCTCACAGTTTGGGAGATGGGAGTGACTGAGATCAAGGTGCCAGTATATTCAGTGTCTGGTGAGGGCCCTCTTATGGTTTATAGATGGCTTCTCCTCGCTGGGTCCTCACCAGTGGTAGGGGCCAGGGAACTCTCTGGGGTCTCTTTTAAAAGGGCACTAATCCCATTCATGGGGGCTCACCTCATGATCTAATCACTTCTAAAATTCCCATCTCCTAAAACCATCAAATTAAGGGTTAGTGTTTAACAGATGAATTTTGGAGGGCCCCAGACATTCAGTCTGCAGCACTTGGCATCTGACTTTCTAAATATTTGCAATAGAATGGTGCCTTAGTAGGTTGGTTTTTCTAATAACGAGAGGATTCCCTGTTTGTGTTTGTTCCCTATGGCTTCTTTAACCAGTCACCACTATAGTTAGACTTAAAGCAATAGACATTTATTCTCTCACAGATCTGGAGTCAGAGGCTGCAGTCAGTCTCACTGGTGTCTGCAGGGCTAGTGCCTTCTGGCAAGTCTGACGGAGAAACAGTTTCCTCGTCTTCTTGAGCTTGTAGAGGCCCCTGTATTCCTTGGCGTATAACCTCTCCTTCCATCTTCAAAGCTCACCCCTCCAGTTTCTGTTTCTATCATTCCCACATGGCTTTGTCTCTTTCTGTGGGGAAATCTCCCTCTTATGAGAACACTTGTAATGACATTTAGGACCTGGCTAGATAATCCAAGATAATCTCTTCATCTCAAAAGCCTTAATTTAATCACAGCTGCAAAGTCTTTCTTAGCTGTATAGGAAGCATTTGCAGCTTCTGTGGATTAGGAGTTTGTGTAGATTCCGAGAGTTGGTGATGGACAGGGAGGCCTGGCGTCCTGGGATCCATGGGATCACAAAGAGTCAGACATGACTGAGCGACTCAACTGAACTGAACTGAACTGAAGGTCATAAGAGTAGAGCCCTCATCTGATAGGATCAGTTGTCTTTGGACAATTCTTTGGGGACAAGGGGGGAAACGCATTCTTACACATTCTGTTTTATTCTTAAAGCTTTTCATTTTTTTCTTTTACTTACTTGTTTTTTAAATATTTCCCTAAGACTCTAGATTTTTGAAATTTAATAGCCAGGAAGGAAACTCCATTCTTTCTTGTTTCTCAGAAGCACTAAGCACCCACTAGTCTCTGCCTGATAGAGTGAAAGGAAGAAAAGAGAAAAATCAAGAAAATAGCCAGTTAACATTTTTTTTCAAAAATGTTATCCTACCATAATCCTCAGGTGACTTGGCTTCATTTTGTACCTTGTAGTCCTTAAGTATCCTGTATGATACTGTCAGAATGGATTAGGATGTAGATATCTTTGGGGGTTGTTATTCAGCTTGACCACACTCGTTCTTAGTTGAAAGAAATATTGGGGATATGATAGAGAAGAAAGTGAAAAGCACTAATACATTCTTTTCTACATGCCCCATGATCCCTCGCATATAACACCCATCCATCTATGGCCCCAGCCAGCAGCAGACCTTCCCTGCTGCTGCCTGGCCAGGGGCTGACAGTAACAGGTCCTTCTTTCTTCTCAACCACTGAGGGATAAATTGTATCACATGCTCACACTGGCCCAAACATTAACTCCCACCCCAACATACATGGTAGAGTCAGGGTCTGGGCTCCAGAATGTATATTGGCCCAACAGAAAGTGCTCTACTGCTCGTGATCATGACTTGGCGAGATAATGTGGGAGCAGATGAGTTGTTCAATGTCTCTTGTTGCTGCCACTGCTGCTACTAAATCGCTTCAGTCGTGTCCAACTCTGTGTGACCCCATAGATGGCAGCCTACCAGGCTCCACCATCCCTGGGATTCTCCAGGCAAGAACACTGGAGTGGGTTGCCATTTCCTTCTCCACAGTGTCTCTTGATACCCCCGCAACATTGAGCCACATTTAATAGATAACTATAGAGACATACAGACTCCAGTATTTTTCTGTTTCAAATCAGTGCCCCACAACCATCACCACCATCATCATCATAATCACAATGATGAATTATCATCACCATCGTCATCACTATCACCACCATTATCATCGTTATCATCACCACCACCTTTGTCATCATCATTGTCATGATCAAAATCATCTTTTTTAAAGATCAGATGGTTAGTGTTATTTTATTTTGTAAAACTTTTATGTAGAAAAGCGAACTCATAAAATCTGGAAGGAAGAGCATATACTTTGTCTACTAAGATTAAGACCTGGGATGGGAGTGAGGCTCAAGAGATAGGGGATATATGTATACATATAGCTGATTCACAATGTTGCCCAGAAACTAACACAACATTGTAAAGTAATTACATGCCAGTTTTTTAAAAAAGACCTAATGGAGGCCCTTCATGGACAAGGCTGATCATTTAAGTTGTTTTACAGGAAGGGACTCTGAACCCCAACTTCATTCTATTACGAGTGCCATGGCTGACATGAGCTGTCACTTCTGCGAGAAGGGGCAGTGCACTAATTCACACAAGCACCATACAGACCAGCCCTGCTCAGAGACCATGATGTCAAAGGTCAGGAGGATTCTCTGGAAACCTTTATCACTTTCACAGCTTCGTGGCAATTTAGAGTGAAACAGCCAGTCTCTAAGTTTCCTTGAAGACACTGCAAGCCATTTATGCCAAACCTGGTCTGAAGATGTATTTGATTGGCCTGCATGTTGGTTTTAAGAAATTTAAAAAAAAAGTTTTACATGTTTAATCTGTTATCCATGTTTAATAATAAGGAGCTTTCAATTTTTTTAAAAAAATACATTTTTCTTTTAAAAGGATTAGAAGTTCTGCCAATACTGCATTTCTTTCCAGAACCTTCTCCAGTTGTCAACAGTCTCTACCACTACTGTTTTCCTTCAGCTCACTGTGCCGCTCACTGTGTGACCTGTTGGGTCTTTGTAGTGTTTGTAACTGGAGTTCTTTTTCCCAATACTATGTGTCAAATACAAAGAGAGCTTACAAGCATGCTAAAATTACTTGATCTCACCTGGCTTTAATCTTTTCCTAAGAGAAGCTTTCCCCTCCCTTTCCCTGTTTGTAGCTTAAGATGGCTGTTCATGCCTTTGGCTATTCTCTTTGCTGCTGGAAAATTCAGTTGTCATGTTTCATATCACTTTCATCTTGCAGCGATCTTTGCAAATTAGCCTTCTGGCAGATAGAGCCCCAACTATTTAGATCTGCCCTAAGTTGCCTCTCAACAGTGAGGCAGGACATTTAAAGAACAAATGACAGAGGGGCACTGGCTCCTGTGGATCCAATCCAGCTACCTGTGAGCATTTAAACATGCTGGGTTAATCTTGTGACTGTATTCTCCAGAATTCTAGCAAAGACTAGTCTAGTGTGCCATTAGCTGAATTTCCTATCTATTTCACCTGACGATGCTCAGATATAGAACTGCTAATACAGCAAGACTGATACCTGAATTTTAAAAAAAAAAAAAAGACATGAGGAACAGATAATTTTTATCAAGTTAGATTTTTTAAAACTGGGTCGTTGATTGAGGAGATAGTTACCATTAAAACATTGGGGTTGTGTATTTCAAATAACAAAAAGATATAGGTCGGTACTCTGTGCCTGATATGATGGCTCAATGACCCAGTGAGGTCTCCCTCTTCTACCTTCCTGCTGTGCCATCTCACCATCACAAGAGGGCAGCTGCACCTCCAGGCATCACATGTGCATTCCAGGAAAGAAAGAGAAAGAGAGGAGGGTGAAAAGTGTATGCCCTCTGGCATTCCAGCTCTCTATCAGGGAAAATCTTGTTTCCTGAAAGCTACAAAATAGATTTCCAGAAATATACACATGAGGATCCTTCAGCTCACCATCTCCCACCTCCTCTCCCTCCTCCAGTCGGTAACTCTTCTTGCCTGTTCTCTCAGTGCCAGCCCCTGTATGCCAGCTGTTGTACTGTACTACTATACATTTCAAGGTACTTTGAGATGAAAAATGTTTTATTATTTGTTGTGTTTGTTTGATTTTTATGTATTATTAGTGTAAAAAGGATTATAAACCTATTGCAGTACAGTATTGTATACCTGATTGCTTTTGTTGGGTATCTGTGTGTGTTAGTCGCTCAGCCGTGTCCAACTCTTTGGAACCCTGTGGACTGTAGCGCACCAGGCTCCTCTGTCCATGGGATTCTCTAGGAAGGAATACTAGAGTGGGTTGCCATTCCCTTCTCCAGGGGATCTTCCCGACCCAGGGATTGAATCTGGGTCTCCTGCATGGCAGACAGATTCTTTACCATCCTTGCTAGGCTAACCATGTTGGACTTATGAACAAATTGAACTTAACGATTGCTGTCTTAGAACATAACTCATTTGTATGTAGGGAATTTACTGTAGATCCAACATTGATCACACAGTTATTGAATCAGTCCGTTATTGAATACTCATGTACCTAGAACCTAGGGGGATCTATAAGGTTTGAGTAACAGCAACAGTGAAAATGAAAGGAATGAAAAAAAAGAGGGACTGACAGAGGAAGGAGATAAGGAAGAAAAAAAGAAGGGAGAAAGGAATGAAAGATGGAAGGACACAAGAAGAGAAAAGAATACTTCTTGTCCTCGAAATATTTACTCTCTGCTATGAGAAATGGATATGTAAATGAGTAATTAATCAACAATCATATCTGTCCCTTGGAGTGGTGATAAGCCCTCAGAGTACAGTGTGCAGATGTGCACTGAACAATTCTAGGGACCTCACTCACACAGTCAGTGTGGTGTATCTTTGAGTTGGGCAGTGTACAACCTGCACCGATGTATGAGGCGATCCTAACACTGGTGATGGTGGTTAAATGGGATCATGTGTGCCGAGGCAGTTGTGATTATTCACAATTTTAGAGCTGAAAAACCCGAGGCTTAAGGAGACTAAAAATTAGATCTCATAACTAGTAGCAGTCAGGATTCTATTCTGAGTGTAATTCACTCCAGAGTCCATTCTGTCAACTACTGCATTTGCCTGTCTACTATCTTGTCTAGAGAATGTTCATGATGATGAAATAAACTTTCGTGCTGTAAAATCTCTCTGGGAGTGGCCTGAACTGTGAAGGTTAGTAGGTGGATGTTTGAAGCCTTTGATAAAATCATGTAAGTGATTTTTCTCTCCTCGAATGAAACTGATAACAAACACATCTAAGTGCTTCTATGAGAAAAACAAACTTCCTGATGAAATTCTCCTTCACGGTAGCTTTGTGAGATTTTAGCAAATCCCCCATCATGCCCCAAACCAGAAAGGCAACACTGACTTAAAGTTTGTCTTTAATTATATTTAAATCATGAAGCTTAACTGAATGTATTGACATTTATACTGAGAAATTCATTGACATTCTATTAACCTCGATCAGCAAATTAATTCTTCATCCTCAGACCTAGAGCATGTGAGGGGCTGCAGCACAGTTACAAACTGATCATGGGATGTGGTGTGGCTTGGTCATGTGGGAATCGACTGGCTAAGCCTAAAGAAACAGAAGGAGAAATCCTTGCAGAGGAGAAATTCAGTAGATATGTATTTGAATTATTTTTTGTTGTGAAAGAATAAAACATCTGAGCCTCTCAGCTTTCATTTTTCATGTCATATGGGAGTTGAGAAAACCATTGGGAGAGCCAGTCTGTATCAATTAATAGCCCTGTTTGCATTTTCACATGAATGGAGACTCTACAAATTCAGCTGCATGCTTAAAGAGATCGTGGCTAGTTAAAGAAAATTTGTCTCTGCTTATCGTGACTTCCAGGATCAAGCTGATGTTGCTGGATTTTTGTGCTAAGATTTCGCATGCAATGTACCTGTCAGAGGTGCTTGTTTAGGGAGTCCAACCTTGCTTTCCTGATGAAGACAGTTCTTTGGCCGTTACCTGTAGCTGTAGCACTGCCCGTAAGACGAGTTACTAAAAACGCTTGTCAAGACACAAAGAATTTCATTCCAAAATGTCTTCCTTTGACCCGTCTGGTGACATCACCTGCAGAGACAGTCTTAATAGACAGTTTTTTCTTAGTGTGCTCTCTTAACAAATAAATGCATTAAAATGGCAAAATTAAAGGGATTTTTTTTTAATTTTTGAAATACTAATTTGAAATTTTTTTTATATTGAATTGTAGTTGGTTTACAATATAGGTTACTTTCATATGTATAGCACAGTAGTTCAGTGATTCAGTTACATATATATATTATATATGTATTCTTTTCCAGATTCTTTTCAATTATAAATTATTACAAGATAGTGAATCTAGTTTCCTATGCTATACAGTAGATTGCAGAGGAAATATTTTTCATTGAAAATTATTGAGAGCAAGGATTTCCCTGGTGGTCCAGTGGTTAAGACTTGGCCTTTTGATGCAGAGGGGTTCAGGTTTAATCCACGGTCCAGGAACCAAGATTCCACGTGCCTTGTCTCGTGGCCAAAATTCCAACGAAACATAAAACAGAAGTAATATTGTAATAAATTCAATAAAGACTTTAAAAATGGTCCACATCAAAAGATATTCTTAAAAAATGACTGAGGGCAAAGACGAGGGAGAAATGCTGTACCATGGAGAGTTGTCAATCTGACTTAGAAGGGTGAAGGAACCTGTGTGCAGAGCCGGTATTTCAGATGGACCCTCTTCCCAGCCCCAAAGAGGAGAGACTGAGACATTTAGAGTTAATTACACATAACTGGTTGCTTCCCTCCCCTGCCAATTCAGCCATATTCTGATTTTGTGTGTTCTGCCCAAAGCGCATCTAGGGTTTCATCAGAGATGCTGAGCAGACCGAGTCGATGGCATTCTCATTACCTGTTTATGCAGACGAGTTGAGATCTCTACCCGTCTGCAGCGCTGGCAGGGACACTAATGTGTTTGTGCACTACAAATCAGATTTTTTAAGTAAAAAATAATACTCCCAACACAAAGAAATACATAAAATAAAATCTCTCTCCCTCTGCAAGTGAATATGTTTAAGAAAATGTCAGGCTATGGAGAGGATAGAGTTTACTGTATTTTTCTTTCTGTATTTGTCAGCAGCAGCACTTCCAGCTCATGTGTGGAAAATACCTTCTGATGGGAAGAAGGAGTAGGGGAGGCACTTCTAGGATCACTCCAAGAACATTTCACTTTCAGATAGAATTTTGCCTCTCTTCCTGAATTCTGAGCAGAGACTTTTAATGGTTCCTCTTTTTTTAGTATTTATTTTTTAATTTGGTTGTGCCGGGTCTTCATTGCCACACGTGGGATATAATTCCCTGACCAGGGATCGAACCCTGGGCCCCCTGCTTTGGAAGCATGAAGCCTTAGCTGCTGGACAACGAGGAAAGGCCTCTTCATGGATTCTGACTCTCTATTCCTCCCATTTAGACCCCATGTCTCTTTTACTATGAGTATGAGAAACCCTCTTTCTCTAAGGACAATACGTACTCTTTAAAAAATAATTTCAAGTCCATCTAGGTCATATACACCCTACTATATATAAAAGAGATAACTAATAAGTATCTACTGTATAGCAAAGGGAACTCTACTCAATATTCTGTAATAACTTACATAAGAAAAGAACCTAGAAAAGATATATGTGTAACTGATTCACTTTGCTGTACACCTGAAACTAACACAACCTTGTAAATCAACTATACTTCCAAGAAAATCCATCTATGTCAAATAGAGGTTAAAATGTCATAGTAAAAGTAGTTTAAAGTGAGTTTGATTAGAAACTTACAATTTATAAATGAAGCTTAAGACAAAGAAGATCAGGTTGTTTCACCTTAAATATGCAAAAGTTAGAATTATGGTCTTATTCTTAGATAAAGACTGAAACCAGTATTCATTGAGTGGAGAAGTAATCTTTGGGGAAGGGGGACTTCTTTCAGTTTTGACCAATTTTTAAAAAGTAATCTAGGTTTTAATTAACTTTTCTCAAAGACTTATCTTGTACCTTTGTTACATCATATGTTTTTGACATTCCTAAATTGTCATCATCCTTGTATATTTTCTCTTAACATGTTTAACTCTGCCAAGCCTTTGTTTGTCAATCATTTCATGTGTGAATCAAGTAATGCAAGCAATTCTCTTCAAAATTCCATTGGTGGATTTTATTAAATATAACAATATTTAAAGAATTAAAAATATCCCTTTGCAGTAGATTTTCATGGTGTTTGCATGTGATTGTGTTCTATACACAAATAGCAATCAGTGATGACATTTGATTTTTTACTTCAATATTTGATTTAATTTCTACTGTATACCAAAGTGATTCAGTTACACTCATATATACATTCTTTGTCATATTCTTTTCCATGATGGTTTATCACAGGATATTGAATATAGTTCCCTGTACTATACAGTAGGACCTTGTTGTTTCTCTATTCCCTCTATAAGAGTTCACACAACAGTAACATTTATAATGGACCTTTAGGATGCAGGTGCTGAGTGTGGAGAGATCGCCAAGGTCTACATTTCCATCAGTGGCATCACAGAGCCCTTGTATTTCTTCTGCTATCTTCCCTGCCTTCTGTTTCCTCATTTTCCCTTCCTTGCTGTAGGGAAACCTGGTCTGTATGCCTTCGCGTGTTTGTGGTTATAAGCAGCAGTGAATATATTTGTGGTGTTTTTTTTTTTTTTGGCAAACCTGCAATAACAGGTGATAACTACTGTCTTTACAGTCATTGGGCAGGAAGATCATGACTCTAGCAAGATCATGACTCTAGCAACAGGAGTTTAAAACATCAACACAGATTTGGGATGAACAGGTACACAGCACTCTATTTAAAATGCATAGCCAAAACAAACACATGAAAAGGTGCTCAACATCACTCATTATCAGAGAAATGCAAATCAAAACCACAATGAGGTACCACTTTACACCAGTCAGAATGGCTGCCATCCAAAAGTCTGCAAGCAATAAATGCTGGAGAGGATGTGGAGAAAAGGGAACCCTCTTACACTGTTGGTGGGAATGCAAACTAGTACAGCCACTATGGAAAACAGTGTGGAGGTTCCTTAAAAAGCTGCAAATAGACCTGCCATATGACCCGGCAATCCCACTGCTGGGCATACACACCGAGGAAACCAGAATTGAAAGAGCCACGTGCACCCCAATGTTCATCGCTGCATTGTTTACAATAGCCAGGACATGGAAGCAACCCAGATGCCCATCAACTGACGAATGGATAAAAAAGCTGTGGTACATATACACAATGGAATATTACTCAGCATTAAAAAAAATTCATTTGAAGCAATTCTACTCAGATGGACGAAACTGGAGCCCATTATCCAGAGTGAAGTAAGCCAGAAGCAAAAACAACAATACAGTATATTAACGCATATATATGGAATTTAGAAAGATGGTAACGAGAACCCTGCATGCCAGACAGCAAAAGGAACGCAGATGTATAGAATAGACTCGTGGACTTTGTGGATGAGGGTAAGGGTGGGATGATATGGGAGAAGGGCATTGAAGCATATTAATTATCATATGTCTAATCAATCGCCAGCCGAGGATTGATGCTCGGGGCTGGTGCAGTGAGATTTCCCGGGGGGGAGGGAGGAGGGAGGGGGGACCCGGAGGGGAAGCATATGTAAACCCATGGTGATATCATGACATTGTATGGCAAAAACAATAAAAAAAATGCATAGCCAACAAGAATTTGCTGTATAGCGCAGGGTGGTGGTGGTGGTTCAGTTGCTAAATTGTGTCCAACTCTTGCATCCTCATGGACTCTAATCTACCAGGCTCTTCTATCCATGGGATTCGTCAGGCAAGAATACTGAAGTGGGTTGCCATTTTCTTCTCCAGGAAATCTTTCTGACCGAAGAATTGAACCCAGGTCTCCTGCATTGCAGGTGGATTCTTTACTGACTAAACCACCAGGGAGCAACATAGCACAGGGAACTCTGCTCAATGCTACGTGGCAACTTGGGTGGAAGGGAGCTTGGGGGAGAATGGATACATGTATGTGTATGGCTTGAGTCCCTTTGCTGTCCACTTGAAACTATCACGATGTTGTTAATCGGCTATACTCCAGTACAAAATAAAAAAAAAAATTTAGTTTAAAAAAGTTTAATAAAATAGAAAAAGACTAAAAAATCAAGACAGAACTTCATATATATACACCATAAGCCTCAGTCCTTCAAATTCCTACTGCCTACCCAAGCTCAAGTGTGTCTCTCCCACAGTCTTATTTCTTTAAATTTCTACCTGGTATTCTCTGATTCACCTGTGATCCATTCTCAGCACTGTAGCCTTTGTGGTGTTTCCAAACCATCCCCTCTTATGATGAAATCCTATTTAGACTTGGGACTCTAGGGCTGCTTTGGCAGGTGTAATGTCCTGGTGTGCCCCAGGATGCCCTGACTACAAAAGTTCATTTGTGTTCCTCTGTGTGTGCTTAGTCGCTCAGTTGTGTTCAACTCTTTGTGACCCCATGAACTGTAGCCCGCCAGGCTGCTCTGTCCATGGGACTCTCCAGACAAGAATACTAGGGTGGCTTGCCAGGCCCTCCTCCAGGGGATCTTCTCAACCTGGGGATCGAACCCAGATCTCCTGCATTGCAGGTAGATTCTTTACCATCTGAGCCACCAGGGAAACTTGTGTTTCTAGACAAGGACAAACCCATTCATGGTTTGAATGCTTGACCCCTGTAGTCCCTTCCGTCAGACCCCAGCAGTGGGCCTCTCCAGGAAAGAGCTATATGCTGACATGCAGACTCTACAAGTCACCTTCGTCATCAAAACAATGAAGACAAAAGCCAAACTCTACAGTGGGAGGCATCCAGGTGAGGGATCAGAAATGGCTTGATCAAGGAGGTGGTGGCCACTTCTCCAGGGGAGTCTGCACTTCTTGGTTTGACTTCCTTATGGCAGGCTTTCCTGACCCCCACCCATCATGGACTGATCTAGAGCACCCTCCTTCTGCATTCCCACTGCAAACCCACCCAGCATACTCTGGTCAGGAACCTTCATTGGGTGCTCAGAAGGAGGGTAGGTGTGATCATGAGTTTCAAGGAACCTGCCCCCCACCACATGGTGATATGAGCAAATAATCCCTGCCTCCCCTCATCCAAAGGCCTCCCCTTGTTTCATCCATTCCCCAACTTCTTCCCCATTGATCCTACACTCATACTTTTATATGAAGGCTCTCAGTGCTAAAAATAGGATGTGCAACTGGAAGAAAAGAAAGGAAATAACCATTTCTGAACCCCACCTGGTTTACAGAAGGACTTCCTAAAGACAGGAAAAAAACATAAGGATCTTAGACCACACTGCAGGCCTGTACTTCTGTTTAGAGAGTGTTGAGTGTGGTTTAGCATAATAATAGTCATCATGATGATTGGGGTTTGCTTTCAGCACCTGTAGGTGGGGCCCAGAATGACAGATGGTTCCACACAATGAAGAATGTCCCTGACACAATTTGAAATTCTAATGTTTGTAGGACTCAAAACTCATCTGAAAGAGTGTGACTTTTTTCACTTTTCCCTATTTCAACAATCTATAATTTAGCTTGACTTATTGTTCCTAGTTCAATTAAGATCATTCTGTACTTTTTTAAAAATTGAAGTATTGTTGACTCACAGGGTTAATTTCTGCTATACAGCAAAGTGATTCAGATATACAAACATATACTTTTTTTTTTAGTATTCTTTTCCATTATGATTTATCATAGGGTATTGAATGTAATTCTTTGTGTCATTCTGTACTTTTAAAATTATCTTATAACAAAAAGTCTGGTCTGTGAATTCTTATCCTAGGTACAGTTTTTATTCTAGGGCTTGTGCATACACTGTGTTTTTTCGTTTCCTGTTTTTCTCATTCAGAACAGTCTCAGATCAACTCTTAAACCCAAATTTATTTTTCATCCTTGGGAATAAATATTTCCCCACCTCCTAATAGCTTCCAGTGATGATTATTTCACAGCATTTACATATTGAAATCAATGTTAGTTTATTATTTTTTATAGGTTTAATAATTTCCTATTTCTCTTATGATAAAGAGATTTGCAAACTTTTCCCATAAGGGGTAAGATAGTAAATATTTTTGGCTTTGTGGGCCATATGCTTTCTAGCATGTATAATCTTGTTTCTTTTAAACAATGTTTAAAAATGGCAAAGCTGCTTTTAGCCCAGGATCTATGCACAGACAAGCTTTGGCAGGATTTGACCACCAACCATAGTTTGCTGACTCTGAAAAAAAAAACCAAACAAACAACTCTGAATGTGGCTACAAGGACTCTCTCTCTCTACCACCCTTCACCTGTATCTCTCATGCCTCAGTCCCAAGCCCTCTGCATGTTCCAGTCACACTGGTTTCTTCTGTTTTCTTCAACCCACCCTGCTCCCTCCAAGCTCAGGGCATTTGTATGTGCAGTTCCTTCTGCCTGAAACCCGTCCTGGAATTTGATCTGGAGATCACAGGCCGAGGCTTGTTACACCAGGAAACACATCCTTATCTCCCCGAGTACACCAAGGTCCTCTAACATAGGTCTCATCCCACCAGCTGCTTCTGTTTCTCACCTCTTCTTACAGTGGCTAATTTACATTTGTTGACTGGATCATTTATTTCATATTCATCTTCCTCACTAGAATGTATGCTCTGGAAGAACAAGAATCTTCATCCATCTGCCTGCTGGGGGCTAAGAGGGAACCCTGGATTATGACATTTGCCAGTGTGACTATTCCCCCAAACTCAGAACCCTCCTACACTGTTGGTGGGAACGTCTATTGGTGCAGCTACTATGGAGAACAGTATGGAGGTTCCTTAAAAAGCAGAATAGAGTTACTGTAGGTTCTCTCAGTCCTACTCCTAGGCATATATCCAGTGTGTGTGTGTGCTCAGTTGCGTCCAACTCTGTGACCCCATGGACTGTAGCCTGCCAAGCTCCTCTGTTCATGGAATTTTCCAGGCCAGAATACTGGAGTGGGTCATCATTTGCTTCTGTAATAGATCTGGAGAAAACTATAATTTGAAAAGATACGTGCACCCCTATGTTCACTGCAGCACTATGCATAATAACCAGTACATGGAAGTAACCTTAATGTCCATTGACAGAGGAATGGATAGAGAAGGTGTGGTACATATATACCATGGAATATTACTCAGCCATAAAAAGGAACAAAGGAATGCCATTTGCAGCAAGATGGATGGACCTAGAGACTGTCATGCAGAATGAAATAAATCAAACAGATAAAGATGAATAATCATATGATACCATGTACATGTGGAATCTAAATAAAGGGTACAAATGAACTTAACAGAGCTACAGATGTGGAAAACAAACCTATGGTTACCAGAGGGTAAGCAGAGGAGGGTTAAATTGGGAGATTGTGTTTGACATATACACACTACTATATGTAAAATAGATAACAAGTACCTATTGTACAGCACAGGGAACTCTACTCAATACTCTGTAATGGCCATGGGAAAAGAATCTAAAAGGGGGGGGAGGTGGGTGGTATATATACATACATAACTGTGTTGTATAGCAGAAAGGAACACAAAATTATAAGTCAACTATACCCCAATAAAAAAATCTTAGAAAAGAAAATATTTTCACTCCAAAGTCAAGCTACTAAAATGATGTCAGTCCATGTGGAAGTGGAAGGAGATGTTCACAATCAGCTCAGCCTGGGCAGCCACTGGATCTCCATCTTTTTAAGCTAAAATTTGTATCTGCATCTCTATCACCCAGCACTGTCCAGTAAATAAGAAGAATTCCTGACATATCACTTGAGTGAATGAATGAATAAAATAAATATTGGGAGGGAGAGCAAGAAAGCATAGATAAAAGGAGAAAGTGCAGCATAATTTGGTTTAAACTTCAAGCTTTCCATTTTTCTTCTCCAGAAGTACTCTAGTTACCCGACCTCAGAGTATTATAAGGTAGAAACAGAGGACATGAGAAGACAACTTTACTAGGACAAAAACTTCATTATAAAGTGTGTGCAAGCTCAATCAGTCTGTCTGACTCTTTGTGACCCCATGGACTGTAGCCCACCAGGCTCCTCTGTCCATGTAGTTTTCCAGGCAAGAATACTGGAATGGGTAGCCACTTCCTTCTTCAGGGGATCTTCCCAACCTAAGAATCAAACCCACATCTCCTGCATTGGCAGGTGGATTGTTTACCACTGAGACACCAGGGAAGCCCTAATTATAAAGTACATACATTAAAGCGATCGTGTATATTTTACCTCCTGATGAGAGGTTTTTATTTTGAAATGTTAATTTAAAAAGTTAGAAAAAAAGATGTCAGTAATGGAAAACTTTCATCCTGTGATAATGTCTGAGAAAAACCAACTTGTTTGAGTAATAGCCTTATTTTAATCTTGAACATGAGATGTGAAGGGAAGGAAAAGGAAGCCCATGGCACTTGCATTTAGGAGACATCTGGTTGCCCGTGTCTGGATTTGATGCAGAGTTCCAAAAGCCACTGCAGACAAATCCTGGCTTGGTCAGAAGGATACCTGCAAGTGGAGCTGGAAAGGGCTAGTGCCTGGACTAATGGCTCCTCCACCCCTTCACTCATTCTTCATGTCTCTTTCATTGATAGGATCATTCACATAGCATTTGTCATTTGCCCGTGGTGTCTTCTTTACTTGGAAAACTCCTTCAGATTCCCAACAAGCAGATTCTAAGACAAGACTGTGTGTGATTTATAAGGGAAATGTCCCCAGTAAACCAATAAGAGGTCAGAGGGAGTAGAAGAAGGAGAGAAGAACTCAGGCACTTGGGCTGTTTTCGAAGTCATGTGCAGGGTGGTTTTAGCCTACCCGCATGGGAAGCCCATGGAGCATGCTCAGTGCCTCCAACAGATTGAACTGGAGGTGAGGGCTCACCTTCTGCATGGTTAGGCTCTGCCCAAGGGCAATCCAACAGTAGCGATCTCTATAGCATGTGCGGCCTTTTGTACTTGTGGGCAAGATGGCTCCAGAAACTCAAGAAAAGCCATCCGGAGAAAGTCACAGGTAGATATCATTACAAATGAAAGCACTGAAATGTGGAGAAAAGGGAACCCTCCTCCACTGTGAGTGGGGATGTAAACTGGTGCAGCCATAGCAGAAAAGAGTATAGACGGCTCTCAAAAAATGAAACTAGAACTACCATATGACCCAGCAATTCCAATCCTGGGCGTATATCTGAAAGAAACAAAAACAGTAATTTGAAAAGATACATGCATTCCATTGTTCATGGGAACATTATTTACAATAGCCAAGACATGGAAACAACCTAAGTGTCCTTCAACTGATGAATGAATAAAGAAGATAGAGCACATACATACAATGGAATGGTACAGTACAAGTGTGCATGCTCAGTTGTGTTTGACTCTGAGATCCCATAGACTATAGCCCACCAGGCTCCTCTGTCCATGGTATTCTCCAAGCAAGAATACTGGAGTGGTTGCCGTGCCTTCCTCCAGGGGATCTTCATGACCCAGTGATCGAACCCATGTCTGTTGCATCTCCTGCACTGGTGGGCGGATTCTTTACCAGTGTGCCACATGGAAAATCCTAATGGAATAGTACTCAGTCATAAAAATATTTTTCCATTTGCAGCAACATGGATAGACCTAGAGGGTATTATGCTTAGTGAAATAAGTCAAAGAAAGACAAATACTGTCTGTTGTTGTTGTTTAGTTGCTAAGTCGTGTCTGATTCTTTTGCAACCCCGTGGACTATAGCCTGCCAAGCTCCTCTGTCCATGGGATTCCCCAGGCAAGAATACTGGAGTGGGTCTCCATTTTCTTCTCCTAAATAATATATAATATCACCTATATGTGAAATCTTAAACGATTTACAGCAAACTAGTGACTATAATTTTAAAAAGAAGCGGTCACAGATATAGAGAACAAACTAGTGGTTACCAGTGGGGAGAGGGAAGGGGGAGGGGGCAAAACAGAGGAAGGGAATGGGTAGTATCAACTATTGGGTGTAAGATGGGCTCAGGGAGTCACTGTATAACACAAAGAATATAGCTGATAATTTTGTAATAACTATAAATGGAAAGTAACCTTTAAAATTTGTGTAAATAATAAAAAAAGTAAAATTTCAAAAAGAAAAAGCACTTAGAATCCAGGAGTAAGGCATGTGGCAATGATGGAGGAATATGAGGAGACTTGGTTGGAACTCTGACACTGTCCATCACAATTTGCTCCCTGGTCATAAGTGGCTCTGATTCACATGACCTCTAGAAAGTGTCCTGAAGTTTTTAGAACACATTTCGAACTGTTTCCTAAGAGCACAATCATTCAGATACTAGATGCGACCTCTCTCCAGCTTTACTTTTGTTTCCAGCAGTTTTACCCATTTATCTTTTAGAGTGCCATCTGGGAAGAAGAAATCTAAGTTGGAAATGAAATTTCACTCTCTTCCTCTCCCACTCACCCCACCATATCACCCAGGACACTCACGCTTGTGGTGGAAACAAGTTGTCCACGTTGGTTACAGAATGCACTCTGATCGTTGGCACACTTTTTTTTACTTCTTTTACCATAATATGTAGATTTTCTAAACTGGAAAAAAAAATACAGATAACTTCAACATACATTGACTTGCATCTCAAATACTTAGCTCTTAACTGTTCTAATGCTGGGAAGTCCATGTCTGTATGGTTTCTCATCTCTCCAAATGATGATGGTAGGTCTCCATATCTAATTATCTTGTTTCCACATCTCTGTTCTGATTTATAGACATATTGTGGAACTTCAAATAGTTGACAGAGACCCTAAAGGCAAACTCATCTCAAAGAATCTTGTTACAAAAAATGTTCCAGCTTTGGTTATAGAGAATTCACTCGAAGCATCCAGTCTGGGGTCCTGAGGAAGCCCTGTGTAATGCCTTGACTTGTGTTTCTCTTGGGGTTTGAGAAGTTGCTCTACTGATCTTCATTGCTAATAAGCATACCTGTCCTGGCAGTAGAAAAAGAGGTAGGGGTTTATAACTCAGGGATGCAGACTGGGCATCCTGTACCCAGATCTCCTGGATCCTTTTCTCAGTAGCTGGGTGACCTTGGACAGATGATTTACTCTCCTTGACCCCAAATTCCTCATCCACCAACTGGGAGTAAATAACAGGTATATACTGGAATACTGTGAGGATAGCAAGGGGTAAGACATAAAATGCCCTTAAAACAGCTCACATTCAAAATACTCAGTGAGTGGTAATTATTCCATCACTTTGGGAAAAGAAGCATGTCCATCCAGAGATGTTCATTTTGCTTGAAAGTGATGCCCTTCCTTGACCTTGGGATGCGCTGGGGTGGTTCCATTCGATCCTGGAGAATGTGATCATTGACTGTCTGAGCTGACCCAGAGCCTTGTTTTCAGAAACGGTATTCTCTTTTCCTTAAATCTGGGGAATCTCAGGCTATGGCAGAGCTTCTCTGGTGGCTCGGAAGTAAAGAAATCACCTTCCCATGTAGGAGACGTGGGTTTGATCCCTAGGTAAGGAGGATACTCTGGAGAAGGAAGTGGCAACCCACTCTAGTATTCTTGCCTGGGAAATCCCAGGGACAAGGGTGCCTGGCGGACTACCGTCCATGGGGTTGCAAAGAGTCAGACACAGCTCAGCAAGTGAACTACAACAAGCTATGTCAACATCCATGTGTCTTTATTAAAAGGTGAAAAACACTCAGATTTTAATTAAAGTATAGTTGACTTATAATATGCTGGTATCAGGTGTACAGCATAGTGATTCCATGTTTTTGCAGATTAGTTTCCATTATAGGTTATTACAAGATAGTGGATATCAGTCCCTGTGCTACACAGCAGGTCCTCATTGCTTATCTAAAAGGCTTAGATCTGGGGACTTCCCTGGTGGTCCCATGGTGAAGAATCCACCTGCCAATGCAGGGACATGGATTCAATCTAAGAAGATCCCACATGCCGAGGGGCAACTAAACCCGTGCACCGGAACCCAAGCTCTGCAATGAGAAGCCTGCGCACTGCCACAAAGAGTAGCCCCTGCTCGCCGCAACTAGAGAAAGCCCGAGTGTGACAATGAAGACCAAACACAGCCGAAAATAAATAAATAAATACAATCTTTTTCGAAATTAAGAAATTGAGGTTGAGATTTTTGAACCCAATGCACCAAGTGGCCCAGGTAGGGGATAGCTATGGGCAAACAAGAAGAGTTCCTCAAATATATTATTCAACTCTGTACTAAGAGATGCCTCCAAGCCAAGGTGGAACCAGTCAGTAGGGATCTGAGGAGTCCCTGAGAGGGTGCATTCCCCCACCCCTTGTTTCCTTTCTGTCTTGTTTGTAAAGGACAGCAGCAAGCAAGACAGTGCAGGAAGGTGGCTCTTGGCTTCCTGTGCTGGTAGGAGCCACACCAGTGGAAGAATCTAAACCTGCAGGCAGCTCCATGCCCACAGTGCTCTGAGGTCCATATGTGATCCAGAACTGAGCCTCTGCATGGATGACTGAACTGTTTTCCATGCAAACTCTGCTCAAACTCAACAGCGATACTGCCTTCCAGATGGAGTTCACACATAAAGTGTTGCCCATCCCTGTTGCTAATTGTATAACTCATTCTCTGCAGGGAGGGAGCTTCCCTGGTGGCGGTAAAGAATCTGTCTACAATGCAGGAGCCCTGGGTTTGATGCCTGGATCAGGAAGATCTCCTGGAGAAGGGAATGGCTATCCTCTCTGATATTCTTGCCTGGAGAATTGCATGGACAGAGGAACCTGGCAAGCTACAGTTCATGGTTCCAGGGAAAGTCGGACACAACTGAGCGGCTAACACTGAGGGAAGGAGAAGAAGGAGGCAGAATGGGTGGGGCTGGGTCTAGGGCCACTGAAAGTGGCATCTGAATGCTTTACGCTGCTCCAGACCCCCAGGTGCCCTTGGCTGGAGCTCTGTTCTTTTCCTTCCTCATTCTCGCACTGATGGACATCGGAAACCCTGACTGTTTCTTTTTCTTGGTTCATCTGTGTCTTCACAGATTTTACTGACTGTAGTTCCCAAATCCACTCAGTTAGGACATTCCATTTCAAATACCATTCTATACAAAATATTTCAAAGAGTGTGAGTATCCACATAATTAAATTTTTAAAACTTCTAATATGGTTGCTCATGATCTGGTGGCATAATAGCATGAGCTGGATAAAAGGAAAGAGAGAAAGATGGAAGCAAGGATGGAAAGAAGAAAGGGAGGGAAGAGAGAGAAAGAAAGAAGGAGAGAAAGAGAACGAAAGGGAAATGACAAAGAAAAAAAAGAGAAGAGAAAAGAAAAAACAAAACCTGTGCCTTGCCCCACTCAGAAAGTCAGAACTCTGAGTGTTGCCTGGTCATTAGTTTATTTGTGAAGTTCTCCCCAGGTATTTCTAATTCCCGGGTAAAGTGGAAAAACACTGCATATGACATATGCAGACATATTTCATAAGCTTCTACTTCACAGTACTTTGTCTCCTACAACACAGTAGATACCAGGTGTTGTCCTCTGCATTAGGCACTCTGGGAACGGGCTAAGCATGAATATTCTTTGCAAAGTGTTTCAGGCTAAAACCCAAACACTCCAACTGCAAAGGTACAGTCCTTAGCTTTCCAGTTAAACATGAAGGAGTGATAAATGTTGCCAAATATGCGAGAGTTCTGGAAGCTCTCAAGTGCTAAATATTTACTCAAAGGTATTAAAATTCAAATTTCCAGTGATTTGCTAAGACACACAAGATGAGATCTTCCAAAGCTAGATCACCATATGCAGAATTTATAGAGGAAACTGTCAGGAACCTGGTACACACCCTAGTGCATCAGAAATATTGAGAAGCTCCTGCATGCTAAGGAATCATTCAAGAAAAACACACACTATCAGAATACACAACCTTCCAAGAGTTTGCTCTGGGTGTTTTCATCAGCAAATCAAATAGAGGAAAGTTAGCTCAAAAGAAACTGCTTACTTTACCCTTTGGCCAGGCAAGGGGTCTAAGGGCGAAGAGAAAATCAGACTTGATGGGAGAACCATGCATGGTTACTAAAGGAGTAAAATTAGAGGAAGTAAATAGAGCACTTTAAACATTATTGTTATTCTGACCAGTGTGGAATGGTACCATATTGTCGTTTTGATCTGCATTTCTCTAGTAATTAGTGATGTTGAACATCTTTGCACATGCCTCTTGGCCATCTGTATGTCTTCTTTGGAGAATGGATAAAGAAGTTGTACGCATATGCAGTGGAATATTATTCAGTCGTGAAAAAGAATGAAATTGGATCATTTCATTCTAGATAGACCTAGAATCTATCATACAGAATGAAGTAAGTCCAAAAGAGAAAAATATTTAGTGCATATATGTGGAATCTAGAAAAATGGCACAGATGAACCTATTTGCAGAGCAGGAATAGAGATGCAGACCCAGAGAAGGGACGGATGAACATGGGATTGGGGGAAAGGGGGTGGGATGAACTGGGAGATTAAGAGTGACATATATGCACTACCATGTATCAAATAGATAACTAAGTATATGCTACTGCATAGTACAGGGAGCTCAGCTTGGTGCTCTGTGCTGACTTAGGTGGATAAAATGAAGGGGGGCAATGGGAGGGAAATCCAAGAAGGAGGGAATGTAAGTATACTTATAGCTGATTCACTTCATTGTACAGCAGAAACTAACACAGCATTGTAAAGCAACTCTATCCCAATAAGTATATATATTGTTAATGTTGTTTTAGATAGGTCTTGCAGAATGGGAAGAATTTGACTAAATGGAGAGATTTATAAAGGTATTTCTGATAAAGTGAACTCTGTGAGTAAAATGTGGGGATGTGGCGGCAAGAAAAGTCCCATATTCCAGTGGAATCTGAAATTGTTCAGTTTTCTTGAGGTTAGGGCCCCTGGAAGGGGGAAAAAAAGAGAGAGTACAGTGTAGGGTATGGAGTACGATCACAATACTACATACGAGGAATTACTGCTCTGAAGGAATTCCCACGTGCCTCCATTGTGTAGCTGAGTTTCCGAATTCAACTTTTACCAGTTCTGCTCTGTGAATCTCCCTTTCCTTGTGACTAAACATAGAAGGCAAGGCTCAGAACAGCCAAAAGAAGGATTATCCCATTTCATGAATGGGAGAGGAATACTGAAATGCTTGCAAATTCCAAATATAAAAACCAAGATGCATTCTAGCATCACGTTCCCAAGTTTTCTGTGCTTGTGGAAATGCTCATTCAAAGCTCCAAAAAGGCAATGGCATGTGTCTTAGGAAAAGAAATGTACAGAGGATATCAGTCCACAGTGGCGGACACAACTTATTTCTAATTCTTATCACAGCCACTGTTTCTTAGAGTTCAATGACTTTCTTTCAGAAGCCAAGAGAGAGCGATTCTTGTAGGATTTACAAACCAGGTGCTATTCTCTTGTAAATAAGTTCATTGATACCATTTTGTTTTAGATTCCATATATGACTGGTATGTAGTTATCTTTCTCTGACTTACTTCACTCAGTATGATCACCTCTAGGTCTCTCCATCCTGCTGCCATGGCATTATTTTGTTCTTTCTTATGGCTGAGTAATAGTCCACTGTATGTACGCACCACATACCCATTCATCTGTCAGTGATGAATGGGCATTTATGTTGTTTCCCTGTCTTGTATCTTGTGCATAGTGCTGCTATGAACACTGGAGTGCATGTATCTTTTCGAATTATGGATTTGTAACTGATACACTTGGCTGTACACCTGAAACTAACACAATATTGTCCATCAATGATACTCCAATAAAAACTAGAACATTTAAATAAAGAATAAATTAGGGAATTAAATAAAATAAAAACTGGCACCATTTTATTCTCGCTGTTGCCCTTAGTTCACTGTAGCTACTCCAGTTCCCTGTGAGAGGTCGCTGCTCATGCAGGAAGTTTACTTCTGTGACTGGTGCTCTCTCTTTGGGAAGAACTTCTGATCTGCCTTCTCTCTTTCTTGCCCTCCTCCTCCTCTTGTTCCAAATTCCCCACCTTTTATCTCTGAGCTTCTTATTGATACATTTGCATGAATCTGATAGTGTGATAAATGTTTCAGTAGCTTTTTCATATGTTAAAGGCCAATTCTTGTCCTCTTAAATGTCAAGGTCAGTGATCATTTTTGCAGTTAAGTGAAATTCCAGTGTCTAGAGACACATCTGATAGGTGGAAGTGGCTTTGGTCACATAGGGTTAAGAAGCATCTCTCCTTGCTGCCTCCTTGGTGAACTCTCACCTGTATTTCTTCATATATTCCCTTGGGGAGTGGCTGGCACCACACCTGCCTCTTTTTTCACATGTCACTTAGAAAAGCAGACATTTTATAAAAGCTAACTATAAAAAAGAAGGAGAGGTAGCCAGTGAATGAAACTAACCAAAATAGCTGCAAAAATCATCCTGAGATTCTGACTTGGATTCATTTTCAGATAACGTGTTTACAGAAAACCCAAGACGTCTGAAAACTAATCACTGTCATAATCACTCCTGTTTCCAGGTAACATCTGGCTACTTCTCCTTGCTCATCTGTGTGGGTCCCATAGCCCTGGTCTCTGTTCATGGCTCATCTCTGATTCTCTTCACTTCTTTCTCATTCCCACCAGAAACAAAAAGCCCCGTCACCCTCAAACACCTGTAAAATCCTGTGCATCCAACTTGAAGGGACTGTGGTTTTGGAAAATCCAATATAGGCAGCAAAGAGATTTCTGGGAGGAAAGAAAGATTTAGGAAATTCAATCAGCGCTTCATGTCGTCATCCACAAACAAGAAACAAGGGTTGGGAAGCTTGAGCAGTGGTGTCTAAGGCCAGGCCAAGGCTGTGAATCTTCTTAAAGGCTGTTCTTTTGGATATTGAATTTCTTTTGTTTCTTTCTTTTTTCATTGATATACAATGTTGTATTAGTTTCAGGTGCACAACAAAGCGATTCAGTTATACATATATATTTATCTATTCTTTTTTTTTTAAATTTTCTTTACTTTATTGTGTTGGTTTTGCCATACATTGACATGAAACTGCCATGGGTATATGTATGCTCCCCCTCCAGAACCCCCCTCCCTCCCCCCTCCCGATTCCCTCCTCCTGGGTCATCTCGGTGCACCAGCCCCAAGTATCAACCCTGGGCTGGCAATTGATTTCACATATGATAATTAACATGTTTCAATGCCATTCTCCCATATCATCCCACCCTTGCCCTCTTCCACAGAGTCCATGAGTCTGTTCTATACATCTGCGTTTCTTTTGCTGTCATATATTTATCTATTCTTTTTCAGATTATTTTCCATTATAGATTATTATAAGATATTGAATATAGTTCCCTGTGCTATACAGTAAATCCACGTTATTTATCTAGCATAGATATAGTAGTGTGTACCTGTTAATCTCAAACTCCTAATTTATTTCTCCTCCCTCCCCCACCCCTTCCCCTTTGGTAACTATAAATTTGTTTTTTATGTCTGTGAGTCTGTTTCTGTTTTGTAAACAAGTTCATTTATATCTTTTTTTAGATTTCACATATAAATGATATCATATGATATTTGTCTTTGACATAGTTCATCTAGTATAATAATCTCTAGGTCCATCCACATTGCTGCAAATAGCACTTACTTCATTTTTTATGACTGAGTAATTTTCTGTCATATATAAATATATGTATAATGTATATGCATATCTCATATAGATTATATATATGCATGTATCACATATTCTTTATCCATTCATCCATCCATGGTCATCGAAGATTGCTTTTCTGACAAACTCTTTGAAAGACAGTATAAAGGCATGTGGAAATTGTCTATTGCCTGCCAGGCACACCCACCCAGTCCTCAATGTTGTTCTCTCCTTCTCTCTCCTTCTGTCCAGTGCAAATGGTGCCACCTACGAAGTCATGCAGATCGACGTAGAAATCGAAGAATCCAGTGACCCACCAGCCACACAGCTTGTCACATGGCAGGTTGAAT
Organism: Antilocapra americana; assembly: GCA_007570785.1. NCBI lineage: Eukaryota > Metazoa > Chordata > Mammalia > Artiodactyla > Antilocapridae > Antilocapra > Antilocapra americana. The sequence goes on along the minus strand of ML663006.1, from coordinate 13,145,471 downwards.
ATCCAGGAGACATCACATCTGATTTGGGTGTCTCCAAGATCTACGTGAGTGAGAAAGACTTGATTGGAGTCGTCCCACTGGCCATGGTAAGAAAATCCCTGCCCTGGGCTGTTAATACAGACCTCAGGGAAAGGTAAAGCATCACACCGTGACCTAAACACACTGGGAAAATGTCAATGAGCCCAGAACCAGGGTCAGGGAAAACTGACAAAGTTACTGCAAGTTGCTGATTCTAAATACACACTTACATAATCTTTAAAATATTATTTAGAAAATAATCAAAATCCAGGCATTAGATTTGGGTCTTCCACTATAAGAAAAATATTGATGATTTTATCAAGGTGTTTGTATGATATACTGGAGACTCTTCAAGGATCTTGAACACGTATACCTGCAGAGACCAAACAGATGTAGCATCTGAGTGAAAGGTGACAAGTGACTTGACAAATACCTAGTGAAAAGGCCTAGCCAACAGGGAAGCCACGTAGGAAATCCAAGGAAAGCCAAGGAAAAGTCTGAATTCTTAAGACCTACTGACTTTTCAACAGAAAACATCCATATGGTTTTAGTGTGAACCATCAACTCCTTCTTGTTAGAAATAATTTTATTTTAAATCAAGCTTGTCGAGGAAAGGGTTAGCTATCCTCCATTCACAGGCCATCTATTTGTAACTTACAGAAGAAGTCGGTCCATGTGTTTCATAGGATTTGTGGAGCAGAGATAGGTTAGGACCCGCCCCTTGGTTGCTCCGCAATGGCCCACATTGCCTGCGGGAAGACTAACCGCCCAGACTGACCTCAGCAAACACACGATGCCTTATCTAGCCTCACATTTTCCCAGGGTCTCTCTACAAAGGAATAATATGTTTACCTAATGTGAGTTTTCACAGTGCAAAAGCTTGGGATTGAGAGTCGGCTGAGAGTACTTTGAGCTTCCTCATGTTACAAAAGTTCTTTTACTGTTGGAAGTGAAGGATTGGTTGACCTATCCATTCACAGCCTCAGGTCACCCCCTCACCATCTATTAGGAATTATTGACAAGCGTTATTATGGGGCCATAAAAGGATGTCAGGGATCAATCTTTCAATACAAGGTAACATGGACAGTTGCCTAGAGACACTAAGTTGGTTATTATGCTGTTCATTAGGTAATGTAAAGGTGCTGGGATCCTTCAAGTTGATAAGGGCTCTTATTAACTCTTGCCTTTATTATATTTTAAAGGTGCCAAATCTCCCCTGGTACATTATTTCATATGTGACAACAGCACTCCTTCGTTTAGGCTATTAGTGGTTCTATTACTGGCAATGGCAAGACCATTTGTCTTGAATAAGTAATTATTTGAATTTGTTCCCCTTTTCAGCACCTTTAGTCTGATGAGCTTTTAGCCATACACTGCACAGCCTCTGTTGCTTGGCTCAGCTTCAGACAGTCTGCTTGGTTTCCTCAGTTCAGCATTTCTTCTGCCTAGACTGTCAGCCTGTTTCAGACCCCACTGTTCTTCATAGCCTACATGAATCTCTGCTCACATGACCACTTTCTGTCCTCTACTGGTCTCTGAAACTGTTCCCACCTTGCATCACCCTTTCTGGCTATGATACGTGCAATTGTAGAAGTGTGTGTAATGGCAGGGCTAGAAGAATCTCAGTTTTGATCAGTTAGGAATTGCATTTGGCTGCAAACAAGCCCTAACCTTAACTCCAAACCTAGCCCTCCCCACTCACTCCACTTTACCCAGGCCAACAGTCGCTTTAACACAAGTGTGATTTTCTTTAATGTTTAGAACTCCTCAGGTTTGTAGTGCAGCGCTGGTACATTGCCCCATGCTATCTGAGACTCAGTTTTCATCTTTATTTCTGCTTCAGCATTCGAGGACATACATTTTATCCTCATGGTTACCTTATGGTCCAAAATGGATGCTGAGATGCCAGCCAACATATCCGTATTCTGCCAACCAGAAAAAGTAAGAGATACAGAATTGGATCAGTTCCTTTTCCCTTTCAAGAAGTCTTCACAGGAAGCCAATGTAATATTTCTGTGTGTATTCAATGAGCAAGAACTTCATTATATGGGCATACTTAGTTGGGAGGAGGACTGATAAGTCTACTTTTTAGCATGGCACATTGCTCAGGTTCTGTTACAAGGAAATAACAAGAAATTAGATATTTCAAGGCAATTAGCAGTATTTGAAACAATCCCTCTCCATTTCTAGATGAGGAAATTGAGGCTTGGAGCGGTTCCTAGTCCTGGCACCTGATTTCCGTTCTGTATCTTTATGAGCCTCCTGGAAAGCAAAATAAAATATACATTTATGTAAGTCTCCTTTTACCAGCTATTGTTATTGTTTGGTCGCTCAGTCATGTCCCACTCTTTGCGACCCTATGGACTATGTGTAGCCCACCAGGCTCCTCTGTCCATAGGATCTCCCAGGCAAGAACACTGGAGTGGGTTGCCGTTATTAGCTATGCAATCATGTTTAATTTCACTCTCGCTCAGTTTCCTCATCTACAAAGGGTGAAAGAGATACTACTCATAAGATTGATGTAAGAGACAGTGATAATTCAAGAGGGCCTGGAAGACTGCCCAGTGAAGTCAAGCATACAATAAATGTTTGCTCTTATTACAACCGCTTAGTCACTAAAGGCAAAAGATAAATAATTCCCTAGCAATTATGTTGTAAAGTCTTTCAGGAAAGGGAATGTTCCCAGTCCCCATGTTTCCCAAGTAAGAAGAGTGCTAGGCAATGTGTAGATGCTCACTGATTTTTTTTAAAAAACAATTTGAAACAGTTACACTCTATTTACAGTTATTACAAAGTATCAGCTATATTCCCCATGATGTTACAATAAGTCTTTGAGCCTACCTTATGGTTAGTACTTTGCACCGTCCTCTCTTACCCTATATCACTTGTTCACCACCTCTCCCAAATGATAACCTAGGTTGTTCTCTAGATCTGTGAGTCTGCTTCTTTTTTGCTATATTCACTAGTCTGTTGTAATTGTTTTAGATTCCACATATAAGTGATATCATACAATATATGTCTTTCTCTGACTTATTTCACTTCGCATAATGCCTTCCAAGTTCTTCCATGTTGCTGCAAATGGCAAAATTCTGTTCCTTTTTATGGCGGAGGCATAGTCTATTGTTTATATACACCGCATCTTCTTTATCTACTCATCTGTGGTTGGACACTTAGGTTGTTTCCATGTCTTGGCTATTGTGAATAATGCTGCTCTGAATATTGGGAGATGCTCTCTAATTCTTGAAAGGAAGTGAGTGAATTGCATTAAAGTTGCATTAAAACATATATGGTCTGAGGAGATTTTTACTAGTACCCTCTGCACATCTTGCTCTGGAACTTAAAGTCTTCAGGGTCCTGACTCCCTAGTCTTGTATTTGGAGCGTTTTGAGTCCCTTTCCAGAGAAAGTTGCATCATTTCATCTTTGACTTTAATAGATGTCTATTTAATAAACATTAAATAGACCTTTTGCCATTTATTTTCATTTTTACTTTTTTTGTTCATTATATGTTTGTTAAGAGGAATTTGAAAGAAATCTGGTATCGTTGTGCCTATTTATCCACTCATTTGTGCTACATATTCTTTTTCATTGAAATATGATTGATTGACAGTGTTTTTCCAATCTCTGCTGTACAGCAAAGTGACTCAGTTATACACATAGAGACATTCTTTTTATATTCTTTTCCATTATAGTTTATGACAGGATATTGAATATAGTTCCCTGTGCTGTACATTAGAACCTTATTGTTTATCCATTCTAAATGCAATAATTTGCATCTACCAATCCCAAAGTTCTCGGCCACCCCTCTTCCTCCCCTACCTCCTCCTTGGCAACCACAAGTCTGTTCTCTATGTCTATGAGTCTGTTTCTGCTTTATAGATAGGTTCATTTGTGCCAGATCCAGCAATCTCACTCCTGGAAATATAACCAAACAAAACTATCATTCGAAAAGATACACGCCCCCCTATGTTCATAGAAACACTATTCACAACAGCCAAGACATGGAAACAGTCTAAATGTCCATCCACAGACGAGTGCATAAAGAAGAAGTGATACATACATACAATGGAACACTACTTGGCCATCAAAAAGACTGAAACGATGCCATTCGGAGCAACATGGGTGCACACAGTGATTATCATACTAAGTCAAGTAAGCCAGAAAGGGAAAGACAAATACCATGTAATATCACTTATATGTGTTACCTTTTTTTGAGATGTTGGAGACGGAAGGAAGGCCAGCTCACCTGGACCTTAATGAGTCCATGAGGAGAGAACGCTTTGAGTTGAGCTCAAGGCCCCATGGAGGCCTGTAAGCTGGAGTGCAGAGGTGGTACTCAAGTGTGATAGGGAGTCACTGAAAGGCTTTCAGCACAGCAGCCACTGTGCTGCTGAATGCTTTCAGGAAGCACCCTGGCTGTGCGTAGAGAACGGACTCGGGAGAGCGAGGGGGCGTCAGAGGGGACTACTCTCGCTGCTGCAAAACAGCCGTGACCGAAGAAACGAAGCGTTTGCTTGTCCCCATCTCTCCTATCTGACTGGGGGCAGCCCTATCAGGTGGCCCCAGTGGGTAGGACACAGCATCCTTCTATCCTCTTGCCCGGTGACTCCAAAGACACTGACCTTATCCACATGGCCCCAGATTAATAACAGACATGTCCAGGTGGCAGCCAACAGGACTAGGACAAGGGAGCAAGGGGAGGGTGTGCCCCTGTCCACGAAGGACATGACCCTTCTCTGAATCCACCACCTCTGCTCCCATTGCATTGGCCCACGAACTCAGCTGAGTGATCATGTCCAGAGCGAGGGAGGCTGGGAGAGTGAGTTTTATCACAGGGACCCCTGTGTCCAGCTATAGATGTATTTGGTGAAGATGTATATGGGGAGTGTATACAGAGAGAGATGTATAATGGGGAAACACTAAGGTTATTCTGGACCACTCCAGTTGATTGTGGTGATCTCCATGGAGAGATGCAGAGGTATGCCATTTTAGGATACGTCCTAGCAGGTAAATGATGGGACTTTTCAATACATTGGTTATAGGTGTGAAGGAAGGATGTGGGGGAAAAAGTGAGTCTGATTTTAGACCCACCCCCAAAGTTCCCTGTTGTTGTTCATTTGCTAAGTCATGTCCGACTTGTTGCAAACCCATGGACTGTGGCATGCCAGACTCCTCTGCCCTCTGCTGTCTCCAGGTGTTTGCTCCAGTTCATGTCCATTGAGTCAGTGGTGCTGTCTAACCATATCATCCCCTGCTGTCCCCTTCTTCTTCTGCCTTCAGTCTTTCCCAGCATCAGGGTCTGTTTTTGCATCAGGTGGCCAAAGTATTGGAGTTTCAGCATCAGTCCTCCCAATGGATATTCAGGGTTGATTTCCTTTAGGATTGACTGGTTTGATCTCCCTGCCATCCAAAGGACTCTCAAGAGTCTTCCCCAATGCCACAGTATGAAAGCATCAATTCTTCGGCACTCAGCCTTCATGTCCAGCTCTCACATCCATACATGACTACTGGAAAAACCATAGCTTTGACCATATGGACCTTTGTTGGCCAAGTGAAATCTGCTTTTTTAATACACTTCTTCCAAGAAGCAAGTGTCCTTTAATTTCATGGTTTCAATCCCCATCTGCTGTGATTATATGATAGCACCACAAAAACTTAAAATGTTTTTAAAGAAGATTTTCTACTATAAAATTTTCTGTGGTCTACATTTTCACCCTCAATTCTTTGCCCACATCTCTGATAAACTTTTAGAAATACATTTGAATCAAAGGATGGGAATCAAAGAATTTGAAGTACTGTAATATTTTTTATAAGACCCACCAAACTGCCCTTCTCCAGGGGACCCACAGACTGCATCTCTCACGTCTCCAGCATTAGCAGACAGGTTCTGTACCTCTAGGGCTACCTGGAATGCCCCAGTCCCTTTTAACTGTCCAGTTCATTAGTGCTAAATATTTTCACTGTTGTGCAACATATCTTCAGAATATTTTCATCTGGCAACCCTAAAACTCTACACTCACTGAACACCACCTCCCACCCCCAGCCCTTAGAAATGCCTTCTACTTTCTGTTTTCATGCCTTTTGATCCACGTGCTGTCAATATTCCTCCCAGTTTACCATTTGTTTTCTGGTGTCACTTACTGTATATATTATAGCATGCAGAAGTTTGTGGGTATTTGTTTAATTTTTATGCAGTCAAATCTACTAATCTTTTCCATAGTGGAAATCTTTTCCTCTCTCCCTAATTATAACCAAGGGGAAAAATCATACCTGTTTTTTGTATTCTTGTAAAACTTCCAAATGTTAAAATGTCCCCCACAGCATATTTGAATAGGTAGGACTATAATCTTCAGAAAATAATGCTTAAAGTAAATGCAGTTGTCACTTCCTGTACACATGGGGTGAGCACACAGCCCCTCTGTTCTTTCTGAGATGTGTAATTTCATCTCCAGGAAAGCTTTGAGATGACACGCAGTTAAGCCCCTCCATTCAAAGTTCATTTTCCAAAATATGCTTATTTCTTTCTCAATATTTTGCATATTTTTCCTGATATCTATGGCCTTAAGACCTGCGTATTTCTTTTTCCTAAATCCATTCATGCATCACTCTGTTATTACAATATGTTTTTTTCTGCTCAGAAAATGATCCCCTACTATCTCATGAGTAAATCTAGTTTGTTTGTTTGTTTTTTTTTGTCCTTTGTGAGAAAATTCTGAAGAAAAGGTCATTAAATGAGCACAGGCATTAATCTAATTAGTGTTTGCCTGTAACTGCATGTCATTGTTAGGTTCTGGGGAGTATGTTTGCATTTCTTAGAAGAGTCAGAAAATATTCTTCTGGGATGGGGAGTGGGCACCCAGTTTCTCAAGGTTCTTTATCATTCTCTCCTATTTGCCTCCTGTGTTTTGGCTAAAACAAGTGTTTTGAGCTTCTGTGGGGATTCAAAGATGATGAGACTGATATTTATCAATTTGAATGCCGTATCAGTTAGTTGAATATCCTTTCAAACCTATTAACATGTGTTCTTTATTTTAATATAAAACAAATGATGTTTTCATTCGTGCTGGGCAGTAGCTCTTTGGGTACCATACTGTGATGACTGTTCTGAGTGTAGGATGGATGTGGGTGACTCAGCTCTCCTCTGGATTGTAAGGGCACACCCTCCTCTTAATGCTGAGCTTCTGATGTTCCTGATTTTGCTGTGTCTCAGCCTTGACCACTGAATTTTATTTTTTTTAATATTTATTTATTAGTTTGACTACACTCGGTCTTCATTATGGCACACGAGATCTTCCGTCTCCATTGAGGCATGTGAAATCTTTAGCTGTGGCTTGCAAACTCTTAGTTGCGGCATATGGGATCTAGTTCCCTGACCAGGGATTGAACCTAGGCCTCCTGCATTGGGAGCATGGAGTATTAGCCACTCGACCACCAAGGAAGTCCCTGAATTTTAGTTATTAGAATTGAGTTAGAGCTTTAGATAAAAATTAATCACAAGATACAGTCTGGACAGGCAGTTATCCTTGAAAATAATCAAAAGGAGGAATCTTACCTTAAAGTGACTTGATGATGGTGACGGTTCATGGTATTTACATAAGATGACATAAGAGTACAGATGTGTCTGCCAGACCCAGATGAGGATGCTTGGGGAAGGCCAACAGAGTTTTTAAGCAAAAACAGAGTCAGATGTGCCATGTGTTCTTTATGAAGTGCAATTTGATATTTTCCAAACCTTTCTTCAAACATGACACTCATGGGAGAACAGATATCACTGAGAATTCTCTGTATAAGCCCATTTCCCCTGCCACTTCCTCCTGGGAGTCCTCCTGGATCTTCACAGCTGGACATGATTCTTATTGGACCTTCTGCTGTGACTACTGCACAATTTCCTTGCTCACAGTGAGGGTAACAATCAAGTTGGGAAATTCAAACACTCTTCAGTTCTTTTTGCTGGTTGAAATCACACCCTTGGGAGCAAGAGTGGTACCCAAGATGCTTGGAAAGATGTAAACTCAGGATGTCCTTTTATGTACCTTCAAAGTCTTTCCTTATGTCATCTATTGTGTGAACTCCATCTAAATCCTTCTGATCTCCAGGTCCTTCTTCCAAAGTAGAAGGAGTGAGACCCCAGGGCGCCACTCTTGACTAACCATTTACGTAGAAAACAAATGCCTTCTTCTCTTGAGTTTGCTTTAGTTAAGGGCCTCATAAGCCAGACAAGAGCAGGTAGCAGCCATTTAAAAAATTTTATTATTGTTATATTGGTTTTGCCGGGTTTCAGTTGCAGCATGCAGGATCTTTAGTTGTGACACACACACTCTTATTTGGAGCATGTGGGATCTAGTTCCTTGACCAGGGATCGAATCTGGGCCACCTACATTGAGAGCCCAGTGTCTTAGCCACTGGACCACCAGGGAAGTCCCAGAGAACCATGCAGTTTAGACGTAGCCAGATCCTTCTCTTATTTGACTGAGGCCTGAGTTCTTTCTTCTACAGTTTTGGGGATTTCAAGAAAGTAATCATCAAATAACCTCTTCTCTCCTGGTCTCATTTGCATCTTCTTAAATCTTACCAATCAAGGCATGTCCTCCTAAACCCAGGATTCAGCAGAAATTCCATTTCTGTAAACCTTACAGACAAAACTCACCCCCGCGTTCATTACCATATAATTTGCTATTGTAAAGTTCCTGATGAAATAAATGCATTTTAAGTAAGCTTTCCTGAATTGAATACATTTATCTCCTTAAAGCAAATGAACTGCCCTTTCATCCCCCGCACCTTCCCCTGATTTTAGGATCTTCAGGAATTAATCTTCTTGCACACCACCTTGTCTGGATGATCTCCTGCGAACACTGTGGTTGTTATCAAACCATGTCCCCTTCACGTTTGTATTCCTGGCTGAAGACATGGTACCACCCGTAGTAGAAGCCTGGAGAACAGTTTTACCACTCACTAGAACTTTGTGGGTCTTGTAGGGTCACACCAGCTGCTTCATCCCCCATCAACTGTGGCACTGGTCATGTGCCCTGACAGCCACCTTCTGAGATCTGAACTTGAGATAAGGCTCCCAAATTATGGAAGAAAAACTCTCTCCTTGCTCCGGTAATGAAGTTTCTTTTTATTTTTGTCATCAAAGCAGATTTCTTGGCTCTTTTTTTATTTGACTTTTCATGATATCCTTTTCCTGTGTCAGCCTGCTAATTAATATGCCAGATACCCTCTGTTGTTTTCCTCAGACTTTTTGAAAATTCAGTCACATTGGATGGCATAGCACTGCTTTCATTTTTATACTTTCTCAACCAAGTGCAAATTAAGATGCTGCAACAGGCCTTGAGAAAAATCTCTGCTCCAAGACGCACTCTTTTCTTCGTGTGTCTGTTGAATCACTATGACTCCCCAAAACATCGTCAGTCATAATGACACTAGGTCCTCACTGTTTATTATGTACCAGGTATGGCTCTAGGCCCCTCCTTGCAGGGATTAACTCATTCAATTCTAAGAGACCCACTGATGTTGGTACTACTCTCTCTCTTTTTTTTTAATTTACTTTCATTTTATTATTTATTTTTGGCTCTGCTGGGTCTTCATTGCTGCCCTCTAGTTGTGCAGGCTTCTCATTGCACTGGCTTCTCTTGTTGCAGATCACAGGCTCCAAGCACACGGGCTCAATAATTGTGGTGCATGGGCTTAGTCTAAGACCCTCAGGTTTGGGATCTTCCCAGACCAGGGATTGAACCTATGTCCACGCCTGCATCGGCAGGCGGATTCTTAACCACTAGATTACCAGGGATGTCCCTGGATGTCCCCTACTCTTATGCCCATTTCACAGAAGGGTGAAAGCACAGTGTTGGAAGAATGGCCCCAAGCGATTCAGTTGAGACACTGAGCTGGAATTAGATTCTAGATAGATGGGCTACAGAGTCTGTGCTTGCAACCTATGCGCTGCACCTCCCTGAAAACAGAGTTAAGGCTGTTGATCAGTTCAATATGTGGAAAGATCTTTGGAAAATGCAAATGCAATAACGTACACTCGTAAAAATATGAAATTGAGAAGTCTTAACTGAAATAGGAAAAGTCATCTGAAAATGAATTATTTATTACACACAAAGCCACTGCCTTTTCTTTTCAGCCCACTGTGCTACCTTTGATGCTCGCTAATGAGCTGTCCTCTCCAGAGGTGATTTATAATGAGACAGTGGCGGCTGCACCTCGGTGCTGTTAAAGGTACATGGTGCAAAACAAATCAGGAGACTTACTGCTATTGTTGTTTGTCGTGTGGTTATTACAGCCCCAGAGACTGTACAACTGATTGTTCTCGCTGAATAAATGCTCATGATGTAACTCATTTTACAGGTACCCCAGAAAAGCAGTCCATTGAAGAAGCATTTACTGAGTTCCCTCTATGTGCCAGGCATTAGCCTTTGTGAGAAAGGGATAACAGAGCGAGCATCCCACTCATGGGAGGTGGCTGGTAAAAAATGTACCATATGATCCAGCAGTCCTGGGCATCCATCCAGACAAAACTGTAACTTGAAAAGATACATGCACCCCAATGATCATAACACTATTCACAATAGCCAACACATGGAAGTGACCTAAATGTCCATACAGAGATGAATGGATAAAAGAAGTGTGGTGCATATTGTATTAATGTAATGGACTACTACTCAGCCATAAAAAAGAATGAAATAATGCTCTTGCAACAACATGAATCGACCTAGACATCATATTAAGTGAAATAAGTCAGGCAGAAAAGGACAAATATCGTATGATATCACTTAATGTGTGGAATCTAGAAAAATGATCCAGATGAACATATTTATAAAACTGAAATAGACTGACATAGAATACACACTTATGGCTACCAAAGGGGAAGGGTGGGGATAAACTAGGAATTTGGGATTAACATATACACAATGCTGTATATCAAAGAGATTAACAGCGAGGACCTACTGTGTAGCACAGGGAACTATATTCAATATCTTGTAATTGCATATAATGGGAAAGAATATATATAAATATATACATATTTATGTGTTTTCTTTATGTTTATATATAAATATCTGAATTACTGAATTACTTTTCTGTATACCTGAAACTAAGACAACTTTGTAAACCAAGCATGCATGCTAAGTTGCCTCAGTCATGTCCGACTCTTTGAGATCCTTTGGACTGTAGCACGCCAGGCTCCTCTGTCCATGAGATTCTCCAGGCAAGAATACTGGAATGGGTTGCCATGCCCTCCTCCAGGGGATCTTCCCAATGCAGGGTCAAACCCATGGCTCTTATGTCTCTTGCACTGGCAAGAAGGTTCTTTACCACTCGTACCACCTGGGAAGCCCAAATCAAGCATAGTTCAATTTAAAAGATAAGTAAAAAATAGTTGATCAAGGTGAATTCAGAATTAATGTATGTTTAGGAGAAAATAGAACAGAAGGTTGGGAAGGAGAAGGACTGGCTGGGCAAGCTCTTCGAGATGGGGTCATCTCTGCAGGGGTGATATTTGAGCTGCCAGAAAGGACCCAAATGGAGAGATCTGAGAAGAGCTGGCTTTCCAGACAGAAGGAGAAGTGAGTGCCAAAGCCCAAAGCAAGGCCAGCTTGATGAGCCTTGGAATGGAAAACATCCAGTGAAGCTGGAGAACAGTGAGATGAGGAGATGAGATCAGGGCAGGCAGACCCTGGAGCAGGTACCTTACCAGCCATGATGTGCACAGTAGGATTTCTGATTTCTGTTTGTTTAAATCTTATCCGATTCATTATGTTTTTAAAATATCACTCTGAACACCAAGGGGAGAACAAATTCGGAAGGGGGGCAACAGTGAAAATGGAAATATCACACTGGAGGCTACTTTAATGGTCCAGGTGGAAAAGGATGAGGACTTGGGCTAGGATGATGGTGATATTGAAGACAAGTGGAAGGTCTTGGGTTGTCCTTTCTCATTATAACCATCAGAATCTGCTTGTAGATAAGGGGTGTGTTTGGATGGGGAGATGAAATAGCCTACATCAGTCACTGTTTTCTTGTAGTCCAATAGGACTCTCTTGTTGCTCAGTTACTCGGTTGTGTCCAACTCTCTGTGACTCATGGTCTGTAGCCTGCCAGTTTCCTCTGTCCATGAGAATATCCAGGCAAGATTACTGGAGGGGGTAGCTATTTCCTCCTCAAGGGGGTCTTCCCAACCCAGGGATCAAGCCTACTTCTCTTGCATCTCTTGCATTTGCAGGCAGATTTTTTACCACTGTGCCACCTGGGAAGCCCTGAGATGTTCTAAAATATGAGCCATCTAATACAGTGGCCATTGCCACATGGGATTATTGAGCTCTGGAAAGGTGGCTTGTGTCATGGAGGAACTGAAGATTTCATGTAATTGAATTAATTTTAATTTAAATACTCATATGAGCTAGTGTCTATCAGATTCAACAGTACAGTGCTAAACTTTTGGTTTGGGAAACTGAGAGGGCCATCATGCTGTTTTTTGAGATGGTGGTCTGTTCGTTCTCCACATGGTCTGTGGACCCACACTCCACTCTTCTGCACCTTGAGCTGTGCTCTTGGAGTCTTTCTTATATAGATCACCTCCAGTGGGCTGTCTTGCCCACTGGTTGGGTCCAGTAAATGGAAGAAGATCATTGGGTGAAAAGAAAGGTTGGCTTTTGTTTTCTCTTACTTCCTTCCCTGATGAGCCACTGTTTCTCAATGACTGTGTTGTTCTATCAATAGCACCAGCTCCTGTCAATCACAAGTGTGGTTAAGGAACTACATCAATACCAGCTGTGGAGTTTGTGTGGCAAATACAGGCATCAGTGTCCATCTGTACTAATAATTGTCTTATTCACACTCCTTCTACAGTTAGGTGAAATTAACCTGAATGCATCATTATGTCCTTTTGTATAGTTCCTGCCCCCAAATGCATGCATTGAAGTACATATTATTTTATTATAAACAATTCGCTTTTATTTCTGCTTTTATAACTCACTTAAAACATTATATTGTTTTTTTAAGCATGCGTGTTGGAAGATTATGTTCATTGTGGTTCTTATTTTGAATAATAAAGTCAACACTACTTCATTTGTTATGTAAAAGGAGCAATAGCTCCAAAAGGGCCAAAAACAATGGCATTGACAAATGTTTTCTGTGAGGGCACAGATAGTAAATATTTTCAGGTTTGCAGGCCATACAGTCTTTGTTGCAACAATTCAGCCGTATTCTTGTAGCTCAGAAGCAGCCATGACACGTAAGCACATAGGCGTGGCTGAGTTCCAGTGGAACTATTTCTGGGGACTGAAATTTGAATTTTATGTAATGTACATGTGTCACCAAAAAAAGTATGCTTCTCTTGATTTTTTTCCAAATGTAAAAACTGTCTTTTTCTCCCAAATATAAAAACTATTCTTAGCTGCAGGCTGTACAAAAACTATAGCTTGCTGGCCATAATTTTCCCATTGCTGATCTAATGTAGACATAGTCTCTTCTTATCTTTGTCTTAGTTTCTTCTGCAAGTCGAGAACATCTCCTCCCTTGGAGTTCAGTTATGCTGTAAGGCTTGACTTTTTTGCCACCTGCAATGCACAAGACCAGGGATTGACCCCTGGGTTGGGAAGATCCCCTGGAGAAGAAAATGACAACTCCAGTATCCCTGCCTGGAAAATCCCATGGACAGAGAAGTCTGTAGGGCTACAGTCGATGAGGTCGCCGGAGTCAGACAGGACTTAGTGACTAAACCACTTTGCGTGAAAGCTTCTCTAAAAATAAAAATAAATTTAAATAGTAACACTAGCATGAGAAAAGTGTATTTTCTGCAGTAAACATGGATACATTTCCCACCATATGCCGCTCCATAAAGAGTTTCCAAAAGATTCAGGGTAGCCAGAGCAGGTAGTCTGAGCCATGACCACACTCTCAACACCTCAATTTTAACTACTTGACCTTGTACTTGTTAATTCCCCTCTGGAGCGAAACAAACCTTCCTGACATTTAGAATCAAATGAATGCCTTCCATCTTTGCAGAGTCCTGGGAGACCCCCCCTATACACACTCATAATGTTTATTCTTCTTAAATCTGCCTCAGTATTCCTCACATTCTTCGGTTAACTTCATCGTCTTCCTCTTTGGTGATTTCCACATCTGGTCCCATCACTTCATGGCAAACAGATGTGGAAATAGAGGCTGATTTTATTTTGGGGGGCTCCAGAATCACTGTAGATGGTGATTGTAGCCATGTAATTAAAAGATGCTTACTCCTTAGAAGGAAAGTTATGGCCAACCTAGACAGCATACTGAAAAGCAGAGACATTACTTTGCCAACAAAGGTCCGTCTAGTAAAGGCTATGGTTTTTCCAGTAGTCATGTTTGGATGTGAGAGTTGGACTGTAAAGAAAACTGAGTGCAGAATTGATGCTTTTGAACTGTGGTGTTGGAGAAGACTCTTGAAAGTCCCTTGGACTGCAAGGAGATCCAACCAGTCCACCTAAAGGAGATCAGTCCTGGGTGTTCATTGGAAGGACTGATGTTGGAGGTGAAACTCCAATACTTTGGCCACCTGATGTGAAGAGCTGACTCATTGGAAAAGACCCTTATGCTGGGAAAGACTGAAGACAGGAGGAGAAGGGGATGACAGAGGATGAGATGGTTGGATGGCATCACTGACTCGATGGACACGGGTTTGCGTCGACTCCAGGAATTGGTGATGGACAGGGAGGCCTGGAGTTGCTGCGGTTCAGGGGGTTGCAAAGAGTTGGACACGACTGAGCGACTGAACTGAACTGGATGATATCAAAATTTGTTGGCTGTACTGCTTCCATTAGCCTTCCAATTAACCTCATTATCCAAGAATTGAAAGTGGTACAGGAAAAAGATAGCTGGTAACTGATCTGAGGGCATGCTTGCCACTTAATCTAAGCATCAACATTTCCTTGTCTCTTGAATGATTTGCTGAGGGCTGGCTCACTCCAGGACCTCCAGAATCTTGGCAGCAATTATCAGAGGTGAAAACACCTCTCAGAAAATAGGATTGCAGAGATGATCCATGGGCTTTTCAGACATTTAGGCCAACAGCCAAGCCACTGTTGTCTATCTGATATTGAAACTTGATATTTTTCTCACCAAAGAGATGACCTAAACCCACCTCAAACTTTTGGAAGATATCAGGATCCATGTATTTTTGAGATACTAGCTACCTGCTGTATGTTACGGTCAGAATTTGGCATTATATACCACATGGTCCAGATTGTGGTCCATAAAATCCAACTTCATCAGGAAAGTGTACTCCCACCACTGTATCTTAAGAGTCCTTTGGACAGCAAGGATATCAAACCAGTCAATCCCAAAGGAAATCAGTCCTGAATATTCATTGGAAGGACTCATGCTGAAGCTGAATACTTTGGCCATCTGATACAAAGAGCCAACTCATTGGAGAAGACCTGGATGGTGGGAAGGGTTGAAGGCAAAAGGAGAAGGGGAGGCAGAGGATGAAGTGATTAGATAGCATCAGTAACTCAATGGATGTGAATTTGAGCAAACTCTGAGAGATGCTGAAGGACAGAGGAGCCTGGTGTGCTACAGTCCATGGGTCACAAAGAGTCAAGCAAGACTTAGCAACTGAACAACCGCCACCACCACCACCCTATCTAAAGAGCATGCTCTCTCACTCTGCCCTCCTTATCTTTATTTTCTTTCTCTCCATGGTATTTCTTGACATGTCATATCATAACAATAACGTATTGTAGATTGATTTTGTTCAGTCTACAAACACCAAGGAAATAGAGGCATGGCCTGTGGGGCTCATGCTGGGTCTGTAGCAATTAGACCAGTGTCTGGTCCACAATAGAGTCTCTATAAACATGCTTGTGATGTAGAATGAATCAGATGGAGCTCAATTAGTATCCCAGGCATGAGAGTTTGTAACTCTGTGGACCCTTTGCAAATTAAATTACCTCTCTAGAAAATGGGGATAATGGTGGTTTCATCAATGAAGGTATCTTGCAGGGTGATGTAAAATTTAATGAGTCAAAGTTTAATATTTGGCACAGGATCTGGCACTTAGTGGCTGTACAATAAATACTCTCGCTACTATTAAGAATAATAACAAAGAAAGAAGGTATGTTTGTGGATATTAACACAAAATATTGAAGCTTATTCTTCTACAAGTTTTCCAAGAAATTATGGGAAAATAAGCTTTGAATGTCCTATAGAGATGAAATGACTCAATTTTAAATGAAATGACTTTAACATTTTAAACAATAAGTAAATATGCGTGTATAATTGAATCACTTGCTGTACACCTAAAAATAATACATTGTAAATCAACTATACTTCAATTTAAAAAAATAAGAAAAAAATAGTAAGTAGTAATAGCTAAGTTCTGTACATGGAGACTTAAGTAAACTGTTATTTGGGCACAGGATGACAATGATGAATCTGTTAGGACATATTCAAATTCAATCCAAATTGGTTCATGCAGAAATCAGAATTGATTGACTCACTGTGTAAAATTAGATTCATTTGGCTGCATTCAAGAGACCCTAAAACACAACGACTATAACAGCAATGGAAGTTTATCTCTTTTGCATTGGAAAGAAGTCCAGAGGCAGACATTTTGAGACACATATGGCGACTTTCTGGTTATCAGGGCTCCAGGAGCCACCTGGATGTGTCTCTCTGCCATGGGACTCCATTCTCAAATCACCTCATGATCCAAAACAGCTAATGAAGCTCCAGCCATCAAGTCTGAGTTACAGGCCTAAAGAGGAAGAAGGAAAGGAACCAAAAATTCACCTAATATCAGAATCTGCTTCCTGTAAGGAGCCTCCCTGGGAGCCTCCTCCTACACTTCTGCTTATATCTCTTCAGTCAGAAAATAATCATATGGTCATATTTGGGAATACTGGGAAATGAAGTCTTTGGGCTGAGTTCAGGGGCTCTGAAAGAGGGTTGCATTATAGTATAATTCTGGGGGTGTGCAATATATGGCAAGTCTGTACCTAAATAAAACAGCTCCAGTAGGCTGAGAAAATGGGTAAACCAGATGTCCCTTGCAATGAGCCAAGTCATCTGGAAACACATAATTTCAAAGACCAAAGGCTGACTTCTGACCAAGTTTACTCCAAAAAGTTATGTGATATCTATCACCCATGACCTGAGTCTGCTTCCCTGAAATTCTCTGGCACTGGTTCTCACGCAGGAACCAGCTTCACCCTCAGGCTGATCCCCTCTTAGTAGCACGGTGTTGAGGACTATGCAGGTCTCAGATCCTGATTTTCCCAAGTCCATTTCCCGAGGATGGGAATGGTTCCTCGAAGAAGTGTCTCTGACTATTAAAGCAAGAAGAGAGACACAGATGCTGTAAGGGGTACACATGGATTCCACTGTGCCGCTTTATGTTCCTCAGGCAAAGCGAACTCGCAAGGGTTTTGCAAACTTACTCTTCAAAGAAGCATGCAAATCCATCAGACAAGGCTGAGAATTCAGATGTTTGACTGCATAGCTTCTAAGAAACCTGGTGACTCCACCATCCAAAAATATTGTCAAGACTGAATGCCATTTGACATGAATGCCAAATGGTATTTGTTGTCTTTTTTAACTTTTTCTTATTGTGGCAAAAGATCATATAAAACATACCAATTTAACTATATTTAATTGTACAGTTCTGTGGCACTAAGGATATTCACATTGCTGTATCACTCTCACCATCATCCATCTCCTGACTTTTCACCTTCCTAAACTGAAACTCTGTCCCCACTAAACACTAACTCCCCATCCACCCCACACCCTGACCCCTGGCATCTACCAGTGTATTTTCTGACTCTATGGATTTGACTATTCTCAATACCTTATGTAAGGGGAATCAAACAGTATTTGTCTGCATGTACTGTATGCTGCTGTTGCTGCTGCTAAGTCGCTTCAGTCGTGTCTGACTCTGTGCGACTCCATAGACGGCAGCCCACCAGGCTCCCCTGTCCCTGGGATTCTCCAGGCAAGAACACGGGAGTGGGTTGCCATTTCCTTCTCCAATGCATGAAAGTGAAAAATGAAAGTGAAGTCACTCAGTCGTGTCAACTCTTCACGACCCCATGGAATGCAGCCTACCAGGCTCCTCCGGCCATGGGATTTTCCAGGCAAGAGTACCGGAGTGGGTTGACATTGCCTTCTCCGGCATGTACTGCATATTGGAATGCATTTTAAGGGTTAACTTAGTATGCATCTGGTGTCTTTTTTAATAAGTACTCAAGACTTGAAAATACAAATGTCCTTTAATAGAATAGCATGTGAAGAACAGCCCCAAATAAGAGAGTCTCTAGGATACCTTAGTTTCTTTCTTTTAGATTATGTTTATCTTAAATAAGAAGTCATTCTGCATTCACAGTGTTGGCTGTAAAGCATAATGGAAGGCAGAGAACTCTCATACAAAACATGAAGAGTCTAAATATAAACATGCTGGTAATTACATGTCAGTCATGAGAAAAGAATATTATTAAAATTTTTGAACATTTTTTCCAAAGAGCATATTAAAATATGTATTTTCAAAAAGTAGTGGTTTTCTCATGGGGGGCTTAACTATTTTCCCAGTGTTCTTTAACTCAGAAGTGATCAACAAAAAGCATTATTTTCTTGACAGATGCTAAGGAAATTGGAAATTTCAGTAGATGCTGAAAATTTGAGTTGGTGTAGAATTAAAGAAAACTCCTTTTAAAGTAACATTCCCACAAGCTCTTTGCTCTATTAATCTTTGTGTGACGGGTGGTAAATGCAGAGTTAGAGCTCTGCAATATGGGGAAATTAGGGGGGAAAATCTGTCTTTTCAGTTGGTATAAACCAGTCTTTTCAGTTGTGTGGTTAAATTATTCCTTAAATTTAGCCTAAGCAAAAGGGATTGATTTATCCTTAAATGCAATTTCTCTTTGGCTTCAAAGAGATTATGAATACAAATGCAGAAGACATACCTTCTCGACTCTTACTTTTCCCTTTTTCTCTCCTCCTGTTCTCTCTCCCCTGTTCCTTTCTCTCCTCCTCTCTTTGTCAAGATTTTCCAGAAAAAACCTGATAAATAAATAGGTAGGTAGATAGATAATAGATGGATGATAGATAAATGTGCTCAGTTGCTCAGTCATGTTCAGTTCTTTATGACCCTGTAGACTGTAGCCCATTAGGCTCCTCTGTCTGTAGAATTTTCCAGGCAAGAATACTGGAGTCGGTTGCCATTTCCTTCTCTAGGGGATCTTTCCGACCTAGGGATCGAACCCATGTCTCTTGCATCTTCTACATTGGCAGGTGTATTCTTTACCACTGAGCTACCCAGGAAACCCAGATAGATAGATACATGATAGATAATAGGGGGATGATAGGTAAATAGATAAATAGATAACAGATAAATAGATAATAGACAGATGATAGAGAAATAGATTCATAGATATCTATCTCCATATGTGTGTATATATTATTATTCTTCTTTTATTTATATCAATACTACATTATACACTAAGAAAAGGAGGAAATTTATCCCCTTGTCCCCTGCCTCACTGCTGGAGTTGGGACATCTCATCTCGTCCTACTTTTGGACTGAGATTAATACCGCCAGCTCCCCTGCTTCTCAGACCTATAGGTCCTGCCTGGACTTACACTGCCAGCTCTGCTAGGTCTCCAGCTTATGGACAGCAGATTGTGGGCCACCTAAGGATCTTATTACTGCATTTATGAGGAATCAGTGTGCCATCAGTTGAGATGATTTCAGAATGCAAGAATCAGGGGACCTAGTTCACACATGCAAACACCACGAGCCAGTGTCTCATGCCACCTCCTAAGGAGTCTAGGGCAGCAGTCTCTTGGGTGGGGCCAGTCCAGGGTGCCCACCCTGTTTCACTGTACTTCTCTAAGTCCTGCTCTGCTGTTGCTTAGTCTTCTCCTCCATGCGGCCTTCATGGTTATCATCAAACCCCTAGGCAAAGGGATTCTTTGCTCACATTCAGCCAGAGAAAGAAGTGCAGCTCTCCTGCAACTATCAAATGGAAGTCCTTCCTCTTAATCAGCTCGAGCAAGATTCAATCGTTGATCATGTGCCCCCAAAGCAATCACCAGATACTATGAAAAGTATGAGGCTGACTTTCTAAACTCATTCCAGTCAAGGGGATAGTACTGCAATGCTTGGCTATGATGGAGGAAGATGTCAGCATTCTCCAAATCCACTAGCTGTAAGTAAGGATGGGTATTCAGATAAAACCAAGTTTCTGATAAGAAGGAAGGAAGAAAGATTAGGAACATATGACATGAAGGTGTCCTGGAAAATCTCCAGCCGAAAAACACAGGACAAATATTATCACATAGAGTTCTGGGTGAAAGGAGAAAAATTACCTTTCCATATCATATACAAAACACATCTTAAAACCAACAACAGTGAAAACTTTTCAATAGAGAAGGTGCTTGAAAAGTCAAAATAATAGTCTTGTGGAGAAAGAACCCACACACCATCCTTCATTAGTGAAACACACCTGTGTACAGTATGAAACAAATTAGTCCCCACCTTTGGGATACCACCAGTGGTACTGTGGTCCTTAATGAAGCAACCATAAGGGTCTTGCTATAGTTCATCACAATAGCTGATGTAAGATGCTTGATTAGTAATGTTAGAAGTTGAGGACTGAATTACTCAGCCATAGTAAATGAATGAAATAATGCCATTTGCAGCAACACAGATGGACCTAGACTAAGTAAGTCAGGAAGAGAAAGACAGATATACGATATCATTTGTATGTGGGATATGAAGAATAATAAAAATGAATGTATTTACAAAACAGAACTGGTAGGTCAGCTGATAAAGAATCCGTCTGCAATGCAGGAGACCCCAGTTTGATTTCTGGGTGGGGAAGATCCTCTGGAGAAAGGATAGGCTATCCACTCCATTGTTCTTGGGCTTCCCTGCTGGTTCAGCTGGTAAAGAATCCACCTGCAATACAGGAGACCCCAGTTCAATCCCTGGGTTGGGAAGATCCCCTGGAGAAGGGAACAGCTACCCACTCCAGTATTCTGGCCTGAAGAATTCCATGGACTGTATAGTCCTTGGAGTCTCAAAGAGTCAGACAATACTGAGTGAATTTCACTTTCACAAAACAGAACTAGACTCACAGACATAGAAAAAAAACATGGTTACCAAAGGGGAAAGTGGGGAAGGACATAAGAGTTCAGGATTGTCCGATACATATGAACTACTATATATAAAAGAGATAAATGAAAAAGATTTACTATATAGCATAGAGAAAAGAATTCTGGAAAAAATATGTGCATATATATGAATCCCTTTGCTGTACACCAGAAATTAACACAATATTGTGGATCAACTATATTTCGATTAAAAAAGTAAAATAGTTGAAGACTGAGCTTCAGCCAAGGTTTAAAGTTTTGCAATGTATTTATGTATGATCTGTGAACTTCCCATCAAAAGGGATTTTAGCAAAACATAGCAGAATAAGTTGACCATCTTAAGCTCCAGTCCAAACTCCCTCTAAGCATACTTTCCTAATCAATCAGCACTCCTCTTCAGAATCAATTTAATTCTCTATGGCTCACAGCGGTGAGTCTTTGGTTGATTAATTCACCTAACGCTATATTGTGTTTGTCTGTTTATTTTTCTGTTTGGAACATGTTCGCAAAGCTTGGTGTTCGTCTCCAGGGCCATAACAAGTGAGTGTGTATTCATTTTTCTACTAATAGAATGATCATATGTGTCAGAGAGTATCATGACTAGATCAGAAAAGATGGAAGACGTTAGCCTTTAAGCTTTTTTAATTGTAAAAGCATGAGAAATATTAACAGTAATAGGAAGAAGGGACTTTTGCACGCCTTGTCTAAAAAGGGAGCTACATCATAAAATATCACAATGATTTCCCTGCAGCAAAATTCTTCAAAATTACTATCTGAGGGATGTGGTACTTGTAGTTGAAAGTGACTTTTTTTTTAAACAGAACTTATTTTTCCTAGACCTGGAGGCAGCAAACTGTGGGACAGGAAATATTTAAACTGCTCTGTGTGTTTCAGGCAGATCTGCTTGCCTGACAATTTGAAATGTAAATGGAGGCTATTAGTCCTTATGAATTTGTAGTTATATGCAAGTGTAGTAAGCTAACATGGAAAATCAATGGAATAATTAAGAAAAGGATTTTACTAGGCATGTTACCAGAGATCTGAGAGTTCTATCCATAAATCTTGCCTTTCTCCATTTTGAACATGTGTGTGTGACTAGCCAGTTAATTCTTTTAACTAATATCAGAGCATTATGTATTACCAACCTCTTATGATGTATACCAGATTCATCTTTTTAAAAAACAGAAAAAGGTTGAACTCATTTCTGAGATGCAAGACAGGAGGCAAATTTAGCCTTCCAGTCTATGAATCCAGGTAGAGTGATGGAACCTGGTTCCTTTGTCTTTCTAGAAAAATCTGTCCTTGATTTTAAATTCCCTTTGTGCTAATGAAGATGCGGAATCATAATAAGCATGCAATTCAGTTACTAAGAAAAGGGCTCAGTCATGCAAGAAGAAGCAGACTCTGATTTATTGAGTATCTATATTGTGTTCTATTACCTGAGTAACCATGTAGACTCTTTACAAAACTTTTTTTTAAACTGGAATATAATTGTTTTTACAATATTGTGTGAGTTTTCTGCTGTACAACAGAGTAGATCAGCCATACATATATCCCTTCCCTCTTGGACCTCTCTCTCACCCCCATCCCACTTCTTTAGGTCATCAGAGAGTGGTGAGCCTAGCTCCCTGTGTTATATGGCAGCTTCCTACTAGCTTTCTGTGTTACACATGGTAGTGAATATACGTCAGTCCTAATCTCCCAGTTTGTTCCACCCTCTTCTCTCCCCCACCCCATGTCCACATGTCCATTCTCTGCATCTGCATCTCTGTTCCTGCCTTGGAACTAGGTTCATCTGTACCATTTTTCTAGATCTTGTTTATGCTCCACAATACCATGAGAAGCATCACAGCCATTTTTAAAGTGGGAAAACTGAGTATCATGGAAAGAAAATAAGTTACCAAAAGGCACACAGTTAGAGTCTGCTGCTTGTTAATCAGCAGGGTTTAAATGTGGACTTACGCCACTAAGAATATGCAGAAACATCCCTTGTTCTCTGATCGGGAACACGGGACATAAGACGCACCTATGTGCCTTAAGACAAGCCAGTGTAAAACATCGATCCCATACATGGATGGGTGGTAAAGGTGTGCTTCATGCAATGGTCCCAGATACATTTCTCTTCAAAAGAGAAGATGAGAAAGCAGAGCTATGGTATGGCTAAATGGTAGATGGATGGTATTGGGAGCTTTCTGAATGACAGGAGAAAATAAATGGGACCCCCATGAAAGAAAACCCATGTCACTGTCACCTCTTCTCACAGAAACTTGGGCAAGTTTCTGTCTTTGTGTCTCCCTTTCCTTATCTATGAAGTAACGCCACACTGAGCCCATCCACTGAATAGAATTCTTGGCATTTTGTTAGATCCGTGGTAGTATATTTCATACTAAGATAGAATTCCCCTTACGGCACTTCTCACCAGGGACGTATATGGGCTTTTATCGGTCCTTTCTGGGTATAGAGAATAATGCACTGCCCCTTAGGAAAACCCATGCTACAGACATAATTGGTGAAGGTAAAGACATGGGTAAAATATGAATAGAAATATGGCTGCTAAAGATAATTTAGCCATAAGTGATATGGATAGGAAGACACACAGAGAGAGACTTGTAATGCTCAACACCTAGTAGATGGCTTCTTTGCCATTTTGCTACCCCCTCAAGTCATGTTTGAGTCCCCTCCGTCCCATATCCTCATATTCAACCCAATACCAAGAACTTTTTATTTTGCCTCCTAATTCTCAAAACCATCCATTTCTTCCCATATGTACCACCACTGTTGTATCAAATTATCTTCATTTCTGGTCATTACCTATGTTTCATCACTCTTTTATTCATATAAATATTTTACTGAAGTGTCATTGACTTACCGGGTTTCCAGTACACAGCAAGGTGATTCAGTTATACGAATATACATACATTATTTTTTAAATTATTTTCCATAATAGGTTATTACAAGATATTGACTATAGTTCCCTATGCTATACAGTAAATTGTCTCTTTTTATTGACATATTTTATTTATTTTTTTCTTTTTTGGCTCTGCTGCGTGTTTGTTGCTGTTGATGGGCTCTTCATTGCGATATGCAGACTTTTCTAATTGTGTCCAAGGCATGTGGGATCTTAGTTCCCTGACCAGGGATCTAACCTGCATTCCCTTCATTGGAAGGCGATTATTTTTACCACCGGACCACCAGGGAGGTCTCATATTTCATCACTTTTAATCCCTCTTCAGTTCACTCTCTGCACTGAAGATAGTAATCTTTTAGAAACTCAACTTTGATGATGTCACTATTTCCTGCTTGAAACACTTGAATGACTTCTTACTGCTCTGGGAAGAGACACCGGTATGCTTAACATGGCACGTGAAGCCTACTGTTTGTGACCGACACCTTACCTACCTTTCCAGTCTCTTCTGACATCATTTTCTTCTGCAAGAGAGCTGGAAATTGTAGTTTTATCTGCCTAAGAAGGAGCTGGCAAATCCACAGCACAGTCTCCAGTCTTTCTCGGGTTTAAATATCTCCCAGTTCTTTCAACTGTTATTACTCTCTAACTATGTCAGGCATTCTTCTCTAAATACCCTTGGGTTATTAGTGTCCTTGGAGATGACTGCTCCACTTCTTTTCAGCATTCAATTATACTTGAGTCTCAGTTTTGATCCCGAACTAATTTGTAGTCCTGGAACTGAAAATAGCATTCAGGGCGTGAGCTGGCAAGAGAGTGGAGCTTGGCTCTAATATCTCATTTGGGTTCACCGTATCCCCATGAATCGTGGCCAATTTGCCATGACCTTTCTTGGGAAGCTTCAGGGCATTGCCGACTCCTAGTTACACAGATCTCTGTCCTTTTCACACATGGGTCCTCAGAGCATCTTATCTATGATTGTTCTAAATCAGCGAAGGTTTGGACCCAGGAAGCTGGAAGTGGCATTTCTCTCTCAAATCTAACCTCGTTAGATACAGTTCATCATCATTCCAGCTCCTTGTGTTGGAGCATTTTGATGATACATTTCAGCTTGATGTCATGTATGACTGTAATTAGCTTCCTGTCAGTATCCTCATTCAGTTCATTAATTAGAATTCTAAACAGAAAAAGGATGAGGACGGCACCCTCTGTGGGAGTCCAAAGCTTTTGCAATAGCACACATGCCAGCTTTTCTTCCTGACTTGGGGGCTACTGTCTTGACCCCCCTTCACTCACTCCTTTTCAGCTACCCACCTGCTCTGCTCCGGGGAAGTCTTCAGCGTTCCTTTCTGGCTACTTGGACTTCTTTGGTGACTGCATCCTTTCTTGTGATGTTAGACATCATCTGGTCACTGCAAATTCCACAATATGTGTCGAAAGCCTGAAATTCTTCCCTGAATTCTAGTTTCCACAATCACTCTTGACTTTTTGGTAGGTATTTCCTCCTAGCACGTCCTAAACCAAACCCTTGATCTTCACTCTGCAAATGTAATTTTTCTGTAAACATCCCCATTTCAGTCAGTTCCCTTCTGCCAGTTGTTCAGACCCAAACTATGGGTTCTTTTTCCCTCAGACCTCACATCCAACCTCTTGGTTGATGCTGATAGTCCTACCTTCACAATAAATCCAGAACCTGATTGCATATCAGGCTAACACTCTGGTACAAGACGTCAGCTGACATGCCATCTATTTCACTTGATCATCAATTTATTGTCTGGTTCCTCAAACTATAATCCAAGGGGGAGGAGTTTTTGTGTGTCTTTTTACATGTTTTTTTTTTTAGTATCTAAAACAATCTGTAATGCATTGTAAATGTTTGAAAATGTTTCAGATGAATAAATTGATGGAAAATAAATGATAGATGCCCCCTCATTCAGATTCATATGACTTCTCATTGTCCAAAATGACACAGTGAGATATTCTATCACATTCTGACCAATATCCCAGATACAACATGCCTATCATATTCTAAAAATTAATAAAAATTTCCCTAAACCTTTTCTTCTCCTGGATTCAGCATCTCAATAAATTGTACTTCAATCTACCTTGTTCTCAACACAATAATCTAAGAGTTCTTTGTGGTACTGATTTTTCTTATCTGAAAAGCCAACCAATAACACATTAGTTTTTAGGATTTTTTTCTCTTAGGATTTTTTTAATGTGGACAATATTTAAAAGCTTTATTGAATTTGTTACAATATTGTCTCTGTTTAATGTTTTGGTTTTTTGACTGCAAGGCATGTAGGAGCTTAGCTCCTCAACCAGGGAGCAAACCAGAGAAGTCCTAGTTTTTTGTTTTGGCTCCAAAGTATATCCTTGCGTTTGATCTCTTCCACTATTCCCTAAGTTCAAGACATTTTAATGTCTTGCCCTAATTATGTGGTCGCCTTTTCTCCACTTCTTTCCACCCCTACTCCCGCTTGATTCATTTTCCCCATATCAGCTGGAAGACCTTTATAAAATATTAGACATCTACCTATCTTTTCTGCTTGAGATCATTGCATGCGCTTCCATCCACACTTAAAATAAAATTCAGAGTTCTTACTAAGACCCAAAGACTCCTTCATTTCCTGATCCCTTCCTGCCTCTTTGACCTCATTTCCAAAAACTGACTCACTTGTTGGGAAGCTTCACAATCCCATTCTCTGTGTATTCCTGAAACTTCCTCTGACCTCAGTGGGTTTTCACTAGCTGTTCTCCTGCCTGGAAGTCTTTATCACAAGCATGTCTCACAGCTGACTCATCACTCAACCTCTCCTCTCTTTATAAGCTTTCTTCAATCAGTGAAGAAATCAGTGTTGCCTCCACCACCATCAAGACATTCCATCCCATGGCTTATCTGCTTTGGTTTATCTTTAGTTGTCTGAAATGATCCTCCATATTTTTATATCAATTTATGAGTTTGTTGTTTTAATTGAGCGAAAATTGCTTTACAGTGTTGTCTTGGTCTCTGCTGTACAACAATGCAAATTAGTCATAACTATATATATATATATATATATATATATGTATATATGTATATATATATCCCCTCCCTCTTGAGCCTCTATCCCACCCCTCTAGGTCCTCACAGATGGCCGTGCTCCGTGTTTGATACGGCAGCTTCCCATTAGCCATCTGTTTTACACATGGTAGTGCATGTATGTCAGTGCTGCTTTCTTAATTCGTCCCACCCTCTTCTCCCTATGTCTACAAGCTCGTTCTCTATTATGTCTCCATTCCCTCCCTGCAAATAGGTTTATCAGTACCATTTTCCAGATTCCATTTATATGCATTAATATATGGTATTTGTTTTTCTCTTTCTAACTTACTTCAGTCTGTATGACAGGCTCTAACCTCACTACAACTGAGTCAAATCTGTTCCTTTTTATGGCTGAGTAATATTCCATCGTTTATACATACCACACTTTCTTTATCGATGATCACCAGTTCTACACCCATATCTCTGTTGACTTGAGGCTTACTGATTTGCAGTTTTCATAATCGACTTTCTGTCTGGTCCATTTTTGTTCATTGGAAATTACTCAAGAGTTTTTCTGCTTATTTATGGCTCCTCAGAGGTTCAGTAAAAACACTACAAAGTTTGTCTGTCCATCCCCCAGAGTGATATATTCAATTATGAAGGCTTGATCTTATTTAAAAAGGCTCAGTGAGGGTCTTCCTTCACTGTCCAGTGGCTAAGACTCCATGCTTCCACAACAGCGGGACATGGGTTTGATTCCTGGTCAGGGAACTAAGATCCTGCAAGACTCACTGTGAGGGCCAAAAAAGAAGGTTCAGTGATGGCTTGCAAATTATTTATCCAGTTGGGAGTCCAGTTCCTTCTTAACCACTTTCACGTCTTTTCTGATGATTCTCTGATAACAGAATGGAAGCACAAATGGGAATGAGGCATTTTGGTAGCTGATACCATTCTCTGAAAGCCTTCTTTATCCTGAATGTGTGTGCCTGGAATCTTTTTGCTTCTGCAGACCCATTTGTTTTTGGCATCCCCTTTCTGCATTAAAGGACTTCAAGACCCTCTGCTCTGTGACCAGGCTTGTCAGAGAGAAGTCTCTGGGGGCCCCAGCAGGAGTCCAGATGCCAGGAGTGAAGGAAGGCAGAGTGGTATCAATATTTTCCCTCCTGACTGCCTCTCTGCAAGTTTCCCAGGATGCTGGGGGAGGCCCTGGAGAAGGGGTCCATCTATCAAACATCTCTGGTCCTCCCAACAACATCCCTCCTCCCCTCCAGCCAAGGGTGGCAGCTGCAGCCTGGTGCTGGCTCCAGATTACTGATGGGTTTTCTATGGTCCCTCTATGTCACCACCTTCCTAAATGAACCCTTCCCAACCTGTCCTCCTGTTTTCTATTGGAACCTGATTGGAACCCTGGGAGTCCTCCTGCAAGGAGATTGGGACTGACATCTACACAGCAGTGTATAAAATAACTAATGAGAACCTGCTTTATAGCACAGGGAACTCTACTCAGTGCTCTGTGGTGACCTAAATAGGAAGGAAATCGGACAAGGAGTGGATATATGTATACATATAGCTGATTCACCTTGCTGTACAACAGAGACTAACGCAATATTGGGAAGCAAGTATACGCCAATAAAAATTAATTTTAAAAAAAGATCTGGACTTCCCTGGTGGCTCTGTGGTAAAGAAGCCACCTGACAATGCAGGAGACATGGGTTTGATCCCTGGTCCGGGAGGATCCCACATGCCACACAGCAGCTAAGCCCATGGGCCACAACTCTTGAGCCTGTGCTCCAGAGCCTGGGAGCCGCAACTACTGAAGCCCTCGCACCTGACAGCCTGTGCTCTGCAGCAAGAGAAGCCCATGTACCGCAACTAGAGAGTAGCCCCTGCTCACCCAAACTAGAGAAAAGTCTGTGCAGCAACGAAGACCCAGCACAGCCATAAATAAATAAATAATTTTTAAAACGTTCACCTTTAAAAAAAAGTAAAAGATTTTTAAAAGACCCACTTCTTACCACAAGACTCCAACCTGTCCCTTCCCTGGCCAAACGTAGACCTCCAGGTGTTTGTGGCTTTTCTTCCTCTATCAATCATTTGCCTTTTGAATGCAGAATTTCAGTTTTCCCCCTCTCCCTCTAGTTGTGGTGTGCGGGGGCCACTCTAGCTGCAGGGCACGGGCTTCTCATTGCAGTGGCTTCTCTTGTCGCAGAGCCCAAGCTGTAGGATGTGTGGGCTTTGGGAGCTGCCGCCTGCAGGCTCAGTAGTTGTGGTGAACGGGCTCAGTTGCTGCAAGGCATGTGGGATCTTCCCAGACCAGGGATCGAACTGATGTCTTCTGCATTGGCAGGTGAATTCTTTATCACTGAGCCCACCAGGGAATCCCCTGAGCACATCTTACTTGTTCAGGCTGTAAGATCCCTTGTCCTCCTCATGTGTGTGGACTAATTAACAAATATGGACAAAGAGGAAGGTCAGACTTCATGGGTCCTGCCTGAAGTCCAGCTCTTCCCTCAATGATCAGGCTGGGAGTGCCTCTGAGACTGGGTGGCAGGTGGGACCATCACCTATGAAGCATCTTCAGTCACAAAACACCTCAATCCCAGTCCTTTCATCCGTAAGGACTCCACCCACATTAACATGTGGAAAGAGAGAGCGCCAAAAGTATTGAGTTGTCCAAAAATCTCATTCAGCTTTTTGCATAAGATGTTACAGAAAAAAAAAAAAAAAAACTCAAATGAACTTTTTGGCCAACTCAATGTATTAAAGAGACAAATCCCAGAGGATTTGTTCCAAAACAGATCTTGGAACACAAGCTATGAAGATAATTTGGTACCTAAGTAGTGATAAAGTAATTACTGAACTAGTAATTAAATAGGTAATTGGACAGTTTATTTCCTCTGCATTTAACAACAACAACCAAAATGTCACCAGCAACCACAAAAAGAACATTAAAAAAAATCAACTCAACTTTCAGAAAGAACCAGAGAGAATGTATGATGAGGAACCCAGGAAAAGTTTGATTTTTTTGTGTGTGTCTACTTTTTAAAATGTATTGGAGTATAGTTGCCTTACAATGTTGTATGAGTTTCTACTGCAAAAGTTTTTAGGGCAAATGAACTAGCTATGCACAAACATGTATCCCCTCCCTTTTGGGCCTCCTCACCCTACAAGACACCACAATGCATTATGTAGAGTTCCCTGTGCTATACAAATACATAGTATCCATAGTGTGTTTGTGTCAACCCCAGTCTCCCAGTTCATCTGACTCTGACATCCTCCTTGATATCCATATGTTTGTCATGTCTGTTTCTCTATTTCTGCTTTGCAAATAGGATCATCTGTATCATTGTTCTCAATCTTTAGAGAAGATATTGATGATGGATTTTGCTATTAATCGATATACTACATAGCTGGCTTCTGAATGTGTTTGTTCAGGAGGTTACACAAATGACATAAATGACACAGAGAGAGGGAGGGTTGATCTTCCTCCAATGGATGGATAAACTGAGGTTGTGAAGACCATGTGCATTCTGAAGAGTAAGTTAACATCTGCGTTCCTTTTGCTGTCTCGCATGCAGGGTTCTCGTTACCATCTTTCTAAATTCCATATATATGCGTTAGTATACTGTATTGTTGTTTTTCCTTCTGGCTTACTTCACTCTGGATAATAGGCTCCAGTTCCGTCCACCTGAGTAGAACTGATTCAAATGAATTTTTTTTAATGCTGGTATTCCATTGTGTATATGTACCACAGCTTTCTTATCCATTCGTCAGTTGATGGGCATCTAGGTTGCTTCCATGTCCTGGCTATTGTAAACAACGCATATATATGGAATTTAGAAAGATGGTAACGAGAACCCTGCATGCGAGACAGCAAAAGGAATGCAGATGTATAGAACAGACTCGTGGACTCTGTGGAAGAGGGCAAGGGTGGGATGATATGGGAGAATGGCATTGAAACATGTTAATTACCATATGTGAAAGCAATCGTCAGCCCAGGATTGATGCTCGGGGCTGGTGCACCGACATATCCCAGGGGGAGGGAATCGGGAGGGAGGGGGGAGGGGGGTTCTGCAGGGGGAGCATATGTAAACCCAGGGTGGTTTCATGTCATTGTATGGCAAAACCAACACAATGAAGTAAAGAAAATTAAAAAATAAATAAATAAATAAATAAATAAAGAGTAAGTTAACATTAGCTACTTACCCTTATGTACTTTTCCTTGCAAATTTTGGCCAAAAGCTACAGATACTCCCTTCCTAGCAACTACCTACTTCCATTATATTGATAGAACCTTTAAAGAATGTCATTTAGATTAACATCTAAAATGACAAATTAAACAGTATCCACCTAGAGTCCACTGTTGGTCCTGTCCAGGCAGATAGAGACCAGTTACCTAGGACATTTTCATTCCATCAAATATTATCTGCCCATGTGTAGCTGGGATTGGTCCAGAAAGAATGGCTGAATTACAAGTGCTCTTTCTTTCTGTAAACCCTAGTTAATAAATCCATCTACCTGGCATAGGCTGTTTATCATGTTTTATTATTAGCCCGAGAGTTAACTAAGCAGTATTCTTCTCTTTCTGGAGAATTATTTTATGCTGCTGCTACAGTCAATTTATGATTTCTAAACAAGGCAAGGGATCATTGATTATTTTCAAGGGAATTGATAGTGAGCAAGGCCTGCCTGTGTTTTGATATGCTGGCCAAGGTGGGTTTTGTGGCAGAGAAAAATGGAATTAATTAATGAATTGGCCTTTCATAGATGTTTTGCAAATCATCTACATAATGTACCATGAATTCAAATTATATTCCTTTTTCATAAAGAATACTTTGTGGCATTTTCCTCATTCATTCAATCATGCATATTTTCTACAAATGTGTGTGTGTGTGTGTGTGTGTGTGTGTGTTTACATGCCTTGAATACACTAGGTAAAGTGTAAGGCTTGGTAAGTAAACAGACATAGATCCCAATCCCATGAAGTTAAAGATAAAGAACAGATAAGTAAAGTAAACATTGTGAGTATCAGACAACATAGTATAAAATATCAAACGGAATATCATGATAGAGAATTCTGGATTGTGGAAGGGAGGGTACTTAGTTTGGAACATTAGGGAACATCAGCCTTAAGGAGGTGGTGTTTAAACTGAGACTTACAGAAACATATGGGATACCACAAGGGGAAGCAGGAGTGGGATGAATTGGAAGATTGGGATTGATATATATACACTCTTCATACTATGTATAAAATGGATGGATAATGAGAACCTCCTGTGTAGCTCAGGAACTCTAGTCAGTGCTCTGTGGTCACTTAAATGGAAAGGAAATCTAAAAAAGAGGAGATATATGTGTACGCAGAGCTGACTCACTTTGCTATACAGCAGAAACACACAACATTGTAAAGCAATGATACTTCATGTGTGCTAAGTCGCCATTATGGACTTCAGTCACTTCAGTCTTTGAAACCCTATGGACTGTAGCCCACAAGGCTCCTCTGTCCATGGGATTCTCCAGGTAGAAATACTGGAGTGGGTTGCCATATACTCCTCCAGGGAATCTTCCCGACTCAAAGACTGAACCCTTGACTCTTGCAGCTCCTGAACTGCAGGCAGATTCTTTACTCCTGAGCCATCAGGGAAGCCCAGTGGGAAGCAAATATACTCCAGTAAAAATGAATAAACTGAGACTTACAGGATAAAGGTATGTTACTCCTGCACAATGCAAGAAATGTGTCTGCAGATAGAAGGAAACTTCTACAGGTAGAGTCTACTGAAAAAGGACTCAAGGTAACCTGGGTGGCCAGAAGGCAAGAAATCAGAAAAGTATCTCAAATGATCTTGAAATGACTATCTGGATTTAAGTTCAAGTGCAGTGGTTAGAATTTGGGGCGTGTCAATTAGAGAATTTTTAAATAGATGTATTATGAGTTTTAAATACTTTGTGAGCAGGGATTGTATTAGAGCAGAGCAGAGATGGAGACAGCAAGACCACCTGTGGACAGTGTCCTGCAGAGAAACGATGGAAGAGCATGGGGCAGAGAGAAGGGGGCGGAGTCAAGATACCTGGGATTATCGTAAGAGGAATAGCAGTTGAGCCTTGCTGGTGGATGATCATGTGGGCATTTCGAGAAAGAAAAAGAAGAGGATCCTGAGAAGTCCATGTCTGATTCCAAATAAATAGAAATAAGGAAGTGTTGCTGCAAACTGGAGAGGTGAAGAAGAAAATGACATGGTTTCAAAGAGAAATCAAAATTTAGTTATTGATATGTAAATTTGGGAATGCTTGGAAAATGTGTAACCAAAAATGTGGTCCAGCTGCTCGCCACTCAAAAGCTGTTAACAAGACCAGGTTGATGGAAAGGAAGGTTTGCTTTATTTTGGATGCTGGCAACCAGAGAAGAGGACAGACTCCTGCCCGGAGGCCAACTCCTCCCCCTGACAATCAGTGGGCAAGAGCTTTTATAGACAGAGGGAGGGGGCTACGTGCAGAAACAGCACAGTCAGCTCTGACAGTCATCGTGAAATGGGTCATCAGTGGTCAAACCAGTGCTATCTTGATTGTTTAAAGTATAGTTAATCTTCAGTTCCAGGGTCAGTTTGTTTCCCATTTCTTGAGGCCAGTTCTTGGAATTGTGGCAGCTTATGTCATGGCTATAGTCTGCTCCTCATGTAGTTAACTTCTTCTACCTGGTGGGGGATGTCAGTATCTATCAGACAGTGGACAGGATATGGCTCAGAATATTATCTCTAGCCCTTGCGAAGCAACTAGAGGTCCTTGACTATGCTTAATGACGAAACTACTATTATTTAGTCTTGTTGGACTGTTTTTCTTTGTTTCTACATTTTCTCACTTCTATGATTAAAGTTATTCTTTGGCTAAAGTTTTTCCACAGACAGAAGGCAGGTGGAGGCCAGGGTGGGCAAGGACCCTGGCATTTCATTGCTTAATTTCAATAGCAGGACGAGTTAAGGTTACAACCTTCATATAAATCAGGCATTCATTGCTGAAAAGGATCTCTAGGCCTGGATTACCAACTAAGCACAACTTGAAGCTTAAGTTACAACATTTCCACCAGTGCTTTTTTTTTTTAATAGCAATAATAATAGTGTCAGGGGGTCATTTGCTGAATACCCAGTCTCTGTTAGGTGCATTGTAGATGCCTTATAGTTACTGCCATTTGTATAAATAATTATCCTTTCCATAGTGTTTCCAAGTTTCCCTCTAATTCTCCTAGGAACTCTGAAAATTTTCTGCATTAACATACACTATCATTTTCAAACTAGTAGCACTAATTTTAAAGCAAGTTTAAAAAAATACCTCTTAGAATGTCATGCTTTGCATTTGAAATTGCTAAGTTTATTTAGAAAAAAAAAAAGCCAGAGTAGTTTTTGCTCATTGTCCTGTGTTGCTTCTTTATTTCAAATATTAAAATATTTGAAGATGAGGCCAAGGTTAAAGGCTCACCAAACACCCCAAAATAAGCTCTTTCAAGATTTACATTTTGTTCATAACCTGATGCTTAGAAACGCTGATATTCTTTTCCTTGGCCTGTAGGATGCTAATGGCCATATTTACAGCCTGCTCATAGCCACTGGATGCAAACGTGGTGGTGGTTTGGACTCATGCACTTGCCTGATCCTGGATTTCTTATTATCATCCTTATTTTACTCTGTACCATGATTTCTTCAAGTCAGCATTTTTCCAAACAGGTGATCCATGGAACACTGGCACTCTGCAGAGTATTGATTTTGTATTTAAAAAAATGCTTTGCCAGGGATGTAAAATGCTACGTTAACCAAAGTTAGGTGGCTTCTCTGTAGTAGGGCCACTCAGAACTGTAAATATGACCCTTTTCTGCATGAAGGGGGTTAAGATGTTCTTCACCATGGAATCCTATTTGTCAGTGGATTTTTCCCAAGTCACCATCACCACCATTGGTAACTGTTCTATAGGATGCAATTTGGGGTATCTTACTTGATATATTAAATATATTTCCAATTCCTTTTTTATTTTTTAATAAATTTGCTTGTTTATTTGGCTGAGTCAGGTGTTCATTGTGGCATTCGGGCTCTTCATTGCTGCTTTCAGTCCTTCTCTAGTTGCAGCGAGCAGGGCCACTCTCTAGCTGTGGTGCGCAGGCTTCTCAATGTGGTGGCTTCTCTTGTTGCAGAGCGCAGGCTCTACAGTACAGACTCGGTAATTGTGGTACGCAGGCTTAAACACCCCATGGCATGTGGAATCTTCCTGACCAGAGATAGAACCTATGTTCCCTGCATTGGAAGGCAGATTCTCAACCACTGGACCACCACGGACGTCCCCATTCCTTTTTTGGAAAGAGGTGAAATATAAGTAAACAGATCAAAAATGTAAAGTCGGGTAATTTGGCATGCTAACATTGGTTTTTCAGCTATGTGACTTCTCTCCTGGGTCACCCGGAAGGAGTTCTTTGATTTCTTCTTGATCTCTTTGTCTGCTTAAGGAACCATATTATCAAAGTCTCTTGATTTTGCATGGATGTTGTGAAAAGAGACAGGACTGGCTCACTTAGATGTGCTTTTTAGCTTTTGGTATCCGAGGTGTTACATAAACCCCAGGCCTTGATTGTACTATGGTTATAATAAGCAGTATAACTTTTCTGCTGGGTAACCCTGAGATCACATTGTCAGAGAAAAAGAAATGGCTGAACAGAACCACTTCTACAAGTTAAACCCATTTTCCGACAGCTGGCTGGTGGGTGAGTTGCTGAGTTCTGAGATTTGAAGTGGCATTTACAGAAGACCTTATTTTGAGAAGGCACCACAGGCAAATTATAACAAGTGTTATTTAACAGCTCTAATTATGATTTTTTCCCCTCTCTCTCCCCACTTTGTATCTACAATTTGATCCAAATTAATATTTATTTATACTAATAATAGCCAACCCAGATGGATTGCTTACTATGTACCAAGCAGTGTTCACAAGGGCTTTGCATGAACTAACCCATTTAATCTTCATGATAGCCTAGGAGGTAGGGGCTATTATTATCTTCATTTTAATGATGCTGAGACTGAGGTTAAGAGAGGGAAGAAACTGACCAAATTCTAACATAGACGGTCAGCTCCAAAGCTCAGACCCCTAACAGGCTATTTTTCATCAGCTTGGCAATACATCACATAACTGTCTGTCCTCAGACATACATAACCTTGAGTTTGTTTTTTTAATGTTTTTTATTGTGGTAAAAGTCATATAATATGAAACACACTCCTTTAACCATACTTAACTGTACAGTTCAGCAGCACTAACTACATTCACATTGCCTTGCAACTCTCACCACCATCCATTTCCCGAATGTTTCACCTTCCTAAACTGAAACTCTGTCCCCATTAAACACTAACTCCCCCTCCTCACCACCCACCCCACCTCCGGCCCCTGACATCTGTCAACGTAATTTCTGACTCTATAAATTTGACTACTCTGGATATCTTGTTTAAGGGGAATTGAGCAGTATTTGTACCTACTTTCTATCAGAATGCATTTTTACTTTACCTTGGCTTTGTAACTAACACAGATCTTGATGTTCTACTCTTTGGGGGTTACATAAGACCCTTGACCAAGCCTCAGAAAGCACAGTGGCCTTTGAACTCTGTGAAACTCAATCACACTTCCATTTCGCAAATATCAGTGGTGCGTGTAGGCATGAGCTGACATTATTGAGCAGCTCAGACTTGGGGCAATGTTCCTTTAGTGTCCAGTGATCTCTATGAAGCATTGCTTTCTCCAACTTTCTGTGTGTGAGCTTCTTGTTCAGATGTCTCTGTTTGATCATTTTTCTAATACAACACAGTATTTAGGGAGCTGTTATTATGAGCTGGCACTGTGCTCACTATTGAGGGTACAGTGCTGAATTGGGCTGATAAGTTCCCGGCTCTGTTAAGTTCCTTTTTAAGGAAGAAACGGTCACCACCAAGTGATGCCAACATAAGAACAGTTTAGTTTGTGATGGTTGTGGCAGGGGGTGTGATTTTGCAGGTACCATTGTTACTGTTCTTTAGTCTCTCAGTTGTGTCCAACTCTTGGCGACCCCATGGACTGTAGCCCACCAGGATCTTCTGTCCATGGGATTTCCCAGACAAGAATACTGGAATGAGTTGCCATTTCCTTCCCCAGGGGATCTTCCCAACCCAAGGCTTGCCACTTGCATCTCCTGCATTGGCAGGTGGATTCTTTACCACTGAGCCACCGTAGTTAGCCTTTAAGAGATGTGGATATCAAGAGGGGTTAGCAGTGTGAAGATCCAGGGTCACAATGCCCCCAAATAAAGAGAACAGCAAGTTCTAACAACAAATTAGAAAACCCGGGTAGGCAGTGATGGAGGTGGAAGATGGCGGCGGCAGCTGGTTTCTGAGCTGCTAGATCATTTTGGGCTGCAGTTGAGTCAGCCTATTTCAGACGATGCCCATGTTGAGGAGGGCTCAACTTGCATGTGGAAGGCCCTCACCTACTCCGTTGCACTCCCAGGGGTGGGAGTGAGCAAGCTGAACTCTTCCTGAAGTCTCACTGTGGAGAGGAGGAGAGACTTGAGTTTGTCACCTATCTTCCCGGGCACATCAGATCCAAGTTATGAAGATGAAAAGAGAACCTGGACCACTACCCAGTGGGGACCACTGCTCTGTACCCATGAGCCAGAAGAGTGTATGGGACCTTGAGCCTACCGTCTTTTTTGTTGTTGTATATTTACTGAAAATGTTTAATTATCTGATCAATAGCTCAGCTTCTTATATCCAGTGATGACCATTATATTTGATGATCATTACCTGGTGGGCTATGGTCCATAGGCTCACAAAGAGTCGCACTCGACTGAAACAACTTAGCACACATGCATGTAGTCAAATACTTGATGACCCTTATACTGATCTTCCCTTTGCTTAGAGCAGGAGATGGCTTAAATAAATAACTTATTCACGAGCTGGAAAAAAAGACAAGACCCAGGTATGCTTGGGACACAAGGTCAGGGTGGGGGACGGTGACAAGATGACATGAGAGAGGCTGAAAGGACCTTGGGGAAGATGGAGTCTTTTGCTGCATCATCTGGAATTTGAATTTTATTGTAAGCACACAGTTGTAAAGTAGGGAGTTTGCACATTAAAGCAGTGGTTCCCAACCTCTATGGCACCCGGGACTGGTCTCGTGGAAGACAATTTTTCCATGGACCAAGGGTGGGAGGATGGTTTCAGGATGATTCAAAAACATTACAGTTATTGTGCACCTTATTTATATTATTATTATATGAGCTCCACCTCAGATCATCAGGCATTAGATCCTGGAACTTGGGGACTCCTGCTTCAAAGGATCACTCTGGCCAGTGTGTGGAAACAGAAGGTATGTACAGAGTCAAGGGCACTGCTTGGAGGTCTGAACATCCTATGATGATGGAGATGGGATGCACTGAGACAGCACAGATGAAGAATCAGGTGGCATTGAAGTGGAAACATTGATGCTTAGTCCTTGGGGATGAATTTAAAGGGTGGGGATGGAGTTGAGAGCAAGAAATTGCAAGTGAGGTGGAATACATTGTGTTTTATTTTTTTGGCTTTTCCTCCATCAAAGCGGATGTAGAAGTGAGAGAATCACTGTCAGGAAAACAAACCAGAAATGAACAGGCTGTGGTAGGTTACACTGAGACCGCAGATCTCATTCCTGAATTTTGTATTTGCCTTCCTGCTTCCTAGAAGGTGGAGTTCACTTCCTCTCCCACTAGCTTTGAGCTTTGCCATGCATTTTGCTTTGGCCAAGGCGATGGTGGCAGATGTGAGCAGAGCAGGTGTTGGAAACGTGCTTACGTGACCAGACTTGTCCTCTTGTGCTTCTGGCATCATTATGAGAAAAACATGTCATGTAGTCTGGCGGTCCCAGGAGACTGAGAGATGTGTGAAGAAGAACTGAATGCCATCTGGAGCCTGGAGCAAAGTTCTGTGGACCTTCTGAGCCCAGCTGACCCACAGCCTGAAGCAGAGCATCATCAGCTGACCCGAGGATCAGGGATACTGAGAATAAATGTTTCGTGTTGTACATCGCTGGTTAACTGAGTCAGAGCCCTTCAGAAACACCAGTCCCAGCTGTAGGAAGTGTGGTAGACGTGCGTTATGAATATGGATAAGTCCTGTTCTGACTCTTCTTAAGCAAAGTCCTTGGAGCCTGAGAATCTGCTAAGATTCACAATAGCTTCAGTTTATGCCCTTTAGATAAATGCTGTAAATGCAAGATAAAAGGAGGAGGGGAGAGTTGGTAGCTCTCCAGCTCTTTTGGTGCTGTGGAGGTCTCAAACAATGCACCTGTGAATGTGTGGTTACCCGGGGGAAGGGTGGGAGGGAGTGGTAGAGTGGGAGTTTGGGATAGGCATATATACACTACTAGATTTAAAATATGTAACCAACAAGGACCTACTGCATAGCACAGGGAACTCTGCTCAATATTATGTAATAATCTAAGTGGGAAAAGAATTTGAAAAAGAATAGATAGTTGACTATGTATGACTGAATCATTTTGCTGTACACCTGAAACAAGCACAGCATTGTTCATCAATGGTGTGTGTGTGTTTGTGTTAGTCAGTTAGTCGTGTCCAACTCTGCAGCCCCATGGACTGTAGCCCACCAGTCTCCTCTGTCCATGGGATTCTCTGGGCTAGAATACTGGAGTGGGTTGCCATTTCTTTTCCCAGGGAATCTTCCCATCCCAGGGATTGAACCTGGGTTTCCTGCTTTTACAGGCAGATTTTTTATTGTCTGAGCCACCAGGGAAGCCCAATAGTCCAATATAAAATAAGAATTTTAAAACATGACAGCAAAACAATGCACCTATCTAAAATATTCTGTTCTTTCCCAGCAACATCTTCATTTGAGGCAGTAGATTATGGTGCTTGAAAGGCAGGGCCTAGAATTTAGACAATGCTGAGAATGAATTCTGTACCTGCCACTTACTCTCTCTTGGTGTTGGATATTTCACTGAATATCCCTAAACCTCGGTTTGAGAAACGCTGGGCTGGAAGAAGCACAAGCTGGAATCAAGATTGCCAGGAGAAATATCAATAATCTCAGATATGCAAACGACACACCACCCTTATGGCAGAAAGTGAAGAGGAACTAAAAAGCTTCTTGATGAAAGTGAAAGAGGAGAGTGAAAAAGTTGGCTTAAAGCTCAACGTTCAGAAAACTAAGATCATGGCATCTGGTCCCATCACTTCATGGGAAATAGATGGGGAAACAGTGTCAACTTTATTTTTCTGGACTCCAAAATTACTGCAGATGGTGACTGCAGCCATGAAATTAAAAGACGCTTAATTCTTGGAAGGAAGGTTATGACCAATCTAGACAGCATATTGAAAAGCAGAGACATTACTTTGCCAACAAAGGCCCTTCTAGTCAAGGGTATGGTTTTTCCAGTAGTCATGTATGGATGTGACAGTTGGACGGTGAAAAAGCTGAGCGCCGAAGAACTGATGTTTTTGAACTGTGGTGTTGGAGAAGACTCTTGAGAGTCCCTTAGACTGCAAGAAGATCCAACCAGTCTATCCTAAAGGAGATCAGTCCTGGGTGTTCACTGGAAGGACTGATGTTGAAACTGAAACTCCAATACTTTGACCACCTCATTGGAAAAGACCCTGATGTTGGGAAGGATTGGAGGCAGGAGGAGAAGGGGACAACAGAGGATGAGATGGCTGGATAGCATCTCCGACTCGATGGACATGGGTTTGGGTGGACTCTTGGAGTTGGTGATGGACAGGGAGGTTTGGCGTGCTGCGATTCATGGGGTCGCAAAGAGTCGGAGACGACTGAGCTACTGAATTGAACTGAACTGAAATAGGGCAATAATACCCATCTACTGGGCTTGCAGAGGAGGGTAGATTTAATTAAATAATACATAAAATCCCCCAGAACCATGCCTCATACAGCAGGGGCACTCTGGTTCTTAGTCTGGAGAATAAGAAGAACGTCTATGCTTTTTAAAAGCAGATTTATTTACTTGGCTGCACCAGGTCTTCGTTGCAGCCCACGGGATCTTCTGTCTCCACTGCAGCAGGTGAACTCTTAGTTGCAGCATTTGGGATCTAGTTCCCTGACCAGGGATTGAACCTAGGGCCCCCTGCATTGAGGGCACACAGTCTGAACCACCAGGAAAGTCCCAGGAATGTCTGTGCTTTGGAAACAAGTTTGATGAGAAAGTAAATTACCACAGACACTTCAGTCTCCTGTATGAGTCTCCTTTCTTTCAACATCTCACAAAAGGTCTTTGTTCAACATTACTGAATAAATGTTGAGATAGAAAAGAGCTGGAACAATGCCATGAACCACCACCACCCCCCGCCCCCCGCCAAGCTCTATACAGGGACATGCAGTATACATGTGAAACAGGATCCAGATATTAATATTTTTAATACAGGGAAATACTAAGAAACCAAACTCTGGAAAACATCGAGCACTAGCAAGAAGTTTGAATAGATGACACAGCAAAACCCAAGGCTTGTTCCGATGGGACAGTCCTTTCTGAAATGGGAGTTTGTGGGTTGATTTCCATCATCTCCTTTCAAGATTGTGAGGGAGGGACTTTCCTGGGGGTCCAGTGGCTCAGGCTCTCTGCTCCCAATGCAGGGGGTGTAGGTTCAATCCCTGGGCAGGGAACCAGATCCCATGTGCTGCAACTAAAACCTGGCACTGCTGAATAAATAAACAAATATTAAAAAAAAAAGACTGTGTGGAATTAATAATGGCCCCAAATATCCATGTCCTTGATTCTGGAACCTGGGAATGTACACTTCTGTGACAAAGGGGCCTGTACAGATGTTGTTAAGGATGTGACATGAGGAGGTGGCCCTTATCATCAGTATGGATGTGATCACAAATGTCCTGATAGAAGAGAGCAGCAGAATTTGGCTTACAGGGGGACTCGGATGTGGGCATTTTTCAAAAGGAGGCTGAGGGGAGCAACAGGTTGGAGTGGTGTTGGAACGGGGCCACGAGCCATGGAATGGTGGCTGCCTCTAATGTTTGAAATGGCAAGCAGACAAATTCTACCCCCAAGCCTCCAGGAGGAACATGCCCTGCGGACACGTTGCCTTTACACTTCTGACCTGCGGTAGTGAAAGAGAATTTATTTGCATTGTTCCGAGCCACTAGATTTGTAGCCATGTGTTACAGCAGCAACAGGAAAGTAATACAAGGACCTTAACAGGTGCATGCACGTGTGTAAGCTCTTAAGTGGCGCTTCCCAGGTAGTAAAGAATCTGCCTGCCATTGCAGGAGATGCAGGTTTGATACCCAGGTCGGGAAGATCCCCTGGAGGAAGAAATGGCAACCCTCTCTAGTATTCTTGCCTGGAAAGTTCCATGGACAGAGGAGCCTGGTGTGCTGCAGCCCATGGGGCTGCCAAGAGTCAGACTCAACTGAGCGAGGTCTTAAGTTGGGCGGGTGCCCCAGGGTTATCTATAGCACTCTTCTTCCATTCATAGCCCTGGCTACCAACAACATTGAATGTCTTTTTTATTTGAATGAATCAATGACATTCCCTTTTTTTTTTCCTTTCTTAAAATTTATTTATTTTGGCTGTGGTGAGTCTTTGCTGCTGCACATGAGCTTTGTCTAGTTGTGGCGAGGGGGACTACTCTCTAGTTACGCACGAGCTTCTTGGTGCAGTGACTTGTCTTGTTGCAGAGCACGGACTCTAGGGCATACGGGCGTCAGTAGTCGTGGTGCACAGACTTAGCTGCTCTGTTCGGCATGTAGCATCTTTCTGGTCCAGGGACCGAACTGGGGTCCCTTGCATTTCAAGGCAGATTTTTAACCATCCGACTATCAGGAAGTCCCACGTTCCTGTTTTTATGACTCTCAGAATTCTCTCCTCTTACAGGATAACTGTCTGGCAAGGTGCCTTGCTCTGTGGGTTAATAGTTTCTCTGAGCATTGATTGGCCTTGAAGTATTGGACTCACACCACACATGACTGCATCTTTATTAAGTAGCTGCTCAAGGACTCACCATCGCCTCTGAGATTAGCTGGCTCCCCCGTATGTCTTGAAACACCCATTAAAGCAGTCATTATTCTATGAATCTTCTTTGTGCCCAAACTCCAAATGTGCAGACTTGAAAAAAAGAAAAGGTGTGAGGTTTTATTTTTTTCTTCATTTTTGCACTCTTTTTTTTTTTGTCAACTTTTAGAGAGCTCAAGTTATCTTTGTGTGTTTGACTAATTTCAGATTTTGAAAGTACAAGGAAAGTGCTTGAGTTCTAGAGCTTGCCTCTGAAAGTGATGGAGCACGATTAGAGAACTGTCAGACCGGGATGGTTCATTGAAGAAACTTGCTTAACTTTACAGCACCAAAAGGTTCATAGAGATGATGGCTTCCTCTGCTTTAGTACCACTGTGAGAACATCCTGAAGGACATCAGAGAAAGACATAGTGAATGCTTCCATTTTGTCTCAGCAGTGAATTAAATCTAGTGTCGATAAAGATGTGAAAATGATCTCTTATTTATAGTGTCTGTATGTTCCAAGAGTTTAAAAAAATGTCAATTGTTCAGTAATTCCAGTTTGATGA
Source organism: Antilocapra americana (assembly GCA_007570785.1). Lineage (NCBI taxonomy): Eukaryota > Metazoa > Chordata > Mammalia > Artiodactyla > Antilocapridae > Antilocapra > Antilocapra americana. The sequence continues at coordinate 13,101,827 of ML663006.1, read as the reverse complement.
GAGGTGGGGTGGGGGAAATTGAGAGGAGTTGTCACATAGTATACATTTTCTGAGCTGCCCTAGCTTTCTCTAAGTTTTTCTTGATATAGTTTTGGACCAAAATGTGCTTTAGAGAAACACCAGTCCAGTGTTAAACTGTCAAAACTCTTTGTTGCATATGGAAGAAATCCAGTCAACTGGGTGAAGCCAAAGAGAGATATTGGTTGACTTTCATAAGAAGCAGTCTGCACATAGATTTCAGGTATGGCTTGATCCAGGAGCTTAAGCAGTATCATCAGGATGCTTGTCTGTACCCACCAGGAGATTTATCCAGGCCAGAATCACCCAGCATGGCCTTTGGAGAACAGGGAAAGAGAGCTGGACTAAAGAATTTGTATCAGTTATATATATTTGTGCCATTTCGGGTCTTCTCAGCTCTACCTGATGCGGGGGCATTGGGCAATTCTTTCCAGCTACTGTAGCAACAAACTCCCTAGAGACTCTGAAGAGTCACACACACACACACACACACACACACAAAAACCCAGCATCTGACTTTAGGCCTGTGCTGTCCTGCCCTGGAACTGTCTTGTTCATTCTGAAATGTAAAAGATTTTGTGGTCAAGTATACACACGGTACCCAGAAACAAAGAGGAGTTAGCATCCTTCAGGACACATCTTTGACCAACAAAAGATGGAAACTAGTGGATAAATCCCTCCCCAAATGGATGGATCTGAGAAGCATCCACGTGTCTGGTCCCAGAAGAGAGTCTGGCAACTCTGAGCAATTTGTCATGCTTGACGCCAAACACTGACCAGCTCCATCACGCGTGTTCATGCCAATTTCCTTCATTCCTATTTCTCACCTCTTTTTCTACACTCCTGCCCAGGGGCTAGCATACTCTCATGTTTCACAGCACATAACCTCTGCCTCAGGTATTCTGATAGAATACAGGTTGAATGACTATGTTTTATTTGGAAGAAGTGGATGCCTTTTCTTTCTCAGACACCTTAAAGTACCTTACACACCCAGGACATTATGAAACTTGTTGGGGGAAGTGTAGGGAACTTTAGTAAGACAGAATTACAGGTTTTATCCAGAGTCATCTCAGCCATAGAAACAGTAGGATGGTTCAGAAGCGTCTAATATTTGTCCACTAATGAGGCTGCATGGCTGTGAAAAGCATGAAGTCAAAGTACTTAACACAGAAAATTATTTGATTCTGCCCAAATGACATCTTGTTGCTTCTAGAATGTAATGTAGAGGTGATCGGAGAGGTAACTCTGGTGTGGCATACTCAGATTAAAATATATGTTCTGTTGTCACAAATGGAAGAATTTCCTACTTTTTTATGGCTGAATACATATAGTGCATTTTCTTTATCAGGTTGCTTCCTACCTCGGCTGTTGTGAATAAGGCTGCAGTAAACACAGGGGTGCAGATATCTCTTCCAGATACTGATTTTGTTGCCTTTGAATGTATACCCAGAAGTGGGATCACTGGAGAGAGGTGGTAGGTCTATTTTAAGTTGGGGAGTGGGGGCAACCTCCATTCTGTTTTTCATAATGCCTGTACCAACTTGCATTCCTTCCAAGGGTATGAGGCTGTGAAATAAGCTGGACAGAGAAACACAAACACTCTTTGCTATCACTTATATGTGGAATCTAACAAAACAAGAGTTGAACTCACAGAAACGGGGAATAGAATGGTGGTTACCAGTACCTGGGGGTGGGGGATGGGAAGATGTTGGTCCAAGGGTCCAAACTTCTAGTTATTAAGTGAATAAGTTCTGGGGACAGTGTGGTGACTATAGTTAATAATTATGTGTTGTGCACTTGAAATATACTAAGAGTAGATCTAAAGTATCCTTTTTCAGAAAAGGTAACTGTGTGAGATGATAGATGTGTTAGCTTGACTGTGGTCATCATTTCACAATTATATATACATTAAATCATTATATTCTGCACTTTAAATATAACTACAATTGTAGTTATATTCAATGTACTTCAATATAGCTGAAAACGTTTTTAGTATAAAAAATACCTGTACTGCCATTTTCCCTTTGGCAAACCAGTTATCCAATCTAAGCAACTCTCTACAACAGCATTGGGAGGTTTAAATAGAATAATGCATTCAATAATGCATTCTCCCAACACATACAATGCAATCCAAAGGCTTTATTTTTATCAGATCTAGACTCCTATGATGGGTTGTTTACTTACATTTACTGTTGTATTAGTCAAGGTGATCCAGCAAAACAGAGCCAATAGTATATATATAGGCACACCTCAGAGATATTGTGGGTTTGGTTCCAGACCACTGCAATAAAGCAAATATCACAATAAAGTGAGTCACATGAATTTTTTAGTTTCCCAGGGCTTACATAAGTTATATTTATACCATACTGTAGTCTCCTGTGTACAACAGTATTGTCTAAAATAATACTGAACATACCTTAATTCAAAAACACTTTATTAATAAAAATTCTGGGGCTTCCCTGGTGACTGAGTGATAAAGAATCTACGTGCCAGTGCAGAAGACATGGGTTCACTGTGTGCGAGACAGCAAAAGAGACTCAGATGTATAGAAGTCTTTTGGACTCTATGGGAAAGGGCGAGGGCGGGATGATATGGGAGAACGGCAGTGAAACATGGAAATTATCTTATGTGAAATGAATCACCAGCCCAGGTTTGATGCATGATGCAGGGTGCTCGGGGCTGGTGCACCGGGAAGACCTAGAGAGAGGGAATCGGGAGGGAGGTGGGAGGCGGGTTCTGGAAGGGGAACACATGTATACCCATGGCGGATTCGTGTCACTGTATGGCAAAACCAACACAATATTGTAAAGTAAAAAGTCTTTATTGAATTTGTTACAAAAATAAATAAATAAATAAAAATTTAAAATTAAAAAAAAAAAAAGAAGAAGACATGGGTTCAGTCTCCAGTCTGGGAATATCCCAAATGCCACAGAGCAACTAAATGCATGCACCACAACTATTGAACCTGTGCTCTAAAGCTGGGGAACCACAACCATTGAAGCCCACACACCCTAGAGCCCAGTGCTCTGCAACAAGAAAACCACAGCAGTGAAACTACAAAGTAGCCCACGCTCACTGCCTCAGAGAAAAGCCAGTACAGCAATGAAGACCCAGCATGGCTAGAAATAAATAAAAATTCTAAAAATGTCAACAGTCATCTGGGTCTTCAGCAAGTCATAGTTATAACATCAAAGATCACTGACCACAAAGAAATGTAACAAATATAATAATACTGCAAAAGTTTGAAATATTGAGAGAGTAACTAAAATGAGACCCAGTGACACAAACTGAGCAAATGCAATTGGAATTTGACATTGACATTGACAGACTTGCTCAATACAAGGTTGCCACAAACCTTGAATTTGTAAAAAAACAAACAAAAACAAAACAAAACTTACACACAAAAACAAAACAAAGAAACACAGTATCTGAAAACAGAATAAAGCAAAGCAGAATGAAATGAGGTGTGCCTGCGTATACTTTTTACTTTTATACAGATATGTATATGCGTGTATTGCTATATATACAGAATTATATATGTATATATACACATATATGCAAAGAGACTTATTATAAAGAATAATTATGGAGTCTGACAAGTCTGAAATCTGCAGAGTAGACTAGCAGACTGAGGTTACAAGCCTCTAGTGTTCCAGTTTGAGTCTCGAGGCTGTCTTCTGCTGAGCCAGGGAGAACTGTTATGGAAAATGAAATCTGAAGGCAGTGTGCAAGACAATTCTCTCTTGCTCAGTATAGGCTATTCTTTTTGTTCCATTCAGGCCTTCGACTGATTGAATGAGGCCCACCATGTTATGGAGCGCAGTCTGCTTTCATCGTTAATCTCACCCAAAAATATTCTCACAGAAAAACTCAGGATAACATTTAACCAACTATCCAGGGACCCCAAAGCCCAATCAAGCTGATCCATAAAATTAACCATCACAACAGTGAAGTTTTGTTTTTTCCAAAAATCCCATCAAACTGAAGAAAAAGGTAAACAGTCATATGAGAGATTGCAACAAAATCTTGAAAAGTGGAAAGATGACTGTCAGGTGGTAATGAATTAGCAGACCAGAGGTAGACAACCACCTGCAGAAGAGTGGGGGACATATTGATTAAGAGAGACAGGGAGGGTGGAGAGAGAGAGTGAATAAAATTGTTTTAGGATTTGGATGTTCCAGGCATCTCAGAAATCAATGTGAGTTGATGCTGAGAACAGGAAAACACACTGAAACTCTGTGTTTTCTGTGTAAGAAATGCTGAGCTCTCCCAGAGTCTGTCATGTAGTCCTTGCTCATGTTGACTGTCCACCATCCCCCATGGTGAGAAAGAAGGTTGGCTGTCTGGACAGGGTTAGTGAGAAAAACTCTGGCCCTATGCTTCCCCATGATGCCTTCATTGTCTGAGCCTGAAGTCCCTAACACATGGCAACTGATGAATTTTATGATAAGCTTGATTGCATTGATTCACTTCATAAAATATTTCCTCTAATGACTTTTGTTTTACAGATTAGGAAATAGACATAAAGATATGCCAGCTGTTGATTTCCCCATATATATAATTTGTATTCGAGGTATTGAAAATCTTACAGTGTGTTCTAAATCATGGTAGAAGCATTGAATTTGGGTCTTTATCACTCACTGTATTCTGATTACATAAATGTTCATGATCCATCCATGGAAATAGTGTCCTGAGCCATAAACGTCAAGATGCAAGATCAATATTTTTTATTGCTTTCAATAAGTCAATTTTTTTTCGAGTTTCCAAGTTTCTGCTAGGCTAGTTATCAGAAATCTAATCTTATCCACCCCCCCTTTTCTTCTTGGGTTATTTACATACCGGCAAGTCCCAGAATATATATTCCAGTCCTAGAATATATATTTCAAAGTGTCTGGAGATGGGGACATCTGAATGCATAGGATGTGTTCTTGCAAGCATCTTCTGAGATGCCAACTCTTCCATCTGGCTTTTACACATTGGTCCATGAAGGCCTCCATGCAAACAATCCACTGGGAAAAGCTTTTAACCCTCATCTATATATAACAAAGCATCTTTTTAGGTCCAGAAGCTCCCTTGGCTACTTCCAAGCCACTTCTGGGCACACAAGAACATTTCTGCTGCTTCTCTACAACCCAGGGCACAGCACATTTCCAAGATACTCTGTCAGCCTAGTGAAATCTCAAGAAAATCTTGTCTTTGGGGACTCTTCAATCCCCGGGAACTTGCCTCAGGAAGCAAGAAATGGAGCCACTTCGCTGCTCTCATACTATCTCCCCTTACTCTGAGGTCTAAGACTCTGTGTGAAGCCCACCCCACTTTGTCACTAACTGTCTTCCCCTCTTCTTGGCAAGAGGAAGCAAATTCAGGAAATTAAAGGACACTTACCATTACTCACTGAGTATTCCATCAAACCTTAACATTGGCTGTATTTTTTTTTTCTACTCCAGTCTAGATTTTTGGAAATCAGAAGCCGGGAAAAAAATTTCTCTCTTGATTTTGCTTTCTACTCTACGTTTTATTTGCACATCTCTTCCACACAATGCCATAGTTAATCATGCATATGTCTGTGCATGCCTGTCTAAGTACTAAGTTGCTTCAGTTATGTCAGACTCTGTAGCCTGCCAGGCTCCTCTGTCCATGGGTTCTCTGGGCCAGAATACTGGAGTCGGTTGTCCTGCCCTCCTCCAGTGGATCTTCCTGACCCAGAGATCAAACCCACATCTCTTATATCTCCTGCATTGGCGAGTGGGTTCTTTACCACTAGAGCCACCTAGGAAGTTCATGTGTGTCTCTATTACTCATAATTATATATTATTAAAAAATAAGTGAAAGTCGCTCAGTCATGTCTGACTCTTTGCGACCCCATGGACTATCCAGTCCATGGAATTCTCCAGGCCAAATACTGGAGTGGGTAGCCTTTCCCTTCTCCAGGGCATCTTCCCAACCCAGAGATTGAATCCAGGTCTCCCACATTGCAGGCGGATTCTTTACCAGCTGAGCCACAAGGGAATGTCTTTATAATCCTCAGTAATACCAACTGAACTCTCTGAGTGTTTCTACTTGCATTTTTCTGTGTTCGTCTATACCAAGGACAAGTGGTGCAGGATATAAGGAACCAGAAGCAAAGTTTATAAATCTGAGTCTGGAACTGAGATGCTCAAGAATATGGTTGAAGTGCGCTTGCTGGCCCTTTTCCTTTGGTAATTAACCCTGCCTTTCTCTAGTTAAAGAATCTCTTTAAAGGATGGATAACCCTCATTCACTCTCATGGGTGTGATTTGACTAGCAGTAAGAGGCATATGTGGGTAGCTCCCTCTTTTTATGAGGAGCTTTGTCTGCCCAGGCATCATTATTTGCTTTGTTCAGGTGGGCAAGGGGGAAGATGATGATGGATTTCTTCCATTGTTTGCGCTGCTGACCACTACGTTTGGGAAGTAGGAGAGGAAGCATCATTTCTCCTCTCACTGATGAGAAAGAGTTTGTTTGCTGAGTCATACAAAGAATGTGAATAGCACCAGTAGAAATAAGTTTGCCATGTTCTCCCATGTCTCTTTATAAAATTTTATTGAAGTATAGTTGATCTGGGGGCTCCCAAGGTGATGGAGTGGTAAAGAATCTACCTACTAACGCAGGAAATGTAAGAGACACAGTTTTGATCCTTGGGTCAGGAAGATCCCCTGGAGGAAGAAATGGCCAATCCACTCTAGTAATCTTGCCTGGGAAAGCTCATGGACAGAGGAGCTTGGTGGGTTACAGTCCATGCGATTGCGAAGAGTCAGACATGACTGAGCAACTAAGCATGCACATAGCTGACTTACAATGTTGTGACTCAGTTATATACATTCCTTTTTTGAATTATAACTGCTTTACAATGTTTTATTAGTTTCTGCTATACAACGAATTGAATCAGCTATATGTATACATTTATCTCCTCCCTCTTAGATCTCTCTCTCACCTGCCACCATCCCACCCTGCTGGGTTCCCAGTGGGCACTGAGCTGAGCTCCCTGTGATATACATCCTCAATAGCTATCTCTTTTAATGCATGGTAGTGTATATAGTGAAAATGAAGTTGCTCAGTCGTGTCCAGCTCTTTGCGACCCCATGGACTGTAGCCTGCCATGCTCCTCCATCCATGGGATTTTCCAGGCAAGAGTACTGGAGTGGGTTGCCATTTCCTTCTCCAGTGGATTTTCCCAACCCAGGGATCAAACCTGGGTCACCCGCATTGTAGTCAGATGCTTTACCATCTGAGCCACCAGGGAAGTCGGTAGTGTATATAAGTCAATCCTAATTATAAACCCCATCCTGTGTGACAGGCATGCTCTAATCATCTCAGTTGCATTTCTTCCTCCCCACCACAGGCTGTGCTGTGGAATCATATTAAAGTTTCTTCCTCCATCTCCCCTAACCTTCTGGTTTCCTCACCTGGGCTTCTCCAAACCCATTCAGTATGTCTTTCTGATTCCCGGCAGCAAACTCTTCCACCTTCTCCCTCAGATGTGATGCTTACTTTGACCTTCCCCAGCCTCCCAGCTGCTTCTCAGGCCACGAATCATTGCTCTACCATAACCTCATAGCCATTCCTGAGCCCTTCTCCCAAAGATCATCTCACCCCTCCAGCTCTCACTTCCCAGTGAAACAAGACCACAGAGGGAGTCCTAGAGCCACTGGAAGGGACTCTGCAGCCCATGGGCTGTCTTAATCATGCTTGCGTGCTCAGTCACGTCTGACTTCTTGTGACCCTATGGACTGTAGCCCACCAGACTCTTCTGCCCATGGGATTCCCCAGGCAAGAATACTGGAGTAGGTTGCCATTTCCTCTTCCAGAGGATCTTCCTGATCCAGGGATCAAATCTGCATCCCTTTCTTCTCCTGAATCAGCAGGCAGATTCTTTCACCACTGAGCCATCTGGGAAGCCCAGACTATCTTAATAGTCAAGTCAAAACCAACCCTGCAAATTTCTTGAGTTCCAACTTCATAGCCTATGCCCCCAAGTCTTACTGAGCATCTTCTTCTATTGCCTACCTGCTGGTATAAAATTAATGAATATGTTTCTTAATAATAGGTCCCTCCAGGTAGGGGAGGCAGGGAGAGATAGCAGACTGGGTTCAGTAGGTCAGATTAAGACAAAAAGTCTAGAAGAAAACAAGAGAATTGTAATTATTCCGGATCATTGTGAGGAAGAGCCAAATGGAAAGATTACAGACAAGATGTAGTCTCTGTTGAGAAAGCCTCCTGGTTACTAACAAATAAATTGAGAGGTTGGGATTGATACATACACACTACTATATATAAAATAGATAACTAATAAGGACCTACTGTATAGGACAGGGAACTCTGCTCAAAACTCTGTAATGACCCATTTGAGGAAAGAACCTAAAAAAGAGTGGATATATGTATGTGTATAACTGAGTCACTTTGCTATACACCTGAAACTAACACAATATTGTAAATCAACTCTGCTCCAATAAAATTTTTTTTAAAAAAATGAAAGAAAGCCTTGTAAAATGAAATTGGGCTGTAATTAATTTAAGAACTATAAAGACAGTAATGAGAACCCAACATGGGAGACAACAAAAGGAACGCAGATGTATAGAATAGACTTGTGGACTTTGTGGATGAGGGTAAGGGTGGGATGAGATGGGAGAAGGGCATTGAAGCATGTTAATTGTCATGTGTCTAATCAATCGCCAGCCCAGGATTGATGCTCGGGACTGGTGCAGCGAGATTTCCCGGGGGGGAGGGAGGAGGGAGGGGGGACCCGGAGGGGAAGCATATGTAAACCCATGGTGATATCATGACAATGTATGGCAAAAACAATAATAAAAAAAAATAATAATAAAATTAAAAAAATAAATAAATAAAAAAAATAAGAACTATCTTTAGAAATGAACAACAGGAAGATGAAACGTCGTTATTTTACTTAATTCTGCAACACAGACATATCTTTCAGCATGCTTTAAAATTGAGACACGAAATATTAAAATAGAAGAAATCATGTACAGATGTTTCTCCAGCCATTGGCTCATAGGGATTGTGTACTTAACATTAAAGGGAGTTATCCTAGATGTCTGTTCCTGGAATTTGGTCTGGTTTCTCTCTTTAGCTTGATGATTTTTCAAAAATTTTGCCTAACGATTTATTTATTTTTGGCTGCACTGGGTCTTTGTTGCTGGGCTCAAGTTTCTCTGTAGTTGTCGCCACAGGCTTCTCATTGTGGTGGCTTCTCTTGTTGTGGAGCATGGACTCCAGGGCGCGCAGGCTTAATAGTTGTGGAGTATGGGCTTACTTGCCCCAAGACATGTAGAATCTTGTCGGACCAGGGATCAAACCCATGTCCTCTGCATTGGCAAGCAGATTCTTAACCACTGGACCACTAGGGAAGTCCCAGTCCAAGGATTCTTCAACATTCAAGTCTGTAAAGATCACTGTATTGATTTGATACCTGAAACCACCTACACTATACTTTATGGACAATTAAGGGAAATTTTAAGGGTAATGAACTTTATGCCGTTTCTGTCTTGCTCTGACTCTGAGGCTTAATCCTCTAGGGAAATGCAAGTTCATTATACAATAAATAGAGAGTCTGGCCCTACTAGACTAATGATGTTTGCTATGAAAATACATCTTTGCCATAGGTTGACACATCACTGGGTTGAGGTCAACAACTTAATGGCCTGCTTTTATTGTGAATTTTAATTGTAAGGATGATTACCTTTAAAGTATTGCATAGAAGTTTCCCATCTTACAGTCTTCTACCCCTACCCCCAATCAGGAATGACCACTGTTTTAACTTTGTGTTCTTTTCAACCTTGTCCTAGGCTTTTATATGCTCATTCATGCACATGTAGAATATATACATATTATACACATTACTCCACATCTGATATACATACACATTCATGCACATGTGAAATCTATAGTGAACATTAGAGATTTTATTTCCACATCAAAGCTGTCATTCTAAAGTTATTGCCTTGCTACTTCCTTTTTTTCTTCACCAGTAACATTTCTAGCGATCTGCCCATGTCTCTGCACATAGAACCAGTTATTCTCATTAGCTGTCACATAGTTATGTTAACCAGAATAATGTAGGTTATAGTACAGTAACCAGTGTTCCTGGAAATCTCAGGGTCTTAGCACAACAAGTGTATTTCTCACTTATGTAGAGTTACCATCAGGTTGGCAAGGAGCTTTTTTATCCACTGACTCGGGCATCCAGGCTTTTTCCATTTTGTGATGCTCCCACCTCAATGCATCGTTTCCAAGAATAACATGGAAAGGAAAGAGAGGGTTGGAGAAAACACATGGGCCTTACTTGTTCCATTTTCATTTTGAAATAAATTTAGGCTTAAAATTAGGGTGCAAAAATAATAGAAAGAATTCCCAAAAGCCGTTTACTGAAATTCCCTAAATGTCAACATGTTACATAACCACAGTGCAATTGATCAAAACCAGGAAATAAATATTGATATAGGAATGTGAATCAATACAGACCTATTTGGATTCCACCATTGTCCCATTAATGCCCTTTTCTGGCATGAGTCACACACTCTTACTAATTCCTTATACTGTGTTAGTTTTTCATGACCTTGCCATTTTTAATGAGTTGTTATTGTTCAGTCACTAAGTTGTGTCCAATTGTTTGTGACTCCATGGACTGCAGCATGCCAGATGCCTCTGTCCTCCACTATCTCCCAAAGTTTGCTCAAATTCACATCCACTGAGTCGGTGATGCTGTCTAACCATGTCATCCTCTGCCACCCCCTTCTCCTTTTGCCTTCAATGAGTACTGGTCAATTATCTCGTAGGATGTGCCTCAGTTTGGGTTTGGCTAATGTTTCCTTGTGATTAAATTCAGAATGTCCTTTTTTGGCATGCTGCTGCTGCTGCCAAGTTGCGTCAGTCGTGTCCGACTCTGTGCGACCCCATAGACAGCAGCCCACCAGGCTCCCCTGTCCCTGGGATTCTCCAGGCAAGAATAGTGGAGTGGGTTGCCATTTCCTTACCCAATGCGTGAAAGTGAAGTCGCTCAGTCGTGTCTGACTCTCAGTGACCCCATGGACTGCAGCCTACCAGGCTCCTCCACCCATGGTATTAATACCATGGAAATTATGCTGTGCCCTTCTTGGTGAGTTGTATTGGCAGCTGGATGACATCATCATATCCTGTTAGAGGGGAGGCTAGCTTGGAGCATTTGGTTAAGGTAGCATCTTCCAGACTTATACACTGTGACCTTTCTGTTTTCCCCTGTGTATTAAATAACTGTAGAGATACTTGGAGACTATGTAAATATCCTATTAATTGTCATACTTTGCCTACAAATTGTGGCATCCCTTGATTCAGCTCCGAAACAATCATTGCTGTAGTATTCACCTCTGCTGATTTTCTATTTCCAGCCTTCCTTCTATGTTTATTAATTGCAGTTCATTTATATATTCCACTATGTGTTTATATCAGCTACGGACCCATGGACATTCATTTTATTCTGTGGAATACAATCCATCCTTCTCATGATTTAGATTCTTGCTCAAATTATCCCAGATTTGTCCATTTAAAACTCCTTCAGTTGGTTCTGTGCCTTTCAGGATGCCATTATACTTTCATTTATTTATTTATTTATTTTTGAGCACTTTTTAAGTTACCTGCCACCATGAGAGTCCCAGGCTTCCCTTGTGGCTCAGATGGTAAAGAATCTTCCTGCAATGCTGGAGACCCAGGTTTGATCCCTAGGTTGGGAAGATCCCCTGCAGAAGGTAATGGCAACCCAGGAGAATTCCATGGACAGAGGAGCCTGGCAGGTTACAGTGCATGGGATTGAAAAGAGTCAGACATGATTGAGCTACTAACACTTTCACTTTCAGATGAGGTCCCAGGCTCGTCTTGTACTTGTCATGTTGCAGAATGGCATCTGCCATTTCTCCGAGGATCCCCGGTTCCTTTTATTGAAGACGTTATTTTGGCTCTAAGATCTGCGTTCTAGGGGCATGTGCTGTCTTGGAACAGACACAGTGCTTCATCCCCTGCTCTCATTCCCAGCTGCTGGCTCTCCGTCACACACTCCCAACCTAAGATCAGGGAGACAGAGAAATCTTATGTTTTCAATACCCAGAAAGGATGCAATGTGATGAGCATGCAGCACTGTTGCCATACAGTACCATACAGTAGCGCTGAGCATGCTGAGCCCTCTTTACTTACCCATGTCCTAGGCTTCCAACTTTTCACTCTTAAAAATAACCCTGCAATGTAACCCGACAAGCCTCTCTCCTTGGTCACAGTCCCAGTAGATTATCCATGTCCCTTGACACTAAAAAATATCTCAGCTGATCTATAAGGAGATCAGGACAGCTTCAAATCTGCCCATGGTGATGTTTTCTGAATTTTATTCACCACCCAAAGTGAAACACCATGGCCCACATGTATATTGGGTTCTGCACTCTTTTGGGGTTTGTCATCAGCTGTTTTCCCTGTAAAACAATCTAAAGTGGATTGTGGCAAGCTGGCCTGTCTGAAGCTCAGGTTCTAGTTATTTTATTTTTAGTTCGACTTTCTTCCTAATGAACCCCAAACTCCAGAAACCTTCTCTCCATAATTGGACTCAGGGGTTGATGGACACAGCCTTCTATAAACTGTTCATTTACAATAAAACTCTCTTGTTAGCAATAAGAAACTGAGAGACCTTCATAACATGTTTTTTTTAAAGCTTCTGATCTGAATAAATAGAAACACGAAACTGTGAGATGTGGTTATTAAAGTTATATTGTTTCTACAACACCCTATGGCTAAAGAAAAATCTAGATTAGAGGAGAAGATTTTGAGAGAAATCTGGAGAAGCAGAGGGAGAATACTGCTGGTGTAGGAAGGGAAGAGTGGGGTAGAATGAATTATAATGATGAAAGGAGAAAAAAAGGTACTTTTCACACCTATATTCTAGGCAACTCGTTTTAAATATAATTGGCTTCAACACATCAAAATAGAAACTTATTTGAGAAAATAAAAGTGAAAGTAAATTTTCAGGCATTCCACTTTTATGATGACATAGCTTTCTCTGGTTATATCATAGATCAAGAGTCATGACCTGGGGATGGTTTCCCAGTTCTTGGAATCAGAATGGTGCCTTTCATCTGTTTACTGTTGATCTGTTCCTGAATCATGATCCCAGTCTGAGACTGTTATCTGTCTTTACTGTACAGAAGACCATGTCACTGTGTAAGGACATTTGCCTTTAAATATAATTTATTGAGGTGGAGTCAAATAATGTAAAATAAACCATTTAAGTGGATCTTTCAGTTGCAGTTACAGTGCTGTGAGTGGGGGGGTCTATAGACTCACATTATATTGTGTCTGTAATATAATGCCAGGCTGGCAACAGCCAACCACAGTCAATCGGACACTGAAATTGAACCATCTAGTCTGCAAACTACATTCCACCATTTCCTAGCCTTGACCTTAAGCGTATCTCTTATCCCTCTGTCCCTCCATTTATACTTCTATCAAATTGTGTATGTGCATGGGTGTGTGCTCAAGTCGTGTCTGACTCTTTGCGACATCCTGGACTGCAGAGTGCCAGGCTCCTCTGTACATGGGGTCATCTAGTCAAGAATCCTGGAGTGGCTAGGACAACAATTTCATGCCTCTTGTGAGGGTTTTTATTACGATTATGTGAGTAAACCCCATAAAACACTCATGAGAGGCTCTGGCGCATAGGAAATAGAGATTATCATTTTTGGAGCACTTATGATTATCTAAAATTATATTGGTACTTATTTATGAATTGTCTTTCTTCTCCTCTAGAATTTAATATCTATAAGAATGAGTCCTTTTCTGTTGCCTTAGCTGCTAAATGCCCAAAACCAAAGAATGTCTGATTTATAGTAGACGCTTGATAGTTATTTGATTCATGAATGGCTGAATGAACAGATGAAGGAATGATAGATCTGTGGCTGTCAGCTCTTTCCTGACAAGTTCTGTCTGTGACTCAGTGTTAATAGAGCTTCTGAGCAGACCTGAGAATCAAGGAATTTTTTTCTTTCCTTGTGCCCAGGAAACTTACCCATTCAGATACAGGTGCCCAGAAATGCTAATATTATACCCACAAGACTGACCCAGGTGCCTCTATCAGGCGGCACAAGTGACAAAAGCATCCCCAGCCCCATTCCTCATAGTTTAGGTACTTTTGCTTTCATAGCTTGTGCTTTGGGACTGTAGCAGCCAACAAATGATTGGAATCTGAAATGCTTTTGAAGCCTACTAGAGGCTACCATCATGGGACTTTCTTGGTGGCTTATGATAAAACATCTGCCTGCAATGCAGGAGACCCAGGTTCAATCCCTGGGTCAGGAAGATCCCTGGAGAAGGGAATGGCGTCCCATATTTTTGCCTAGAGAATTCCATGGATAGAGGAGCCTGGTGGGCTATAGTCCAGCAGGGTCAGAAAGAGTCGGACATGACTGAGGGACCAGCACTTTCACTTTTCACTTCTTTTTTAGGTATGACCATCATCTCAGTGCCTTACCCATGCAAGAAATGTGTCTATTACTCTATAATTCTCCCGTTGATTTTCATTTTCTCCTGCATTCATCCTATATCTCAGGTGATTCAAAGTTTCAACCCTCTCTTTATCTAGAATCCAACAGAAATTCCAGGGACTTTCTTATTTTCCACGTCATGCCTTGGGTTCAAGGGGAGGTCCTCGAACCTCTGTGTCAGTCCTTCTTTCCTCCTGGGGTTGTGAATCAGTACAGATGTTACTGGTCTTCATCTGGACCACTGTTATCTATAGAGATGTCATGGTTCTGAGCCATACCCATGTCCCTTCTACTCCCTGACCACCAGGAAATGTAGCATGCTCCCAAGCTGTTTCAAACCTTAATTACACTCAGATTATTTTTTTTTAATTTTAATTTTATATTATAGTTTAACAATGTTGTGTAACTTTCAGATGTACAGCAAACTGACTCAGTTATACATGTATCTATTGTTTTTCTTTCTTTTTAAAAAATATTTATTCCTTTATTTTGCTGCATCAGGTCTCGGTTGTAGTACGTGGGATCTTTTGTCACAGCACACAGACTTTCTAGTTATGGCGCACGGATTGTTTAGTTTTGATGTTCCGGCTCAGAGGTTGTAGTGCTCAGGCATGGTTTCTCCACAGCATGTGGGTTCTTAGTTCCCCAACCGAGGAGGGATCCAGCTCACATCCTCTGCATTGGAAGGTGGACTCTCAACCACTGGACCACCAGGGAAGTCCCCTTTCTTATTCAAATTCTTTTCCCATTTAGATTACTTACAGAATATTGGGCAGAGTACCCTGCATCATACAGTAGGTCCTTGTTGGTTATCTCTTTTAAATATAGCAGTATGTCTGTCAATCCCAAACTCTAAATTTATTCCTCCCCCCACCTTTTCCCTTTGGTAACCATAAGTTTGTTTCCTAAGTCTGTAAGTCTATTCATGCAGATTTTGTTTAATACTTCAGCTGCTGTCTTCAGAAGGTAAAAGTGAAAGTGAAGTCACTCAGTCGTGTCCGACTCTTTGCGACCCTATGAACTGTAGCCTACCACACTCCTCCGTCCATGGGATTTTCTAGGCAAGAGTACTGGAGTGGGTTGCTATTGCCTTCTCCAGAGGATCTTCCCAACCCAGGGATTAAAGCCGGGTCTCCTGCATTGTAGGCAGATGCTTTACCATCTGAGCCACCAGGGAAGTCTAACCATGTCATCAGAAAGTAACCATGTCAATTCCCAGTATATGCTGTGGGGCAAAACTAGGTGGATGGCTCTCTTCCCTCTGCTCTCCTATTCCCAACTTTACCTGAATATAGTAATATACTAGTCTCTCAGTCATGTCCGACTCTTTGCAATTCTGTGGACTGTAGCCCACCAGGCTCCTCTGTTTATGGGATTCTCCAAGCAAGAATACTGGAGTGAGTGGCCATTTGGTTCTCCAAGGTATCTTCTTGAGCCAAAGATTGAACTTGAGTTTCCTGTGTTGCAGGCGGATTCTTTACCATCTGAGCCATCACTTTACCTGAAGCGTTATTACTCACAACCCAGCATGGAGTCAGGTTGCAGGAACCCTCAGCTTTCTGGTCACTTTATTTCTGAGTTATGGATATCACATCTATGACTCTGTTTTAGGTTGGGTTTTCTAGAAGTGGGATGAAGTTTCTCATCTAAGTGATTAATTGAGGAGGTGATCTCAGGAGACACCTATAAGGAAAGCGGGAGGGGAACAGATAGCTGGGTGAGAAGCCAAGCAGAGGTTCATGAAAGCTGATCCTCAGCCTGACCCCATGGGAAGCTCTAGATTAGGGGTCCCCAATCTCCAGGTGGCATACCAGTACCTCCTGTCAGAACACTGGCAGCATTAGATTAGAAATAAAGTACACAGTAAACATATGTGCTTGAATCATCCCCAAACCTCCCCACTTCCAGTCCGTGGAAAAACTGTCTTCTATGAAACCAGTTCCCGTTGCCAAAAAGGTTGAAGACTGCTGTCCTAGTGAATGCATCACTAAATGAAGACCCCAGGGGGCAAGGAAGATGGTCTTTTGTCTACCCCATCAGTCTGGCATGGGCCATGGTATGGGATGGTTTTCAGGAAAAGCAGAATCTTGCAGATAATACCAGGGGAGGCAGCTCCCATTGTCCAAAGGTAGTTCTCAGGATTCCTGAACTATAAGCTATTAGCATCAACCCCAGCAGCAGATTCAGAGTTGGGATGGGGGCATCAGTAATGGTCCTGTTTATTTAGACAAAGAAGATAGAAGATAAGTGGATACATCTGAGCACTATGCTCTACCACTGAGGCATCAAGAAGATTCTTTCCATTGTCAAAAGAACAGGGGGATGGGATAATTAGGGAGTTTGGGATGGACATGCACACACTACTATATTTTAAATGGATAACCCACCAGGACCTACTACATAGCACAGGAAACTCTGTTCAATGTTATGGGGCAGCCTGGATGGGAGGGAGAATTTGGAGGAGAATGGATACATGTATTTATATGGCTCAGTCTCTTTGCTGTCCACCTGAAACTATCACAACTTTGTTCATTGGCAATAGTCCAAAATAAAATAAAAACAGGGAAATGAAATTTCTTTCCATACTCAGTGAGTTAACAAAATCTAGTTTTTGTTTCAAATTTTGTAAAACAAATGCCTCTCCATCCACAAAATTCAGGCTCAAGCCAGTGGGAAGTCTGTATGCATCCATCAGCAGCTTTAGTACGAACCCATATAAGCCAGTTCCTGAAGTTCTACAGCAAAGTAGGGAGCTGGTAGAAGACATGGTGGCTCAGCTGGTAAAGAATCTGCCTGCAATTCGGGAGACCTGGGTTGGGAAGATCCCCTGGAGAAGGGAACAGCTGCCCACCCCAGTATTCTGGCCTGGAGAATTCCATGGACTGTATAGTCCATGGGGTCGCAGAGAGTCAGACACGACTAAGTGACTTTCACTTTCACTTTTTGGTAAAAGACTAAGGAAAACCCAATGAGACGGCTAGGTCATACGGTAGTTGTATTTTAAGGTGTTTTTTTTTTTTTTCCCATTGCTGTTGTTTTGTCATATTGTATTGTGCTGAAGTGGAAGACACAGAGGGGAGGGAGAAAATTACCAGGCAGAAGTGATATATACCTACTAGAAAGCTGTATATGTACATACATGTTATATTTATTTAAATGTTCACAGCATTTACTGCTTAAACTTTTCTCTCTCTTTTTTTTTTCTTTTTTTTTTCTCTCTCTCTTTTTAAACGTCACTGGCATGCATGAAATAATTGACTTTTACAGAAAAAGCTTAAAATTATAATACAGTAAGATCTCCAAATTTTAAACTATTTCCTTGTTATTCTACCTATTAGAGCTATGAAGTACTTTCTGAAATTTTGTCTCTTTGTCTTCTATTTCCTAAAATGTTGGACAACAATTAACAATTAAAAGTGAACCTCTTGCTTATTAAAAAAAAAACTAAGGAGATGTCTGTTTTTTATAAAAATCAATCATTTTATATTTTTCTGGAAAAAAACGAATACTGTATTATGTGTACCCTGTAAATGCAATTATATTGTCTTCAGTTGTATCTGCAATAATATACTAGCTTTGTGTGTACCCAGGGTCACTCTGTGTCATGGAAATGATTGCCATCACAGTACCTCTCTTTTTTAAAATGTTTTAAAGAATTATTTATTTATTTTGGGCTGTGTCAGGTCTTCGTGGCTCTGCGGGAGCTGCTCTCTAGCTCTGGTGCGTGGTCTTCCCGTTACGGTGGCTTCTCTTATTGTGGAGCACAGGCTCTAGGTGCAAGGGCTTCTTTACTGGCTGCTCCCAGACTCTAGAGCTCAGGCTCAGTAGCTGTGATGAACAGGCTTAGTTGCCACGTAGCACATGGGATCTTCCCGGACTAGGGATGGAACCTTTGTCCCCAGCATCAGCAAATGGATTCTTAACCACTGAACCACGAGGCAAGTCCACAGTACCTGTCTTGAATGCTTTTTATAAAGCAGTTTCTTAGAAATCAGAGGGAAGATGAGAGTGTTAAAAGAACGCAACAAGATGGCCCTCATGGTTTGTATCTTGAATGTACTGTATTTCACTCTTTCTTCTCTCTATACAGCCACATTGTTAGCCTTAATTAGAACATTAAATACTATAGTTTCCCTTTACGGAGCCAGCAGGGTTTTCTTTGCTGTAAAATGAGTCATTCAATTCCCCTCCTGCTAATGGGTAGAGGATAATTAACATTGTCTTGAGGCTAATTTTCATTTACGCTGCCATTCCTCATAAGCTGCACATTATTCTCTGGAAAAGTCAATGTGTCACTTTTATTAGCCCAGTTTGCACTTTAACACCAAGGAAATTAATTCAGGCTACATTAACGTACTCGACTTCAGATACAATGGAATTATCTGACTGTGTCCTTTATGAAGTGCCATCATTTAGCAGTGAATTGACGCAGCTCCATAAAAAAAAAAAAAATGAGATCATCATTGGATGCTTGTACTGTTATTGATTTTCCTAGTCGTGTGACAGAGCCATGAGGAAGGGTGGACAGAACATTTCTTTTTTCACTATTTCTCAGTTTTCACTCATGAGAGTTCCACTTTTTAAGAGATGGTGGGATTCCCAGTCACTTAGCACCCTTTAAGGACTGGCTCTAATTCATTGTTTAAACTCTTGGTAAAAGGTTTTCTAGGTTTGGGGCTTTTCTACCAAAAAAATTCAACGTAAAAATGTCAAATATTAAAGACTGCGGCCATTGGGGAATTTTCACACCTTTTTTCAAACAGTGCAAAGTGTGGTTAGGATTTCTATTACAGGTTTGCAGTTTAATGATGATGATTCACAAATTGCCAGAGCTCTCCAGTAATTCTCTCCTAAGTGAATACAAGGTCCTCATTCCTAAAAATTTCTTTAGGAAGCAGAGGAAGTGGAAAAAACATCTGCCACCTTTGCCACATTTATTTTGGCAAGGTCCACTAGTGTCATACTGTCTTAATTTGCTCTTGGTTCACGGAGTTTTAGGTAGTGACCATTATTCTGCAAGAGAAAATCCTATTTCCTTAAGTGTCTTAATTACATACTAATTAGAAGGTAGGGCTTGCATGCATGCGTGGTAAGTCACTTCAGTCTTGTCCGACTGTGCAAACCTATGGACTGCAGCACACCAGACTCCTCCGTCCATGGGATTCTCCAGGCAAGAACACTGGAGTGGGTTGCCATGCCCTCCTCCAGAGGATCTTCCCAACCTAAGGATGGAATCCGTGTTTTCTATGTCTACCTGCACTGATGGTTTCTTTACCACTACCACCACATTGCAGGCGCGTGCTTAGTCAACTCAGTTGTTTCCAACTCTTGCGACCCCATAGACTAGCCTGCCAAGCTCCTGTGTCCATGGGATTCTCCGGGCAAGAACACTGGGGTGGGCTGCCGTTCCCTTCTCCAGGCAATCTCCCCAACCCAGGAATCAAACCTGGGTCTCCTGCATTGCAGGCAGAGTCTTCACCGACTGAACTGTGAGGGAAGCCCCAGCACCACCTTAAAAGCCCCCAAACAGATGGTACTAACTGCTCCCTTTGAATCAAAAATGGCAAATTGGTGTCCTCTCAGTCAGATACATGGTGCTTGGGCTACACAGGACCTTTTTTTGACTTCACTTTTTTTGAGCAATTTTAGGTTCAGAGCAAATTTGAGGGGAAATTTCTCATTCACCCCCAGCTCCCACATAAGCACACCTCCATTGTCAACATGCCCCACCAAAGTGGACGTTTCTCAGAACTGATGAGCCTACATTGACATCCATTATTATCTGAAGTCTGTAACTTACATTGGGGTTCATGTGTACATTTTATGGCTTTGGGTAAATGTATAATGAAATATATCCATCATTACAGTCTCATATAGAGTATTTTCACTGCCCTAAATATCCTCTGTGCTCCCTATTCATCCTCCCCGCTATCCCATCCCCTGGAAAACAGTGATCTTTCTATTTTCTTCACCATTTTGCCTTTTTCATATGATATAGTTGGAATTGTGCTGTATGTAGCCTTTTCAAATTGGAGCCTTTCAGCTAGTAATGTAGATTTAAGGTTACTCCATATCTTGTCATAGTTTGATAGCAGTTTTTTTTTTAATTCCTGATTATTTCAGGGGCTTCCCTGGTGGTTCAATGGTAAAGAATCTGATTGCAATGCAGGAGACATGGATTCAATCCCTGGGTTGGGAAGATCCCCTGGAGGAGGACGTGGTAACCCACTCCATTGTTCTTGCCTGGAGAATCCCATGCATAGAGGAGCCTGGTGGGCTACAGTCCATAGGGTCTCAAGAATTGGACATGACTGAAGCAACTTTGCACACACAAGCAATATTTCATTATTAACCACAACCCAATCCAAAAATGGGTGGTAGATCTAAATAGACATTTCTCCAAAGAAGACATCGGTTCAGTTCAGTCACTCAGTCATGTCCGACTCTTTGTGACCCCATGAATTGCAGCAACTCCAGGCCTCCCTGTCCATCACCAACTCCCAGAATTTACCCAAACTCATGTCCATTGAGTCGTTGATGCCATCCAACCATCTCATCCTCTGTCATCCCCTTCTCCTCCTGCCTTCAATCTTTCTCAGCATCAAGGATTTTTCCAATGAGTCAACTCTTCGCATGAGGTGGCCAAAGTATTGGAGTTTCAGCTTCAGCATCAGTCCTTCCAATGAGCACCCAGGACTGAGCTCCTTTAGGATGGACTGGTTGGATCTCCTTGCAGTCCAAGGAACTCTCAAGAGCCTTATCTACCACCACAGTTCAAAAGCATCGATTCTTTAGTGCTCAGCTTTCTTTATAGTCTAACTCTCACATCCATACATGACCACTGGAAAAACCATAGCCTTGACTAGATGGCTCGTTGTTGACAAAGTAATGTCTCTGCTTTTTAATATGCTGTCTAGGTTGGTCATAACTTTCCTTTCAATGAGGAGACATACACATGACCAAAAAGCACATGAAAAGATGCTGAATATCACTAATTTTTAGAGAAATACAAATCAAAATTACCATGAGATATCACCTCACACCAGTCAGAACAGCTGTCATCCAAAAATCTACAGTGACCACAGCTTATGGATTCATTCATCTACTGAAGGCTATCTTGATTACTCACAGAGATTTTTGTCTAAAAGGAAAAAATATGTAAATTTTATTTCTAGGTTTAACATCAGCAAACTTATGTCAATTCTGGATTTCTGAGTTCTCTTGTAAAACCAGAAACTGACAGGCAGGTGAGAGCACAGCTTGGTCACAGCCTGCCGAAGCTTCTCCATTTCAGAACTGCATTTTCCACTTGACTTCAGGACCCACCCAATCCACTCCATGTTGGCCCCATCTGTGGGAGACCTCTGATCTAAACAGCAACGATAGCAAAATGATGTCTAAATTTTATTTATTGTCCCAGATTGAGCAAGTTGTCCATGTACACAACATTCATCATGTCTTCTGTTTATTTATCTACCATTCAGGGCTGGCCATTATGACCACATAATAGATTTCTTTGAAGGAAGGAAAACATGATTCTTTCTAAAACCAAATTCTCTTTATTCCTCTCAGAGCCAAAATCCATAGAAGCCTTTGTGCCACAGGTGTCTTTTTCAAACAGCAGTGGTTATCTAGTTTCCTGAAGAGGAATCCAAACGCAGTCAAATGGCCACTTGACCCTGGAAAGCTGGCAGAGTTGCCCTCTCCTCTAAAAGCCAAGTGTGTCTGGGACCCAGATGAAAGACTGGGGTTAAAATAGAGCCTTGGAGTGCTTGGTTTGGAATGAAATCATTACTGCTCCCTTCTGAACTAATCCCTTCCCTGCTTTGAAAAATTCCTCCCGAAATTTTTCATTGACCTTCTCCCAGCAGTAACATAGCAGCATGACCCAGGGGCTGTGTGTGTCCAGCTGCTGTCATTGGGTCAGTCCCAGGAATGACAGTCCCTGAATCTCCCTCCCCCAGCTCTGAGTTCATTACTCATTTGACATCCATCTCTATGATACAAAGTTTGCTGCTGTGTTGAACTCACAGAGGCAATAGGGATCTCAAGGAAATGTGCTGCTAAATTACATTACAGTTGAGGGCTTGGGAGGAGTGGGGTGGGATGTAAAGGAGAGAACAGTTAAGACTTAAGCTGGCTTATGCCACTTAGTATGATAATCTCTAGGTTCATACACATTGCTGCAAATGGCATTATTTCATTCATTTTTTATGGCCAAGTAATATTCCATTGTATCTATTAATATGTACTACATCTTCTTATCCATTCTTCTGTCCATAGACATTTAAGTTGCTTTCATGTCTTGGTTATTGTAAATAGTCCTGCAGTGAACATTGGGATGCATATATCTTTTCTAGCTGTGGTTTCTCTGGATATATGCCCAGTGGTGGGATTTCTGGGTCATAAGATAATTCTATTTTTAGTTTTAAGGAACCTCCATACTGTTCTCCTTATGGTTTTACCAATTTATGTTCACATCAAAGACAAATATCATGTGGTATCATTCATATGTGGGATTTAAGTTTTTAAAAAGTGATAACAAATGAACTTATTGACAAAACAAACTTATAGATATCAAAAACAAACTTATAGTTACCAAAGGGGAAATTTGGGAGGGGTTATAAATCAGATGGTTATAAATCAAATGGTTTTTCCAGTAATCATGTATGGTTGTGAGAGTTGGACAGTGAAAAAGGCTGAGCACCAAAGAATTGATGCTTTTGAACTATGGTGTTGGAGAAGACTCTTGAGAGTTCCTTGGACTGCAAGGAGATCCAACCAGTCCATCCTAAAGGAGATCAGTCCTGGGTGTTCATTGTAAGGTCTGATGTTGAAGCTGAAACTCCAATACTTTGGCCACCTCATGTGAAGAGTTGACTCACTGGAAAAGACCCTGATGCTGGGAAGGATTGGGGGCAGGAGGAGAAGGGGAAGACAGAGGATAAGATGGATGGATGGCATCACCGACTCAATGGACATGGGTTTGGGTGGACTCCGGGAGTTGGTGATGGACAGGGAGGCCTGGCGTGCTGCGGTTCATAGGGTCACAAAGAGTTGGACACGACTGAGCAACTGAACTGATAAATCAGAAGTTTGGAATGAACATGCACACACTACTGTATATAAGATATATAACCAATAAGGACGTACTGTATAGCACATGTAACTCTACTCAATATTCTGTGATAGTCCATAGGAGAAAAGAATCTGAAAAAGAATGGATATATATATGGATATATGCATACATGAAAAAGAATGGATATATAACTGAATCACTTTTCTGTACACCTGAAACCAACACAGCATTGTAAATCAACTGTAAACCAATAAAATTAAAAGAAGACTCAAGCCGGTCTAAGACCAGATCTGTATTGAGGACCAGTTGTTGATCCCACCTTGTATCTGAGTTCTTACTTGCTGGCCCCACTTGTTCCTGAGTTCTCTGATCTCTCACTCCAGTTTGGATTCTCTCATTGCAAATGGCAAAGGATTGACCAGAGAGCTGGTATTCAACTAAGGTCTGGGCATTTCTCTCTACATAAGATAATACAAGGATAGGAGAGTTCATCCACCTATGGAATCACTCTTGGGGTCAGCACATCCCAAACTTTATCATCCACACAAATTTTTGAGCAGCTCTGGGGGATTGAGAGGGTCTTCAGAGAATATATGGGGGCCCCTGGAAAAAGTGGTGTGTTTCTTACGATGATCTGATTATGATTTAAAAAAACACAATACAAGCAGTTTTAAAAGTTAGACGATAAATTTGTTTATAACTTCCAAATAACAACCTTTTAAATTTGTTAATGAGAAACTTTCACTGGCATGCCTGTGCATAACTTTTAACTATCGGGTTTCATTCTTGAAATGGCCACATCAAATCCTTTTTTAATGAGCCTTTCAAATTCTTGATAGTCAGCATTGATAAATAGGTAATAAAATACATTTAATCATTTTTACAAGCATTCAAAAATTTGCATCAGTTGAAACTGTGTATTTTTCTCTTGATAAATTGAATGCTGAAATCTCTTGTGATAATCTGAGTAGATCTCAAAACTAATGGAACTATTTTATAACTATTTCAAAGTAATGATGAAGCTCTAATCTGACATAGATACCACTAAGACTTGGGTCTGGTAGTTGAGAAGAATAAATTTCTTTTTTTAAAGAGACTCCTAGGGACTTCCCTGGTAGTACAGTGGTTAGGAGTCCGTCTGCCAATGAAGGGGACATGGGTTCAATCCTTGGTCCAGGAAGATCCCATATGCCACGGAGCAACAAGCCCATGGTCCACAACTACGTGCCTAGAGCCTGTGCTCTGGAACAAGAGAAACTATCATAGTGAGAAACCCTCACACCACAACGAAGACCCAGTGCAACTAAAAATAAATAACTTTTTTAAAAAAGAGACTCAGAAGCACACAGTCCACTTCCCTCTAGCCAGAGAAATAAAGGGAGAAAGCTAGGCTTTTTTCTCAAGTTTTTATGTTAAACGCAGCTGTTTTCTCTCCAATTTGTGTTCTAAGACCCTGAGGTTCACCTTTTCATTATCGAGCACCTGTGTGCTGCCTTTCATTATTTGAACCAGATTTTGGTCCAACTTGGCATCTCCCCACATAAGACTCTATACTTGGCATTTCGGTCTTGTCTTGAACTCTTAAACACCGGATCACTGACAAACACCGTCGTCAGTCAAGGAGGGCACCTGGCAGTGACACATTGAGACTCATTGAAGTGAACAGCAATGGTTTTGATTTTGCATAATGAGCCATGATCTCCCCAGAGCACTTTGCATAATGTGAGAACAATAAATCATGTTGGCCGTGTCAGTAATTCTCGGGGCTGTGCATTAGATAAACAAATTGGGTGTCATTATCCTTTAAAAGTTCACAGGAAACCAGGAGACAGCCTTTCTGTGATGGTACTTTTTAAACAATGAGTGCTTAGTAATGGTTGAAAACTATTTGTGTAAGTGGGTTGTGATTTATCCCTAATTCTCCATTTCAACCAGCACTGAAAGGAGTCACAAATAGTCCCCTCTGTGGAGTGGCCGCCTGCTTGGCGCTGATAAATGTATCTCCCCCCTTCACGACTTTATCTGAGAAACAGATTTTGATAGCTTGCTAGGATCTGGGTCAGTGGATAATTCCACACCAACAGCAGATCGTAGGGTTATTGACAAAAGCAAAGACACAAATAACTGGCAAATTCCATAAATCCCTGGCTTGTAAGAGCTCTTTTCATAGATTTATCATCAGTGTCCTTGAAAGCTATCTCTAAAAAAAAAATTTTGCACGCCCCCCCCAGATTAACAATATAGTTTTCAGAGTTGCCAATGACTTAGTTCCTAATAAAAGATGCTACTCAATGAAATGGTGCCTTGGGTAGCAAACATTTTATCTTTGTGTAGCAATTTAAAGAGAAAGTTTGCATGAAAGAGGGATCAGGGAGCTATATAGCTATTATATTCCTAAATGGACAGAGTCTGAAAAAGCCATTCAATGGTTAGGCTCATAACCTTGTAGATGCTATTCCTCCGGGTCAGGAAAGGTCTCTGATGTCAAGAATGATTTTAGTGACTTACAAGGGACCTGGTATAACTGAAAGTAGGGTCTGGCTGCTTGCACCTCAAAAGCAATTAAAGGGGGAAGTTTAGTAGAAAGAAAAGTTTGTTTTATTTTGTATGCTGGCAACCTGAGGGGAGGGCAGACACCTGTCCAAAAGCCACCCCCCACCCCTGAACAGTCAGTGAACTGGAGCTTTTATAGACAAAGGGAAGGGGCCACATGTAGAAACAGCATAGTCAGCCCTGACAGTCATCTTGAGATTGGTTGTCTGTGATCCGACCAGCATCATCTTGATTAAGTACAGTTAATCTTCAGTTTGCTCCCATTTCCTTGAGGCCAATTCTTGGGACTTGTGGCAGCTTATGTCATGGCTACTGTCTGATCATCATGTAGGTAATGTCTCCCTGGATGGGGGTTTCAGTATCTATAAGACAGCTCACAGGAGATGGCTTAGAATATTATCTTTATCCCTTGAGAAGGAACTAGAGGTCCTTGACTTTGCTTATGGACTAAATTATTATTTAGTCTTGTTAGACTATTTTCCATTGTTTCTGCGTTTTCTCACTTCTCTGATTTAATTTATTCTTTGCCTAAAGTTTTTGAAGACAGAAGGCAGATGGAGGACATGGGGAGGTGGGGGAGAAGCCTAGTTCCCTGCTCCATTTCACTGGGACTTGGGAGGGGTCTGATATTTGCAGAATGAACAAAGATGGAACACAAATCCCTCTGCCCTTCACCACTGTGTCCTCCCATCCCCTGGGGGGCGGTGTTTCAGCTGCTCTGTGTCCCTCTTGAACGATTTATTTTAGAAACTCCACTCTTATGTGGAGTTTGAGTTTTCTGAGCATGTGGTTTGCGTTTTTAGCTTCTTTTCAAATCTGGCAAGTGGCACTGAAATAAACCGATACGAAATAATGAATAAACCCATTGTTGCTTAAATCGCAGCAGCCTTTCCCCAATTTCAGTCACCGCAAGCTCAACCTGCGTGATTTCAGGTGGCTCTGTATTCCTACTTCTGCTAACAGCTTTGTGCTCTTCTGCAAACAGACTAACTCTTCATGTAATAAATGTTTTTAAAGATATTTTGTATTGCTTTTTTTGCTCTGATTGCTTGCAATAAGGTAACTGTAGAAAGTAATGCTATTATAAAGCAAATAATCCCAGTGAATCTCCTTGTCAGAAAAAGGCGTCTTGCTCTTCGTTAAAAAAAAAAAAAAAAGAATGTGGAAAAGAAGTTGGCACTGTTTGAAGGATGGCCACACCAGCGTCAAACGCTGTAATGTCCCCAGAACCACTGGGGGTGGTGGTTGAAGAGGGAACCCTACAACATCTCTTTGTGTTTTTTTTTTCCTGCATCCGTGCATGCTAAAACCGGGCCCAGTGCCACCATCTGAGAAACTCTAGACCCAAGAATTCTGCTGCAGGAACATCTGTTGCAGAAGCAGACTCTGTCCTTTTTTTCCCAAAATTTATTTTATATTGGCCTAGAGTTGATTAATGATGATGTGTTAGTTTCAGGTGTACAACAAAGTGATTCAGTTATATGTACACTATGTTATCTATTCTTTTTTAAATTATTTTCCCTTTTAGGTCATTAAAGAATATTGAGCAAAATTCCCTGTGCTAAACAGTAGATGCTTTTTGTTTATTTTATGTATAGTTTAGTATATATGTGAATCCCAAACTCCCAATTTATCCCACCCACCACATCTTCCCGTTGGTAACCATAAGTTTGTTTTCTAAGTTTGTGAGTCTATTTCTGTTTTGTAAATAAGTTCATTTGTTTCATTTGTTTTAGGTTCTGAAAAAATCATATATCAAGTTATACCATGTATTTATTTTTGTCTGACTTATTTTAATTAGTATGAAGATCTACAGGTCCATCCACGTTGCTGCAAATGGGGTTACTTCTTTTTAATGGCCGAGTAATATTCCATTGTATATATGTACCACATCTTTATCCATTCATCTGTTGATGGATATTTAGGTTGATTCCACATCTTGACTGTCATAGATATTGATGCAATGAACACTGAGGTGCAAGTATCCTTTCAAACCAAGAGTTTCTCAGGATATATGCCCATATTGCTGGATCATACAGTAGCTCTAATTTTGGTTTTCTAAGGAATCTCTGTACTGTTCTCCATCCTGGCTCCACCAATTAATTTACTTTTCTGCCAACAGTGTGGGAGGGTTCCTGTTCTATACTCCCTTTCCAGCATTTATTGTTTGTAGCGGTTTTGTTGATGGCCATTTTAACTGGTGTGAGGCAGTATCTCATGGTAGTTTTCTGTCCTATTTTCTATAAGCTTGAAGAGCTCACAGTTTTGAGTAAAATTATTCCCATGGGATGGACAGGCAAGGCCCCATTCCTTCTAACATTCATGCCCAGCTCCCAGTTTTATGGAGAGAACTGATCATTTAAAGTCCATCCTCTATTCCACAGTAATGGGATGCACAGCAAAGAGAATGTGTCTTCTTAAACATGGCAAGTACAGGATGTCTAAATTAGGTCTTTTCATGTCTCCATAACTGGAAAAATAAAAACACAGTCAGTCCTGTATTAGAAGTCGGATGCAAACATGCTTAAGGACAAGACTGTGTCTCAGTAGTAAAGAAATATCCAATCTGTGAAGAGCCTCATGGGACCCCAATGTTAAGATTTGTGGGATTTCTATTACAGATTTAATCACGAATCATGTTTCCAATAAATTCATCTAATGAAGCGGGCATTTGATCCCCCAGCGCTAAAACCAAGGGTTATTGATGACTAGATCCCCTGACTCACTAAAGTAGTGCTTCCCAGATCTGATGTGCAGACAGATTCCCTGGCCATCTGGTTATACCAAAGACCGGTGGAGTTGGTCTGGAATGAACCTGGGACTCTGCATTTCTGGCAAACTCCCCGACAGTGTTATTTCTGGCGCCCTAAGGACTTTCCTTGGAAGAGCCAACTACTACGTGACTCGAGGTGTCTTTTGCTTGCTGGTCCTATCACCCTTGAGATGTTTCCGTATCTAGCATTTGACTATCCCAACTTTGGAGAAGGAAACTTTCTGAGATCTCTCTTTGCACAGAAGAGGTACAATGTTTTGAGTCAGATAATTGCAAGAAAGGTCTCTAACCCTGCTCTTAGATGTGCTGTTACAAAGCTAAGAATCACAGTCCTCTTGAATACCCACTTAAAGGAGCTCCCAATCTTGGGAAAGTAGGCTGTTTGTAATTTTCTCTTGTTTTCCCTGACAGCATCACTCAGTATCAGCAAAACATGGCTTGGTCTTTTTTTTTTTAAATCAGTTTTACAAACACAACTCAAAAGCTACAGCTTTAAGGAAAATACACTCCCAAAACAGAAAAAATCCACCAAAAAGCAACAACAACAACAACAACAAAACCTTTGTGCACCTCTGTGACATTATAAAATATGAGCATTAGTTCTTTATTTGCTGTCAACAATGAAGCCTTTGAGGCAGCTGTCATGGGGAACCACCATGTAGGTCAAAAATATCCCTGCCTATGAGAAAGCCACGCCCACAGATGCTCCAGTAAGATACTCAACAACAACCAGTTTTTAAATGCACATTAAACCTTGTCATGCCTGTAATTATCTGTGACGAATTCTAAAGGGATGCTAATATTTTGACATGTGACCAACTTGGAGGATGAGGACTAATTTGAAAACATCGCAGTCTTTTGTTAGCTGAACACTTTAGACTCTCACTTGCCTTAGCAAAACAAAAAGTATGCATTTTTGCAACTTGAGCCGTTGGCTGTACACACCTATTCCCTCAACACACACTCTCACATTGACATCAACCACGTGGAATTTTGACCGTGAAGGATGTAAGGCATTTCAAAAGATCAAAGAGAAACCCTCTAAATATGCGATTGCATTTCATATTCTGTCACTTGATGGAGATTTGTCTAGACTGGATTCTAATGGCGTTTAAGTGGGGTATGTCACAAAGCTTTGTTTTCGCAGGAAATATAAGATGGCATGTGTTGGCTAGTACCACCTTGCTTAATGATGCAGACAGTTTTTGAATAGCTTGTCTAAATACTTTCATTTTCCAGAAGTCATCCGTGTCTCTTCAAGGCTGAGAACTTAAACTCAGGTGGTACCCTATGTTCTAGGCAGTTTCTATGGTAATGAGGCCAGATAGGCAAGAACCGAGTTTCTAGTCCTGATGCTGCTATTCAGCTTTGGTTACAGGACCTGCACTTGACAACGCTTACCTTTCTGGCAGAGACGCAGATGATAAATCATTGCTGGAAGAAAAATGAGAGAATAGAGCAGACATAGAACCAGCATGACCTTGTCTGCATACAGGATACCAGCACCGAGAACAGAAATCAAGACTTAACAAATGACGATTCTGAAAAGCCAGAGCGTGTCAGATTCCTATGAGAGCCTTTCCTCTCTTCCTCAGCTTTTCCCGACTGGCTCACTGGATTGTCCCAATCTGACCCAGCTGTCAGTGTCATTCATTCACCAGATGGTACCCCCTGAGTTCACGCCTCCACCTTCCCTTTTGGAGGAGCTTGGTCACATCCCATCCATCACTAAGTGGCACTAGCTGAAGCCCTGTTGTTCTGGCACTTTCACTAACAAGATGCTGGGTTTGGCATGCAGCATTAAGACTAGATCAAGTCACTGCTCAGAGGAAGCCTGCTCTAACTCTGACCCAATAATGAGACACAAAGGACCAGACTGCCAGTGGGACTGAGGGAGAAGGAGCTGAAGTAGAGCCGAGAACAAGGATCCCTGAGGAGTCTGTTAAGTACAGAGTTGTCAGACTTATCTCCTCTCCCTTTGCGGTCATCCTATGCTGATAACCCACCTCCCCTTTCTGTCTGCCATGTTGTCCATGAACACCTAAGGAATTCATACACTCATCCATTCATTCAACAAATGCTTATGTCTGACATATGAAGTACCTTTTTAGGGTTGGGAAAATGGAACAGAATCCAAGGTTGGCAAAGTCCCTGCTTTCATGTACAAAATCCCTACTTTCGTGTAACTGACAATCCAGTGGAACAGACATCAGGAAGGAAGGAGGGGAGGGAGGGGAAAAAAGGAGTGGGTAGAGAATGTTAGAATAAGTACTGTTCGGGAAAGGACATAAACTAAGGAAATACGAAAGACACCCTTTGACTGGGGTATCGGAAAATTTCCGTTTGAGGTAGTCTGAGATCTGAATAAGATGAAAGAGCCTGTTATACAAAGATAAGGAAAAAAGTGTAATTAGAAGGGGACACAGCAAATAGAAAAACCCAAACAGGAATCATGCCTGTTTGAAGAGAAGGAAGGCCCTTGTGACTGGGGTGTGATGATCCAGAGAATGAAACAGGGCATCCCAGAGGGTTCGGAGGGTCCCTATCTCAGAACTTGTGAAAAGTTGCATTTGAATATAGAGTGTAATCAGAAGCCACTGGAGGTTTTTAAACGAGGGAAGAGTAACTATTTAAAGTTCATTATGGTACCAGGTAAAGAATTGATGAGGTAAAAAATTAAAATAAAGAATTGATGAGGGGCTTCCCTAGAGGCTCAGGGGTAAAGAACCTGCCTGTCAGTGCAGGAGATGCAGGTTCGATCCCTGGGTTGGGAAGATCCCCTGGAGAAGGAAATGGACCCACTCTAGTATTCTTGCCTGGGAAATTCAATGGACAGAGGAGCTTGGTGGGCCACAGTCTACAGGGTTGCAAAGAATCAGATACAACTGAGCATGCAAAGCTAGGCAATGGACAAAACAAACAAAACATCTTTGTTTTACATCATCATTGAAAAGACATAATAACTATGATAAATAAGTAATATGTATGCTCTATTAGTGATGGACATTAAAGATAATAATAATATAAAGCATGTAAGTGGGACAGCAGTGTCTGGGAGGGGTTGTTGTTGTTGTTGAGTCACTAAGTCATGTCCGACTCTTTGAGATCCCATGAATTACTGCAGCACGCCAGGCTTCCCTGTCCCTCACTATCTCCCTGAGTTTGCTCAAACTCATGTCCTTTGAGTCGGAAATGCCATTCAACCATCTCATCCTCTGTCACCCCCTTCTCCTCCTGCCTCCAATCTTTCCCAGCATCAGGGTCATTTTCAATGAATCGGCTCTTCATATCATGTGGCCAAAGTACTAGAGCTTCAGCTTTAGCATCAGTCCTTCCAATGAATATTCAAAGTTGATTTCCTTTAAGATTGACTGGTTTGATCTCCTTGCTGTCCAAGGGACTCTCAAGAGTCTTCTCCAGCACCATAGTTCGAAAGCATCAATTCTTCAGTGCTCAGCCTTCTTTATGGTCCAGCTCTCATATCCACACATGACTACTGGAAAACCATAGCTTTGACTGTATGGAGCTTTGTTAGCGAAGTTATATCTTTGCTTTTTAACATGCCATCTAGGTTTGTCATAGCCTTTCTTCCAAGGAGCTAGGGGAGGGGTTCAAATTTTTGGTTAGAGTGGTCTGAGGAGACCTCACTAAGAATGTGACATTTGATAGAAGATGGGAATTGGACATCTGGGTTTCTTGGGAAAGAGCTATGAAAGCAGAAAGGGTATTGAGTACAAACACCTGCTGCAGAAGAGTGATGTAGACTCACAGAGGAGGCCACAGTGGCTGGAGTTTAGGTACCAAGGGGAGGAGAGTAGAGATGCAGTCATGGAAGCAGTGAAAATGCAGGAGGAGCATGACCCATCGTGTTTAGCTACGCACGTCCTTGCAACATCACTGGGTGTGACGCCAAGGGAGATGGGGAGCAAGTAAGGTGAGGAAGGGCATACTGATGTTTTAGGCAACGTTGTAGATTATTGGTCATGTGTAGAGCTCTACACATCACATGCAGAGCAAAAGCATATTTCTCAAACAGATCCTGACTCCCATACCCAAAGCTGAGCCTCCTCTTGGACTTCCAGTCACATGAGTGTACCAGTTCCTTTTTCTTAATCCATTGCCAACTGACTTCCTGTCACTTGAATCTGATACAGTGGTGACGATATACACTCCCTGTCTTATATTCAGACCCTTCTATTTTGTTCTGAAGAACCCTACGTGTCCTGTCCTTCTGTTTCCTTTCCCTCTCTTCAAGGATTAGTACTTCATTCAGGTGAAAAGAGCTGCTTCATCAGCACCTTGACACATCTACAGAATCCCCTTTACTGCCCACAGCAGCTTTATATCCTTCCTTCCTTCTCCCTCACTCCCGCTCTGCCTATATGTCCATCCTTCTAGACACTGTTAAAATAGTTGATCTTTAAGATTTTCCTGGTCATTGTGACCTCCTGCTATCTTGGTGTAAATGACTTCCTTCTGTATGTCAGTCAAGAGCACAGAATCTAGAGACAGACTGCCTGGGTTTAAACTCCAGCTCCATCACTTACCATTTGTGTGACGTTGGGCAAATCTACACCTCCGGCTTAACTTTTGCAATATAGGCATGATATAACATTTGATGAAGTGAGTTCCAACCAGTTAGAACATTGTCAACCGTATTGCCGGTGTTTTCTAAGACACCATCAGAAATAAAAGAAAGAATAACCAAATTGGGGCATTTGAGAAGAGTATAATAAAGGGATGTAGAGAAACAACAAAGCGCAATGTAATGTATCAGGATTTGTGACAATAAGGAACCATTTCCATACATAGATCTCAAGAAATGAGTAGAGGATGCAGTTACTCAAACCCAGAAAGACACTATGTAGAGAGGGTCACTGGGCAGGAGCAGTGGCCTCAGACAAAGGACAGAGCCAGCCCATGGTGACCCTGCAGAGAATAGATGCTCAGGGGAATGGGGAATGGATCTTCAGATTTACTTTGTCCCTTGTCTCTGGTCTGCTGCTGAAGCTCCCCACTGGACTAACCAACTAGAAACCCAAGGTCAAGGAGACATGGATAGCCCATACTGGTCAGCCTCCAGGTCACTGAGCATGGCGGGGAAGGGTAGGACTAATCTGGAGGATGAGGTACAGAGAACATGAGTTATTGTTACTCTCTGGTCCTGTCCTAACCTGTGCTCAGAACACCTTGTGCATGGATTTTGCTAACCACCCCAACTTTCTCCATCTGGACCATTAACCTCTTGAAAGGGGTGGTGGTACCCCCAGAACAGAGGTAGCACACTGGAGCCTATCGGGTCATATCAATGAGAGTACATTCATGGTTTCCCTGGGTCCTGCTGCCTTTTTTGTGAAAGAATCAACAGGTAGCCCTGAGCCCAGGTTCTTCCACAATTATTTCTTTAGATACAGTGTGTACTTTCTTGAATCTCATAGCTCTTACTCTTTGTGCTCATTCACCCCATCACTACCATCCCAACCCACAGACACATGAGTCTGGGACATCTGCCCTATACCTTTATCATGCCCAGAACTCAATAGCTACCTAGAAGCTAATATCTTACCTACAAGGATGAGAAGCTTCTTATCAAAGAACAAAACAGCTGATGCTTCTGGCAGGAAAGAATAATTAGAAAACTCATTTGTTATGCCTTTGTGTGCACTAATATTTTCAAAGCTAATTGCTTATTCAATTAAGGTCGTTTGGCTTGATATGGATAGTACCAGAAGAAATTAGCTGAAACTCTGCATTATTGGTGAATCCTTTTAACAAATAGCACACGAACAGCCATGACAGGCAGTGATATACAAGAAGTGGCTTTGGAGGAAATGGGTTCTGGGAAAAGACCAGCCCTGTGCTGGTGCCCCTGGACACATCCCCTCTGACCCGCCCGAGGACGTGGCCACCTAAGATATCTCCCTCTCTGTTGCATCATTCATTTCTCCCATTTATATCTTCAAGAGAATATGCTCTTGTATCTTGTAATGAAATGAAGTGTATCTTCTCAAATTTATATGTTGAAAACCCAACTCCAGCACCACAGAAGATGAAGTAACTGGAGATAGGGTCTTTAAAGAGGTGATTAAGTTGACGACCCATCCTAATAACTGTATCCCGATGAGAAGAGGAGTTAAAGACACAAACACACATAGAGGGATGACCAGCTGAAGACACAGGGAGAAGACGGCCGTCTACACGCCAAAGAGAGAGGCCTCAGGAGAAACCAGTGCTGCTGACACCCGGACCATAGACTTCTAGCCTCCAGAATTGTGAGAACATACATTTCTGTTGTTGAAGCCAAGCTTCACTGACACAGACTATTACAATCCCCTCCCTTTGAGCCATCACACACTGTACATTGAGGATAAAATGGTGCAGCCACTGTGGGAAACAGAATGGAGGGTCCTCTAAAAACTAATAGTAGAGGACTCAGCAGTTCCAAACCTGGGTACATATCTGAAGAAAAGGAACACTCTAATTCAAAAGGATCCATGCACCCCATTGTTCACAGCAGCATTATTTATAACAACCAAGATATGGAAGCAACCTAAGTGTCCCTCCGCAGATGAATGGATAAAGAAGATGTGGTGCATAGACAATTGAATACGCCTCAGTCATAAAGAAGAATGAAATTTTGCCATTTGTAGCAACATGGGCGGAATTGGAGAGCATTATACTAAGTGAAATAAGTCAGATAGAGGAAGACAAATACTGTATGATATTACTTATATGTGGAATCTAAAAAAATGCAGCACAGTGGTGAATGTAACAGAAAGAAGAGGACTCACAGATACAGAGAACAAACCACTAGTTACCAGAGGGGATAGGTTGGGAGAGGGGCAAGATAAGGATAGGGGAGTAAGAGGTATAAACTATTATGTATTAAATAAGCTACAAGGATATATTGTACAACATGGGGAATACAGCCAATACCTTACAACTATAAATGAAACATAGCCTTTAAAAACTGTAAATCTCTATATCAGTTCAGTCACTCAGTTGTGTCTGACTCTTTGTGACCCCATGAATTGCAGCAACTCCAGGCCTCCCTGTCCATCACCAGCTCCCTGAGTCCACCCAAACCCATGTCAATCGAGTTGGCGATGCCATCCAGCCATCTCATCCTTTGTTGTCCCCTTCTCCTCCTGCCTTCAATCTTTCCCAGCATCGAGGTCTTTTCCAAAGAGTCAGTTCTTCGCATCAGGTAGCCAAAGTATTGGAGCCTCAGCTTCAGCATCAGTCCTTATAAGTAATATTCAGGACTGATTTCCTTTAGGATGGACTGATTTGATCTCTAGAAGTCCAAGGGACTCTCAAGAGTCTTTTCCAACACAACAGTTCAGAAGCATCAGTTCTTCGGCCCTCAGCTTTCTTTATGGTCCAACTCTCACATCCATATATGACTACCAGGAAAACCATATCTTTGACTAGACAGACCTTTGTTGTCAAAGTAATGTCTCTGCTTTTTAATATGCTGTCTAGGTTGGTCATAGCTTTTCTTCCAAGGAGCAAGCATCTTTTCATTTCATGGCTGCAGTCACCATCTGCAGTGATTTTGGAGCCCCCAAAAATAAAGTCTCTCACTGTTACCATTGTTTCCCCATCTATTTGCAATGAAGTGATGGAACCAGATGCCATGATCTTCGTTTTCTGATTGTTGAGTTTTAAGCCAACTTTTTCACTCTCCTCTTTCACTTTCATCAAGAGGCTCTTTAGTTCTTCTTCACTTTATACCATAAGGGTGGTGTCATCTGTGTATCTGAGGTTAGTGATATTTCTCCCAGCAATCTTGATTCCAGCTTGTGCTTCATCCAGCCCAGCATTTCGCATGATGTACTCTGCATAGAAGTTAAATAAGCAGGGTAACAATATTCAGCCTTGGCGTACTCCTTCCCTATTTGGAACCAGTCTGTTGTTCCATGTCCAGTTCTAACTGTTGCTTCTTGACCTGCATACAGATTTCTCAGGAGGCAGGTCAGGTGGTCTGGTATTCCCATTTCTTGAAGAATTTTCCAGAGCTTTTTGTGATCCCCAAAGTCAAAGGCTTTGGCATAGTCAATAAATAGTACAATATATAGTCAATATATAGTACACCTGAAATATATAATATGGTAACGCAACTAGACTTCAATTTAAAAACACCCTCCCTTAGACGTCCTCTCTTCCTCAAGCTACAAGCCACCTTCCTGGAAACATTTTAAAATAAATATCTGAATCCTTTGCTCACTTCTTGGTTTTTTTAAGGTTTTTGGAGGTGGGCCATTTTTAAAGTCTTTATTAAATTTGTTGCAATATTGCTTCTGTTTCAAGTTTGGGGTTTTTTGGCCCCGAGATGTATGGGGATCTTACTTCCCCAACCAGGGATCAAACACACACACCCTACATTAGAAGGCAAATTCTTAACCACTGAATCACCAGGGAAGTCCCGTCCCTTGTTTACCTCTTACTTTCTTCTGGGTGGTCTGAGTCAGCTGTGACCCCAACCACTTGACTGAAACCACTCTGCGCACAGCTGCCAAGGCTCTCCAGTGGGCCTGGTCGAGTGGTGGCCCCTCTGTTCTCATCTCACCCCACCTCTCAGTGGAATTAAGACAGCGGGTGCCTCCGTCAGCCTCCAGACACTTGCTGTTGTCTCAGCATCTTTATCCTCAGGCTTTCCTGCTTTTTCTCCTCCCGCCTTCAGGACCACTCCTTCTCAGTCTCCTTGGATCGCTTTGCTCAGCTCTCCACTTTAGAGTGCCTCAGGCATCCACGCACAGCTCTCTTCTTTCATTGCTAAGCTTGAAATTTCACATCTAATCTCTAAGCTTGACTTCTCCACCGATATTCATACCCTTGCATCCAACTACCTACTCGATAGCTCCTCAAGGATGTCGGATGCATTTCAGACTCAGCATGGCTGGATGAAACTCTTGATCCCCACCCCTCCCAATCCGGTCTCACCTGACCTGGGAGGCAGTGGTCCTCCCTAGGGTGGCTCAGAGCCAATGGTTGGCTGATGTCTGGATCTAAGTTGCCGACACTCATGCTGTATGATTGATGCCCCAGGAGCCCATGAGGCTCTACCAATCCTAGACTCCACCTGAGAAACATTCTTTTTTAAAAAATTGGAGGATAATTGCTTTCCAGTGTTGTGTTAGTTTCTGCTGTACAACAACATGAATCAGCTAGAA
Organism: Antilocapra americana; assembly: GCA_007570785.1. Lineage (NCBI taxonomy): Eukaryota > Metazoa > Chordata > Mammalia > Artiodactyla > Antilocapridae > Antilocapra > Antilocapra americana. The sequence goes on along the minus strand of ML663006.1, from coordinate 13,063,697 downwards.
GTTTGCAGATATCATCTCCCTCTTGGACCTCCCTCCCACCCCTCTAGGTCACCACAGAGCCCCAGCTGAGCTCCTTGTGCTCTGCAGTGTCTTCCCACTCGCTCTCTGTCTACACATGGGGGTGTATCCATGTCAGTGCTACTCTCTCAGTTCGTCCCACCCTCTCCTTCCCTCTCTGTGTCCACAGATCCATTCTCTGCATGAGACACATTCTTGCTCACCTGTATCCCTCACTACTTTTTGGCATTTCTAGAAGACCACACCCTTGCTAAGTCACATACCTTATCTCTGACTCTGCTTCTGGAAGCTGAACCCAAGACACACATTGTCCCATTTTCCTATTTATTTACTTTATGCATGCGGGCAAGCATGTGCACTCAGTCGTGTCCAACTCTTTGCGACCCCATGGACTATAGCCCACCAGGCTCCTCTGTCCATGGAATTTCCCAGACAAGAATACTAGAGTGAGTTGCCATTTCCTTCTCCAGGGGATCTTCCCAACTCAGGAATCAAACGTGAGGCTCTTGTGTCTCCTGCACTGACAGACAGATTCTTTATCAGCGGAGTCACTGGGAATCACTGATCATTTTCTGAATTTATGCAGTTGATTTATTTGTTTGCTTATTTCCTGTCCTTTTCTCTCACTGTAAGTTCTGTGAAAGGAGGAGATCCATGTCCAATGCCATTCAAGCCCAGAGCACCGCTTGGTGGATAATGGGTGCCCAGAAATATTACATGAGAAAATGAAAAATTGAACAAATGAGTCCATGCAAAGCAGACAGCCTGTCTTCCGTGACTGACTAGTAAATTGATTGGCTTCTGGCACCAAGGCAAAAAGTGAACACAAGGCTGGGTCATTATCCTTCCCTTGCAGATGTCAGTCGGAATTCATTTAGGACCATCACATAACTTCCCATTCAGAAATGATTTCTCCCAATGGCTGTCTATAAGCTAATGTATATTAGGAATGATTTATTCCTTAATTTGAGAATAAACATCTTGTAGGCATGGAATGTGCCATTTTTGCCGAAAAGATCCAGAATAGTCACCCTACCTACATGTATGTAGTATATTCCAATCACTATTAATAGTGACGTTGATAATAATAATTACCCTTGATAAAGTGTTCTGACAGTGGCTTATGTATGTACTATCTGATTTACATAGATGACTTCATTTAATCCTCAAAACAACCCTATAAATTAAGTGGGATCTATCCCAGCTTTGTAAGTGAGACTACGGAAGCTCAGAGAGTTTAAATGACTTAACACATATGTCTAGTTTTATGAGAAAAAAAAATATGTGTTCTATTTAAACAGTGGGGTGTGAGAAGGCTGTGTACCCTGTCTTAATTGTTGTATCAGTTAGGACTTTTTTCACCACAAGAGATTGATAACCCAAAATGGCTTAGAAAAGGCTCACATAACTGTACAGCTCATGTAAATAGCATGTAATAGGACAGTTGGGGGCCTGACTTCAGGTATGGCTTGATCCAGGAGCTCAAACAAGGTCACTAGGATCTGCTTTCTCTCCATCCCTTGAGCCAGCTCCATTCTCAGATAGCTCCATACATAGCTATGTAGTGTCACGATGCCCACAGTAGTTCAAGTTCAATCCTCCTAGATTCAATTCCAGTGGCATCTCTTAGAAACTCCAGAAAATTGCCTCTTAGAAAATTAAAATTGTTACACTTAGATATCTCTGTCTGGGTCACATACCCCTCTGTAGTATTGCTTATGTATTATCAGTGTAGTATTTGCATATTACCTATACACGTGCCTTTGTGTTGACTCAGTCATGTCAGACTCTTTAAGACTCCATGTACTGTAGTCCACCAAGCTCTTCTGTCCATGGAATTTCCCAGGCAAGAATACTGGAGTGGGTTGCCATTTCCTCTTCCAGGGGATCTTCCTGAACCAGAGATCGTACCCATGTCTCCTGCATTGGCAGGTAGGTTCTTTACCACTGAGCTTAACCAGGTTGCAATCCAGTCATTCTAGCCTACAAGCCTCACCTCTCCCTCTTCACCATCCTTGGAAAATAGTCAGGTCTCTGGTTGCAAGCCACAGAAAACCCAACTCAAGCTTAACCTGAAAGGGAGTTTTTTGTTTTTTTTAATGGATGTGTTCAGGCAAGACTTGATCCAGGGGCTCAAACTGTCCCCCTATAAGACCCTGATTCCTCTCCATCTCCAAGTATCAGCTCTATAAGGTTGCAAGAGTTAGCAAGTAAATTGTACTAAATTTCAGATAAAAAATTGTTTTTTTTTAGGAAAAGTATGTTCAAATATTGTACAGAGACTAAACACACACAACAACATAAAGATATGTATAAACTGGAAGGGGAGACAGGTGGTGGGGGAGAATGAGAAAAGAGGTTCACAGACATGTCCCTGAGTAGGACCCCTCCCAGAAGTGATCAGAAGAGACTTGTCCTTGATAGGCATGCCCTCTGAGGAAATACAAAGCTCCATCATATTCACTGAGCCTTTGAATGCTCCCAGGACTGCAGTAAGCTCCTTACAGACAGTGATCTCATAGAATCCTCCCTGCAGCTCTACAATTTAAATACTCTTATTTATTTCCATTTGATTACTGAGGGATCTGATAGATTAATCAGAGAAGATTAATTTGTTAAGTCCCAGATACAAGAAGTGGCAGAGAGGGATTGAACCAGACCACCTAGCTCCACGCTCCTTCTTAAACTCTTCGTTCTTCTAAGGGATGCTATGAAGCATCAGCACCAATTTAAAAACCCTCCCATGTAGCACAGGGAACCCAGTCTGGCACTCTGTGATGATCTGGAGGCATAGGAAGTGGGAGGGGAGAGAAGCTCTGGGGAAAGGAAATACGTGTATAATTATGGCTGATTCATCCTGTTGTATGGCAGAAACCAACAAGATTGTTAAAATTTAAAAAAAACAAAAAAGAGATATCTAGAATAGTCAAATTCATAGAATCAGAAAGTACACTGGTAGATATCAGGGGCTGGGGTGGGATGGGGGGATGGAGATAGGGAGTTAGCCTTTAACAGGGACAGAGTTTCAGTTTAGGAAGGGGAAAAATTCAAAAGATGGATGACGGTAACAGTTGCACAACAATTTGAATGTACTTAGTGCCACTGAAATGTACAGTTAAATATAGTTAAAATAGTATTTTTAATTTTATATGACTTGTACCACAATAATGAAAACATTAAAAAAAAAAAAAAGAAACACTCCTCAGTTTTGAGTAGAGCTTCATTATGCAACTTTCTCATTTGGGGAGTTTCCCACAGCTTCCCACAGGATGAGGATGCCCTGGCTGAAGGATTTGTGCCTGTAGGTCTTTTGGGCCCCAGACCTCCCACAGTACAATAATAATTGGCCTCATTGCGACATCGGTTCCTCCACTTCTGACAAGAAAGCCAATGTCCCTAAGTCTGATCACTTCTAAGAGAGTCTATGACATTGGGTTTTGTTTGGAGCTTTTATATTGCCCACTGAATCCCACCTCTTCAAAGAGCCTTTTTGATTCAAATGGCTTCAGTAGGAAATTAATTTTTCACAACTGTGCCTTTATTTCTCCTCCTAATTATTACCCTGGAAAGAATCACCAGATCCCACCTCACCTGGCAGCACAGATGCTCAGTTAGGAGTCTTTGAGTTTGCAGGAAAGTCGGTCCCCCCACCCTCCCACAAAGAGAAGTGAAAACAAAGGAGACAGTCCTCAGAAGGCTCCAGAAAGGAGTCAGCTAAATCTGCACTTCCTTTCAATGCATCCCTGCTTTGTGACGCCTGCCTGCCATTTGCAACAGGCTGAATTCAGCTGAGATGCACAACAGAAAACTCACTCCTGGCTGGTAAATCTGAGGTCTTCCGTTTGGTCAACACTCAAAGCCCAACTCCAGTAGGTATAAATCTCAGTGGACAGGCTCAAGTCATCAAGAAATATTTATTTCTTTCTTTTTCTGTAATTCAACTTAATTACTTTTCCCAGACCCCATTATTTATGGTTTGGCAGGAAAATTAACCCTGGTGTCTTTTGGGTTGTTTCTGAGTTCATTGAAACGTGTAGTGAATGAACTCAGAGAGTACTGGGACTTTGAGTGGGGTGGGCCCATAAGGTCCTCAGGTCACCCTCCCTGTGAGGGCACTGCTGGGAGGCCATTGCCTCGGTCATCTTGGCAGCATGAACTGGGGGTTCTCTAAGGCTTCCAGGCCTTGCTTGGGAACCTGGAATCCTTCTAGGGGGCAACCCGTGGTCCTCTGCCTGGCTTTACCATCAGTCTCGTCTATGGATTCCTGCTGCTTCCGCAGCAGTGTCAACAAGAAGCCTGAAGTCAGAAATCACCTTCTCTCTTCGTGCCCCTTCCTCCTGCCTCCTCCTACCTCATCCAAAGATACACACCCAGGAAAACAGCCCTCTACCTTGGGCACAAGCAGATCCCACACCCAGTCCTCTACTTCTGGACAAAACACTCCATGTTCTGGTTCTTCTCTTTCTTTATTCACCTGAGATCTTAGGCCTTTGTCTCTCTTTTTATTTTCTAAACAATCCTCTCATTTTCTAAGATTTTGTAAATTTGAAATATAGGGGTCAGAGAGGTTCTGTGCTACTCATCATATGGATGTAGGTACCTAGATATTTATTAACTAGGTGGATGATTTGACTGCCTTGTATTAGTGAGGGAAACTAAGCTGCTGTAACAAATAAGCCCCCAAATGCAGCGACCCAACCATGATAGAAGTATTTCTCATTTGCATAAATGTAGAGGGTTGACATATGGACACTTCCAATTTTCAAGGAGCTCTCATCCAAGTAGTGATTTAGGGGCCTGGGTTCCTTCTATCTTGTGTCTCTGCCATGTCCCTGGAGTCATCACATCCGGGGTTCAGGCACAAAGGCTAATAAGAACATGGAATAGGCACCCTTGCTCTCTTAAAGGAGATGTTCCAAAGAGCATTTATTATTCTATCTCAACTCATTCATTGGTGGTTCTAAGTCACATGACCAAATCCAGCTGCAAGGGAAGCTAGGAAATGTAGTCCAGCCTTGTCTCCTGGAAAAAAGGAGGGTGAAGGTAGGTGATTAGAATCTGTGCCAAAAACACTGACCTTAACACTTTAACACCATATTCAGTTCCTCTATCTTATTGAGTATTCAAGAAAAATGTGAATAGGTAAAAGTTAGAGGCTTACAATAAGGTAAAATGAAAGACATCCTGCTGACAAGCAGAACATTTAAGAAATAATGTTCATCCTTCATCCATGCAAGGTATTTGATAGTTAACTTCAGGGCAGAGGAATTTCAATGACCACATCAGAGCTACCTTTCCACACCTTCCTTTTGTCATGTTCGGTGCTTCCAAACTTCAGCGTGCAGGGCTGCACACATTAAGCCTTGAAAGTTGAAATTTATGGGCAACTAAGCTGGTTTTCTAAACTTCTTTTGATTACACACAGCTTTACCTTATGCATTTGCTGACATAAACTACCTCTTATGTAAAATATAACTCCTCTGCACGAGGAAATCTGGGGTGGAAATCTATGAGTTAGCCTCTCATACTCTCTTCCCACTTGTGAACATGGGGTACATGACCTTTCCCCAGTGGACCAGAGCCTGACTCCAATTAGGCTTGAATTCTTATCTTTGGAGAATCTGGTCATTCTCCCCAGAGCCAGCCACCACCAGCAGCCCACGCATATCAGGGGATACTCCTGGAAAACTTGGGCATCTCTGTCACTAAATTGTTTTCAACCACCCCAAAGAGAGAATGAATGAATCACTCATTTTCTACATAAGTAGACATTTGGTCTAAGAGGGACCATTGGTCTAAGAGCAGCTCGGGGCTGTCATGCCTCTTTCTATTTAGTCTGTGCAAAAGTACTTCGCCCTGGACCTTTGTCAGAGGTCCAGGAAGACTGGAGCAGAGTAGGATTTATGCTGTTGAGCAAATTGAAATAAGCATTAGCCTCCATGCAACTAACACAAATGATGAACTGTTTTACTCTAAAGGTAATTCCAAAAGGAAGAGTTACCAAGAATTTTTAAATTTAAGTATAGTTGATTTATAATGTTGTGTTAGTTTTTGGTGCACAGCAAACTGATTCACATATATATAAAATATATATATGAATATATGCTCACATATATATTATTTTTTAGATTCTTTTCCATTATAGGTTACTAAACGATACTGAAAACAATTCCCTGTGGTATATAGTAGGACTTCATCTATTTTATATATAGTAGTTTGTATCTATTAATCCCAAACTCCTAATTTATCCCTCCCTCTACCTCTTTCACCTTTGGTATAAATTTATTTTCTATTTCTGTGAATTTGTTTCTGTTTTGTAAGTAAGTTCATTTGTATTATTTTTCTATACTCCCCATATAAATAATATCAAGACAATGATACTTGTCTTTCTCTTTCTGACTTCCTTCACTTGGTATCATAATCTCTCGATCCATCCGTGTTGCTGTAAATGTCATTATTTCATTTTTCATGGCCGAGTAATATTCTGTTGTATATGCATCACATCTTCTTTATCCACTCATCTGTCAGTGGACATTTAGGTTGCTAGCCTGTCTTGGGTATTGTGACTAGCACTGTTATGAACACTGAAGTGCATGTGTCTTTTCGAATTAGAGTTTTAATCTTTTCTTGAGAAAAGATCTGTGCCTGAGAGTGGGATTGCTGGATCACATGGCAACTCTATTTTTAGTTTTCGGAGGACCCTGCATACTGTTTTCCATACTGGCTACACCAATTTACCTTCTCACCAACAGTGTCAGAGGGTTCCCTTTTCTCCCCACCCTCTCTAGCATTTGTTATTTGTAGACTTTTTAACGATGGCCATTCTGACCAGCATGAGCTAATAACTCAGTGTAGTTTTGGTTTGCATTTCATGTGCTTACTGGCCATCTATCTGGTTTTTTTTTTTTTTGTAGAAATTTCTATTTAGGTCTTCTTCCCATTGTTTGATTGACTTGTTTAGTTTTTCATTATTGAGCTGAATGAGCTGTTTGTATGAGCTGAATGAGCTGTTTGTATATTCTGGGAATTAAACCCTTGTCAGTCACATCATATTCCAAGAATACTTTAAGCAATGAAATAAACAGATGACTCTCCAAAGGAACAACTTCAAAGGTCCCAGAATGCATTGCATATAACTGTGACGTATGTTGAACCATCAGCCTTTTTTCACTGGCCACACTCATTCAGTCGTTCACCAAATACATACTGAGTTCCTTCTATGTGGCAGTCCCCATAACAGGTGCAGGTAATATGGGCCAGTGTCTTGCCCATGTAGAGTGACCAATTTCTATGTCCGTCAGGGCGCTCAGTTGCAAAAACAGATATTCCCCCTGGCTTACAGAGACAGAACAGGAGTTTAAGTTAAAAGATACAGAATGGCTCAAAGAATCACAGAGGGAAAACTTAGAACCACATTTAGAAATTGGACAGTGGGTTATTCACAGGCCCAGTAGAAAACAGATGGCTCACTCACATTAGGAGGATCTGAGGCAAGTTTAACAAAGAATTTAGCAAAAATGTTCACAGACCCCTGAGACTTGACTGGATGAGAAGAGAAAATAACTCCCAGGATTGGAAGACAGAGAGGACTGTGTGGTCAAGGCTGACTTAGAACTACTGAGACCTTCAGTAAAAAGGATGGTGCTAACAGGACCACCTTGCAAGGAGGAGGACCAGGTGCTAACTTCCTTCCATCAGATCTCTGGTGCTTCCCATGGGCTGAACCCCCCATGAACCAAACCAGAAGCCAGTAGAGCAAAGGGACTCCACCCAGGTCACTGAGCAAGGACAGAAGAGGGGAGATTCCATCTGGAAGGGGATATTGGAGAAGACCAGTGGAGGCATCTAGAAGGGGCTTGGCAGCCAGGACCACAGCCCCAGCTCTGTCCCACAGGGACCTCATGAGGACAATAGCTGCTTCCACCCTTCAAAACAAGTGTACTCTCCAGCCCCTTCTTGTTGGTACCTCCTTCGGGGAGCAGGACAATGAGTAAGCTTATAAATGAACATATTAATTGCAAGTAGTTCTCAACGCTGAGAAGACCTTCTTTAAGCAACTGTGTGATGCTTGGATGTGACAGGGTACTTTAGATAATCAAAGATTTGCAAAGCATTTTAGGGGTTCCCCAGGAAGCACTGATTATAAACATGATTTTTCAATTTAATTCAGTATGCTAAAACATGACAAAGTACCTCCATGATTATAAGGTGATTTTATTATGTTTAATGAGCTGTCTTATAGACTCATGGGATTTTAGAGATGAGATAACTTCTATAATACTGATCTTGTCTGAAATGAAATTTAAAACAGACATTTTAATAAAATAAATAAACCCTCTCTTCTCATTAGTTTCTAAGTCCTTTGTGTGGCAGTAAATAGCCATTTATTTGGTTCTCCTTTAGCACTTTCAGTGATTTCTATGCTATACCACAATGAGGATTCTGAATTCGATTTTTAAATGAATCCGTTAGAGTTGTCGTTTCACTTGTAGAATGGATTTTGCAAGGTAGAACATCTTCATTATTTTATAATATTAAGAGTATCTGCAGCAGCCTTTCATGATAGCTGAGTTAATTAGTGTGAGATCAGAGGATTATATTGAGTTCTGGCACAAAGTTGATCGGGAAATCAACCACCTGTGACACAGTTTCAGCAGTAAGTGAACAAATGCTATTCTTTCAGCAAACATTTCAACACAAGTAGTTTCCTCAGTGATCATCCTTTGTCTCAAAATTACAAGTCAAAAGTGATTCAAATTATTAGGTATTTGAATTTTATATGAAGACATTTTTGCCCTTCTTTTCAAAGAGACTTGCAGAATTGTCCATGATATCGAGATAGAGAATAATTAAAGATTTGACTTGAATTTTATGTTATAGGTATGTAGATAATCAATGCAATCTTATTTATCTATTTAGGTGTCATTGCTAGCTTGGAACTTTGTTGCTTCAAAGCACAAGTTTCCTGTTCTTCAGGTTTTATCAAGAAAAACTGCTCCTTGAGGCTGGAAGCCTCCAATTTCAGTGACACCTTTCTAACCAGGCAGAACCATTTTCAGTTTGCACATTAGCCAGCCCCATACCTTGACTTGAAACATCTCATCCACAATGAGGAAACTTTCTGGAGAGCTACTGACTATTCAGTGATTCTAGATAATATTCTGCCTCATTATTCTAGACAATATTATATACCATTATTCTAGATAAAACTGTGTAGTTGTTTTCAATAGTATTGTGTCTATCTTTGTTCCATATTCTTATGAATATTACCAGGACAATTTACATTAAAATTGTGTTCCCTGTCTATGAAAAAAAGAATGAGAAGCACAGAAAAATATTATAGGAGAGAAAGCAGTTCAGGATTTGGTTTTTGTGGTCATCTAAATACCAGAACATATCATTTAGTTGCCAAATCCAGAACATGACCTATTTCAGTAATACTTTAGGAGGCTGATAGCTTAATATATGTTGTGATTCTGAAAGCCAGAGAGGGAGAAACTGGCAATATGGTCTGTAAATGTCTCTTGTAAATATCTCTTGTAAATGTCATTATTTTACGTGTTGATCCCAATCCTTGCCCTCTGCACATGTGAGGTCTGCCCATTTATGTCTGGTCTGAAATACAGAAAAACCTCTGTGACTAAACATAATTCTTCAGTCGAAATCTGAAGAATTACAGAAATATAAATTGATAACAATATGTCTACTTCCCAAAGAAAATCTACCTTGACCTCCATATTTTTAGCTTTAGCAATTTGCTAAGAAAGTAAAATTTTTCAAGAAAGTAAAATGAGCTACAGAGGAGGCTTTTGAAGCATCTTTTTTATTAAGGAACAGGGGTTGTAAACAAAGGGAATCCATATTATAGCAGTTATAGTTTTCACACCTTCAATACCAACTTAATGAAAAAATGGTTGGCTAAATATATAATTTATTCTAGACCATAAAAGACCCTCCAGTAAATGAACAGAACTGGCCTATCACTAGTAATGTATTTGGCACATCTTGGGCATGAGAATTTTTGATCCTATTATGTACAGTCTTATCTGTGACTTTTTTTTTTTTTAGATACCCTACATTCAAAGACAAAAAAGAAGTCACAATGAAGACAGCTTCTTCTTTGTCTCTGAATGCAGAGCATCTTTTTACCCCATTTCTTTTTTTTCCCCCTTTCTTGGCCATGCAGCATGTGGGATCTTAGTTTACCCACCAGGGATGAAACCTTGCACTCCTCGCATTGGAAGCACAGAGACCCAACCATAGGACCACTAAGAACTCCCTTAGTTGTGACCTTGTTGAGCTGTTCCCTGATCTCTTTCCATAGGTTTCCATGTCTCTTTTTCCACTAGCTCAGGTTTGTATGTTGAAAAGGAAAAGCAGCCTCAATGATTCTGCTTGGTGCTGTCTTGCTGTGATTACACCATTCCTTCTCTTCTAGTGATCTTCTCTCTAAAAGGACTTAGAGTTGCTTCAAGTTGCCTATGAACATGGTAACCTGCTTTGTGAAATGAAAAACTGAAATGCCTGTAGAAGTCAGTAGATGCTATGAAAAGGGTCAGGCAGGAAAGTCCACCAGTACATAGTCTAGCTAAGAGGGGACAGCTGCCTCTCAAATCGGTCAGCTGGTGTCCTGCCAGAAGAGTACCTCAAGCTGACAGATTCTCCATTTTTTTTCAATAAAAGTCCCAATTTTCTATTTTTATGTGAAACTTCCTGATTTTTATAAGCTGGCAAGTAACTCTCTCAAAAAAAAAAAAAAACAGACAGGCTAAACAGAACCCATCTGTGGGCCAGGTCTGCCTTCTGGGATGCCAGTTCTCACATTCTGTTTTATATCGTGTCGATTTTCTGCCACTTTGCCTTCTACTGGCTTTGTAGCCATAGCAATACCCTGTCTCCCACTTCACCCACTGTCATTGTCCTTTATAAACAAACTGAGACCCCCCCAAAAAATATGGGAAGTGTAAGTTATTAATATATCAGCTGACATCAGAAATCAACCGGGGGCAAAAACTCTCTTTATACAGAAATATGTTCTAATATAATAATAAATGAGCTGCATACAAATGTTTGTAGTAGTTTTATTCATAATTGACCCCTAATTGAAAACAATTGAGATATTCTTCTGCAGGTGAATAAGTCAAACCGAGGCACATCCAGACAATGGGATACTATTCAGTGCTTTAAGAGAGTTATAATGTTAAGTTGCTCCTAAGATTTTTATTTTCTTGCACAGTAAGTCAATCTTTCTAAGCTCACCCTCTTCATTTTTCCTAGTTTCTAATTCATTTCTTGCTCTTTTCTAATTTCTCCATGATAGATTCAAAATGCATGCAGACAATGAAATATTTGTCCTTGATTTTGTGGTCAGTGGTGGTCACTTTCTGTGACCATCCCCCTCACTGTTCACCACTATCCTTGTCCTTGGGGGAACAGTGACTGTGAATATAGGAGTCCCTAGTACTCCCTTCCTGAGGGGTGTTAAGATTCCAGATATAAAACTAAGCCAGGTACCTACTTCATTTACTCAAGGGAAAAAAAAAAAGTGAAATCCATCAAAACGAGAGCATTTCAACAGTTAATTAAAATTCCAAGATGCGGGAGTCATAGAAGTAATTATCTAAGATGTATTCAATCGGTTGTTAGCTAAACCCATTAAAAAATTAATCAAGAATAATTTGCTATTTGATATTGACATTTTTCTATTTCTCGTTCATGCTAAAGAAAATCCCATTACAGAATCTAATTTACTTTGCATTAGACTCACCTTTACAAGAATGAAAATCAAATCTCACCTGATGACAAGAATGAGACTCACAAAATACCTAGAGATAAAACCCTGTGTTGACAAAGAAATCAGCCAAAGGTCATACTCCTTCCAGCTATTCTAATCTAGGGTGCAAAATCATATTGCTTCAGCAGTTGCACGTGTATGCAAAGAGTAGGACTCCACTGAGCTGGATTTGCACCCCCCCACCCTAGGGGCTTCTAACCCATATACACTTGTGCAGCCTACACACAACAAGGCAAATATCATCCAAATATGTCTTTATGCAAATTATGCTTATCCAACAACTGCCGTATAATAGAAAGAGGGCCATGTTGTTCATAAATCTTGGGTTCATCTCTCCTGACGACTTAACTCGCAGGTCCTCATCTGTAAAATAGAATCAGAAACCACTGTGAAACAGAATCTGCCTTCCAAGGCAGGGGAGCCAGGTTCAATCCCTGGTTGGGGAACGAAGATCCCATATGCCGTAGGGCAACTAAGCCTGCACATCGCAACTACTCAGCCTGCGTGATTAGGACCCGTGCTCCACAATAAGAGAAGCCACCGCCATGAGAAGTCTACACACTGGAACTGAGTAGCCCCCAGTCACCACAACTAGAGAAAAGCTCATGGGCATCAAAGAAGACCCTGCACGGCCAAAAATAAAGTTAAAGAAAAAATATAGAAAATGAAAAAAATTACCAACCTCTGGGAAAAGCTGTGAGCCAGTAAAAGTGCTTTTAACTACAACTATAAGGCTCCATATGCTTATATCATATTTGAAAAAACATCTAGTGGTTTGTACTATGGTTTATCCATTCTGACCAGATGTGGCAAAAGTATGCATGTAAATGTGTGAATGGGTGCATCCATGTGCTTGCTTAGCTTCTCCAGGCTTTGGTGAAGGGCTAAATCCAAACACTGGTTTTTAAGAGAATCATGAAGGGAAGTCTAGATTTTGCATCCAATTAACAGTGTTTTCCAAGGAGTTTCCCTGGTTGTCCAGTGATTAAAATATGCACTTCCACTGCAGGGGGCATAGGTTCTATTCCTGGTCTGGGGACTAAGGTTTTGCACGCCTGATGGTGTGGCCTAAAAATAAATAAATAAAAAGTTAAAAATAATGTTTCCATATACAAGCTTTGGGAAAGCCAGCCTCCAGGCCATCCTTGCAGACCCAAATTTAAAATTATTGCCTCTCTCACTGAATGATAGTGTCCTCAAGGATGCTTTATTTATTTTCACGTTTCCAGAGTCTGGCATTTCATCACAGTTCAGTAACAATTAAATGATTAAAGAACAAATCAATGGACCATTAAAAATAAAATCCCATAGTAATTACTGAAAACTGGAATGAGAGGAGATAAGGGTATAGAAAATAGAGGGGAAAATATTGAAAGAAGGGAGAAAATAACAACAACAACAACAACAAAAAACAATTGAGAAACCAAACAGAAAGAAGAGGAAAAATAAGAAATCACATACATTTTAAAAGCCTAGGCAAATGGCAGACACAAAATATGTAAAGCACAAAAGTGCTATGCTCAGTTGTGTCCAACTTTTGTGGCGCCATGCACTGTAGCCCACCACGCTCCTCTGCCCACGCAATTTTCCAGGCAAGAATACTGGAGCATGTTGCTATTTCCTATTCCAGGGGATCTTCCCAACCCAAGGATCAAACCAGCATCTCTTGTGTCTCCTGCATTGGCAGGTGGATTCTTTACCACTAGCAACACTTGGGAAGCCCAAAGCATGAAATAAATGAATTCAAATATATAGATAATGATAACCAATAAAAATGAATTAAACTCTGCAATTAAAGACCACAGTTATAAGACTACTTAAAAAAATATAATACCCCAGTTATATGTTTTTACTGAACACACACATTAAACATATAAATACAAAGAAAGATTGAAAGTACATGGTTGGAAAATTATATACAAAGCAAACCCTAGTTAAAAGAAAATTAGTGTGGCTATATAACTATAAAGTGAATAGATTTGGAAGCAAAAGTGTAAGTAGACATATCTATCCATCTATGTACCCACATATATGCATTCTATACCCTTTCTGCATTCATATATATTTCATCAAAAATAATAGGCTTCTGAAACCTTACTCCTCTCCTGGGATGAAAAGCAAATTTATTGGACATAAGGAAACCTTCCTGAAGTGGAGGAGGGTTAAACTCTGAACAAGTCAATGGAAGAAGCTATAATACCCCACTCTCCAGAGATGGGCTTATATCGCTTAAATGTGGAATCTTAATAAAAAAAGTGATAGAAATGAACTTATTTACAAAACAGGAATAGAATCACAGGTATAGAAAACAAACTTCTGGTTACCAAAGGGAAAAGTGAAAGTCGCTCGGTTATGTCTGACTCTTTGTGACCCCATGGACTATACAGTCTATGGAATTCTCCAGGCCAGAATACTGGAGTTGGAAGCCATTCCCTTCTCCAGGGGATCTTTCCAACCCAGGGATCTAATCCAGGTCTCCCTCATTACAGGCAGATTCTTTACCAGCTGAATGATAAATTGGAAGAGTGGGCTTGACATACACACACTGCCTGTCTGCCTGCTAAATCACTTCAGTTGTGTTCAGCTCTTTGTGACCCTACCAGGCTCCTCTATCCATGGGATTCTCCAAGCAAGAGTAATGGAGTGGGTTGCCATGCCCTCCTCCCACATATACACACTACTATATATAAAATAAGTAATAAGGACCTACTAACTCTACTCAATACTCTGTAATGGCCTATATGGGAAAAGAATCTTAAAAAAAGTGAATATGTGTATAAGTGTGTGTGTATGTGTGTGTGTGTGTGTGTGTGTGTGTGTGTGTGTGTGTGTGTAATTGACTCACCTTCCTGTACACCTGAAACTACCACAAATTGTAAATCGACTATACTGCGATAAAAATTAATAAAAAAGAAAAGAATAGCACTGACAGCCATTTTTCAATGACATTCTGATTGGAAGACCCTAGTGTCCCAGTTGAGACCCATTTGAACACTAGGAATGATTGTCACAGAGTACACCTCAGGGTCAATGGATCAATCTTCAAGGCCTCTCTCCCTTATTCTGTCTGTCTCTCTCTCAAACAGACACTCTGAATAGTGAGGTCGAAGGGGATAATGCATTTTTCTCTCTTCATGTATTCTTCTTTATTATCATTGGCACCTTCTATGCATCATCTGTATGGGAGCTTCCCAGGTGGCACAATGCTAAAGAATCTGTATGCCAATGCGGGAGATACAAGAGATGCAGCTTCAGTCCCTGGGTCAGGAAGAGCCCCTGGAGAAGGAAATGGCAACCCACTCCAGTATTCTTGCTTGGGCAATCTCATGGACTGAGGAACCTAGTGGGCTATATTCCATGGGGTTGCAAAGAGTCAGACACAACTGAGCACATGCATCATCTAATCAGGAAATATTTTGGTTAACTGCCCTTTTCCAAACACATCGTTACACGCCAAAGATAGAATGGAAAACAGAACATGCTTGGTCTCTGCCCCTGGGGAGCACAGAATTCTATGAGCAAGATAGATCCTAATCAAATAATTACACAAAGAAATATAAAAATTTATCTCTGGCAAGTGTTATAAAGGAGAGACAGAATGTACTAGAAGAGGTACAGTACTGAGGTTGACTTTTTAAGAGAAGTTGGAGGAGCTTTCTCCAAGGAAGTGATATTTAGAGATCTAAAGGGTGGATGTGAAGGAACCAGGGTCCCAGGGGAGGGTACCATGTTCCAGAGTGAGGAAATACCACATGCAGAGAACCTGAGGCAGGAGAGAGCATCTTACAGGGTTGCTGGAAGCAGGACTAAGACTGGAGAACAGAGAGCAGGGAGAGTGTCATGAACAGAGCCTTGTGGGTCAGATCAAGGAAATTTTTCTATTCCAGGAGCAATGGAACGTATTGAAGTTGGTTTGGGGCTGGAGGTGCAGAAGAGCAGGGGAACGGGGTACCAGGAGACGAGAAGGAGTTTTCTGGCTAGAGTATATTCAGAGGTGGGTGGGCCACCAATGGAGTCCATTCTATTGCCCAAATCCAGGCAGCAAAACATGGGGGTTGAATGATGGTGTTTGTGGGTTGGGATGGATAGGTGGATATGGAGAGAAGGGGATGGGATAGGGGGAGATTCAGAAAGTTGAATGGAGATAGGACACAGTGATGGATGGGCAGGGAGGTGAAGGGACATTTTTGAGCTTCGTAGGCTGATAGCTGAGCACCTGGAGAGAAGATAATGTCCTTCGCAAAGATGAGAAAAATTCAAGTGTACTATGCTTATGGGGGAAGTTCATAGTATGCATATATTGAATTTGATGTAGGTACCTTAGAGATTGGGCATCCACGTAAATATTATAAACAAGGCCCACTGCCTCAACCTTGAAGAGTTCAGTCTAGGGGAGAAAATATCCATAAAAATATAATGAAGACACAGGTGAATTCAACACCCACAGATCACAATGCCGTTTTTAAAAAATCACGAATCAGGAGGTTATTCTGCATGCTGATTCTGATAACTCCCTTCATTCTTCTGCTTCTTGATATTATAGTTTAGAGACATTGCATTGTCTAAGTGCATGCATTCTCATTTGGGACAATTCTTTATTTTTTAATTTTTTTTTGATTGCTTGGCATGTGGGATCTTAATTCCCCAACCATGGATCAAATCCATGCCCCCTGCATTGAAAATGTGTAGTCTTAACCACTGGACTACCAGAGAAGTCATTTGGAACAATTCTAAAATTCTTATTCATTCAACACAAATTGTCTGAGATTGATGAGGTCCCAGCTAGCTCAGTCTCTCTGTGATATAACCTCTACTTGAGTATCATAATCATTGCTACCCTGGGGGAAATTCAAACCAATTTACTGGACCAGGATTGAAGAAATGTACATTAGCAATAGAATAGGAAATGAGAGACATCCGCATGACACAACTAGGCTAAGGAGTCATTTTATACAGGAAACCAACAAATATTCGTACGTATTGGAAGTCCTGAAGGATATGCAATGACAATTTAATAGAGGTTCTGTCTGGATGGTAGGATTCCTGCTTACGTCTTGTTTTCTTCTTTATGCTTCCATATAGCTTCCAAATGTTCTACAATTTTCATGCTGAGTCAGTTTTTATCACTAATGCGAAAGTCAGGTTGTCCATCTTTTTGGACAGGGAGGCAGGCATCATTGATCACTGACCTAGTGGTCAGTAATCCCTTCTGGCTAAAACACGACCAATTTTGTTAAGCTATTGAGAGGAAGTATGTTCAGGAAATCTGGGTCCAGACCCAGGGAAATGAAGTCACAATTGTTCAAAATGAAGAATGTTAATGTCCTAAAGCTGCCTTGGGTTTCCCAGGTGGCTCAGTGGTAAAGAATCTGCCTGCCAATGCAGGAGATGTGGTTTTAATTCTGAGGTCAGGAAGACCCCCCTGGAGTAGGAAATGGCAACTCACGCTAATATTTTTACCTGGAAAGCCCCATGGACAGAGGAGTCTGGAGGGCTACAGTCCCTGGAGTTGCAAAGAATTGCACGTAACTGCACACGCACACACACACAAGGCTGCCTTAGCAAATTCCTGCATATTTGGGTAGCTTAAAGCAGCAGAAAGTTCTAGAGATAGAAATCTGAATTCAATGGGGCCATGCTCTCTCCCTGAAGATTCTAGTGAAGAGTCTTTCTTTTCCTCTCTAACCCTAACTCCAACCCTGGTGGTTTCAATCTTTGGCATTCCTTAGCTTGTAGATGCATTACTCCAGTCTCTGCCCAAGCTGGCATGTGGCATTCCCCCTTTTTCTGCATCAGTGTCCAAATTTCCCTTTCATCACAAGGACACCAGTCATTAGATTAGGGTCCACCCTTATTCATTCAGGGCTTCCCTTGTAGCTCAGACAGTAAAGAATCTGCCTGCAATGGTGGAGACCCAGGTTCGATCCCTGGATTGGGAAGATCCCCTGGAGAAGGGCATGGCAACCCACTCCAGAATTCTGACCTCGAGAATCCCTTGGACAGAGGATACTGGCAGGCTACGGTCAATGGGATTGCAAAGAGTTGGACACAATTGTGCAACTAACACTTCTCACTTTTTCTTATTCAGTTGAAACTCACCTTAATTCCATAAAAACGACCTCATTTCCAAATAAACTTCACAGATAACTGAGGATTAGGATTGGAACATATCTTTTGGGGGATGTTCTCAAATTTAGTTGCATGGTACAATAATACTGCATGATTCCATTTATATAAAACTCTAGAAAATTCACACTAATCTATAGGGACAGATATACTTGCCAGGAGATGGGGTGGGGAAGAGAGGTGGTAGTAGAGAGGTATAAGCTAAGAATGACCAAAAGCTACGAGGAAATTTTGAGGCTGATGGATATGTTCATTGTATTGATTGCTTGTAGAGATGGCTTCACTGGTGTGTTCATACAACACTCAACAGTGGACTTTAAATATATGTGGTTGATTTCATGACATATATGTGAGCTCCCCAGGTGGTACTAGTGGTAAAGAACCCACCTGCTAACACAAGAGACATAAGAAATGCAAGTCTAATCCCTAGGTTGGGAAGATCCCCTGGTGGACGGCATGGTAACTCTCTCCAGTATTCTTGCCTGAAGAATCCCATGGATAGAGGAGCCTGGTGGGCTACATGGGGTTGCATGGGATTGTAAAGAGTCGTATACAATTGAAGTGACTTAGCAAGCAGGAACATGATATATATACCCCAAGAAAGGTGTTTAATTAAAACAATTAATTATTTTTAATTAATTAAAAATTAATAAAATTATAAATAAATAAACATTAATTTAAAATTTATAAATAAATTAAAAAAATAATACCAATCTGTGATCCGTACAAACATTAAGAATAATTTTACAAGGCCAGGATTATACTACTCCTGTAGCCACAAAAGACACCAAAGGGACTCAGAAAATGACATCTTTTTGAGAAGTTGTATCCAGTGTGTGTTAAAAACACTTTTCATCATCAATCCTATAAATCAGAGTACAGGACAAACAATCCTATAGAAATAGCCAGACTTTTTGAATAAACACTTCATGAGAGTAGATAGACAAGTGACCAATAAATATGTAAAGATATATTCAACATCATCAGTTGTTAGGTAAACGCACAGTAAAACCACAATGAGATGCAACTACATACTTGCTATAATGGGTAAAATTTGAAAGATCGACAATATCAAGTGTTGGAAAGGCTGTGGAGAAACTAGAATCCACGTCTTTGCTGGTGGGAATGTAAATGATACAGCCTTGTTGGAAACAGTTAGCAGAATTTAAAGTTACATAAACTTCCATAAGATCCAGCATTTCCACCCAACCACAAAAAAAAGAAAAAGAAAATGAAAGCATATGTCCACACAGACTTGTATGTGAATATTCAAATAGGTATTATTCATCATAGCCAAACGAGGGACTTCCCTGGCAATCCAGTAGTCAAGACACCAAACTTCCACTGAAGAAGTTACGGGTTCCATCCCTGGTCAGGAGCTACGATCCCACATGCTATCATGGTGCCGGCCCCTCCCCCCACAAAAAAGTTATCATAGCCAAAGGAGGCAGCCAGAATATTTATTAACTGACAAATGTATGAACCAATTGTGATGTAGCCTCATAATGAAATATTACTCTGCAGTGAAAAAGAAAATGACCTTCAGACATACATGGCAACAAAAGTTACATTACACAGATTACATGAAGATATTACACTAAGATAAAACTAGTCACAAAAGGGGATATATTGTATGAAAATAAATGTAAGAAATCTCTAGAAAATGCAAAGCTAGTGAAAAAAATCAGAGTTATGGGTTGCGAGTCAGGATTGACTACTAAGGGATCTGAAGGAACTTTTTAGGGTTGGGGAAATTGATTATGGTGATTGTTGCAAAGTTGTATACTTTTACTAAAACATCAAATTCTTTAAAGTCATTGACTTTATTGTATGTAGTGAAAGTGCTGGTCGCTCAGTTGTGTCTGACTCTTTGTGACCCCAAGGACTATAGCTCTTCAGGCTCCTCTGTCCATGGAATTCTCCAGGCAAGAATACTGGAGTGGGTTGTCGTTTCCTTCTCCAGGGGATCTTCCCACCCCAGAGAGTGAACCTGGGTCTCCTGTGTTGCAGACAGATTATTGACCATCTGAACCACCAGGGAAGCCCTTATCATATGTAAATTATATTGAAATACAGCAGTTACGAAATACGTGTCATGGCCAGGACTGGTCCTTGTGGGGGAAAAAAAAACAGAATCCAAGGCAGTATTCTGTTCTCAAAGCAGAATGTTCTTAAGACTGACCATAAATTCAAGTTTTAATTTGACTAGAATTTTTATTAAAGTCTTGCAGTAAAGCTTACCATGTCACTCTTAATGAAGTGTCTCAAATATGCCTTAAATATACATTTAATGTACATCTAATGAGATTCTTCGGCCAACTAATTATTAAGCATGTTTAATGGAGTTTAACAATTGCAGGCAAGATACATAGCCCTTTCTCCGTAGATTTATCCTTATCAAAATACTTCTAAGATAATGGATTTCACTCACATAGATTGCCTTTGTGAATAAAAATCATTATATTCACCCATAATAACAGTACTTCTATTTTTATCAGTTATTAAAAACCTATCCAATTAACACAAGAAGTCATTACTATTGGCTCTCTTTATGGATTTGTGATTCTATGTGCCTGTGGTATTTTAAAGAGATTTAGATAAAGTAGAATGTTTCACAAAATGTACTTCATTCTGGTAAAGGAGCAGAAAAGAAATACTGGTTTTGTGTTCAGGGCAGGTGAGAACAAGATTACAGGTCATTATAAATCAGATTTTGGAGAAATGTAGATTTTTCAAGGCATGGGCTTGAAAGCCAAAGTCAAGCTCAGATTTATTTTCTTGAGCACATAGTGAGCATTACCATAAATTCTCTTGGAAGCAGTCAGAAAAGATGAGCTAGTTAACTGTTGCTGCAGAGCCTACAGTGAGAGAGGCTTGCAAGCCTTTACTTTCAGGACTTTCTAAGAATGTTATTGCCAGACAGATTCTGTCTCTTCATAATGGCTTCTCCAATCCCCCTTTCCAAACCCCTCTAGATTTGCAAATAACCAGCAGCATGATCTCCATAATTTTCCCTTATTTTAATTTCCATTCTTTAATTTCTGAGCAACCTTCCTGCATGGCAATAGAGATGATATGGAGTGGGTTTAATTTTCTTCTACAATCACTTTTAGAAATTTGTCTCAACCCTCAAACTCCTAAAGTCCCATTTTGCCACAGGCTGAACAGAGTTTACATTGCAAAACCTGTATTTTTGCACATATCTGACTTAGGGGTCTGGAAAACAAAGACCTCTTTACAACCCTCATTAAAGATTTGGCTTGAAAGTCATGGGACACATTTATATCGAGCGTCATTTTCTCTCTTTCTGCTTTGCTTAGACTACTTATTGCAACAATTAGCCAGGTTGTGGTTTTTAAAATATATACTTTGCTGTTTTTATTTTAATCCATTGACCCTTGGAAACATAGAGACCCAATCAAGTTAAAATGAAATTAGTACTATCACTTTGTGATTTCAGTCTGTCCTCCCAAGTTACATTGGTATCTATCACCTTGTTTGCTTCAGTTTCTCCAGTATACTAGGAAGCATATTTCATAGAATAAATCCTGCTTTCACCAAAAATATATCCTATAATGACACCGGATATAAAAGCTTTCAAAACCACTAAAACAGGACATCATTTTTAAAAGATAAATTACTGTTTGGGGGATCTGAGTATGAAAAAGAAGCATAAGCCTAGGGAGGAAAAGAATCTTTTTTTCTAAAAGCTGTGGGAACACTCATCCATCCATTCATACAAGGATGATTGAAAGCCAGCAGTGGGTGTCACTACATCCTATATGGGATCAGAGCAGTGAGCAAAACACACACCATCCTTGTGCTCATGCATTTTAAAGTCTAGCATACGAGGCAGACAACTTTCAAAGTTCAAATAATTCATTAAGATGAATTATTTGATCATTTTAATCACTTTTGTGTTTCAGTCACTTCAGTTCAGTTCAGTCGCTCAGTCATGTCTGACTCTTTGCCACCCCATGAACCACAGCACGCCAGGCCTCCCTGTCCATCACTAACTCCAGGAGTCCACCCAAACTCATGTCCATTGAGTCAGTGATGGCATCGCACCATCTCATCCTCTGTTGTCCCCTTCTCCTCCTGCCCTCAATCTTTCCTAGCATAAGAGTCTTTTCCAATGAGTTAGCTCTTCACATGAGGTGCCCAAAGTATTGGAGTTTCAGCTTTAGCATCAGTCCTTCCAATGAACACCCAGGACTGATTTCCTTTAGGACAGACTGGTTTGATCTCCTTGCAGTCCGTGGGACTCCCAAGAGGCTTCTCCAACACCACAGTTCAAGAGCATCAATTCTTCAGTGCTCAGCTTTCTTTATAGTCCTACTCTCACATCTATACATGACTACTGGAAAAACCATAGCCTTGACTAGACAGACCTTTAATAATATTTAATTGAATGAATTGCATTTTAAAACTAAATATGTGTCAAAGTAAGATCATTTTCAAGATAAAACAAAAAAGGAGGCATTCTTGTGGAGGGGCAGTGGTTGTGAGCCGGAGGCAGAGGGTAACTAACAGTTGATCAGTTTGAGAAGCCCCTCTGAGGCAATGATATTTGAATGAAAATGTGAATAAAGGACTGGAGGAAAGAAGTAGTGCCTCACTCCTGACATCTTGCCTCCCAAGGATGCATCTTGGAATCTCTGGACCAGATTGGGTGGGACTGGCAAGTCCGAGCCCACATGATTCTTCCTGAATTTAGCTCTGTGTTCAGCCAACTTTCCTTGCTTATGTGTTTCCTTTGTGGCACCATCACTCTCTTTTAATATTCCTTGAACACTGAGCAGTAAACCTTCTGCCTCACACTGCTTTGCCAGTTGCCCTCTCTGTCAAGTCATTTGTCTTAGGCCATGTTGGTGTGTGCACGTGTTTTATACATTGGGCTGAGTGGGCTAGTGAAGTGACCATCCTTTATGGACAGAGATGCTTCTCAGCGGGTCTCTTGAGAACTCTGGGGCGAGTTGAAACCTCTCAAAACTGAGATCGAAACCCATAACAATTAAATCAGAATCCCTAAATACAGGATCCAGCATCAGTATATTTAGGCTCCCCAGGTGATTCTACTGTTCAGCAAAGTTTGAGGACCACTAGGTTAGCACCCGTGAAGATATAAGAAGATGACTGGTGTCTGAGTCTCTGCCCCTCGTGCTTGTGCTCAATCATATTTGATTCTTTGCGACCCCACAGTCTATAGCCCACCAGGCTCCTCTGTCCATGGGATTCTCCAGGAAAGAATATTGGAAAATACTGGGTTACCATGCCCTTCTTCAGGGAATCCTCCAGACTCAGGGACTGAACTTGCATCTCCTCCACTGACAGGTGGTTTCTTTACCACTCACCTGGGAAGCCCCTCTCTTCCTAGAGATGCTGATATAATTGGTTTAAGATGGGTTCCTGGCTTTGGTATTTTTCACACCTACCTGCAGATTTATCTTCTATGGCCTTGGTTGAGAAACAGTGCTCTGGCCCCAACTTCAGATGCCCCAGAGCCTTAAGAAAGACAAGATGGTTTGGCTCTCATTGTCCATGCTTCCTCTTCTATGCATTAAGCTGTTGGCCAGAGTTACTGTTATCATCTCAGCTGGCTCATTTTGAGCAATCCTATAGCCAGGTGGGGATGGACCCGTGGCTTTGGACTCATTAACGCCGTGCTCAGACCAGCTGAACTCATCAACGACAGATGCTTCCTTGGCTGCCCATCAGTTGGAAGACTTCTGCCAAAGTCCAGCTCAATTAAATAAAAAACAATGATAATAATGATGATGCACACTGGTGAGAGCATGGTGATTCCAGCAAATGAGGTAACCCTGCCTTAAGTTCTTGCTCTGAATTGGACAAAGTCTGTTGAAGCCTTCTGGTCCCTTTAAATGTGTGACTCATTTTTCACTTGAAGGTGTATGGATGTGAGAAGATTTCCCAAGTCCAGTCAGGAAATGTGGCGAGCTAGAGATGTTTCTACAAGGGTCCACCAAGGATGTATTTAGTTTTCACTGTGGAACAAAACATCCAAGAGAATCTGGCTGGACTTTGCTGGTGGTCCAGTGGTAAAGAATCTGCCTGCCAATACAGGGGACATGAGTTTGATTCCTCGTCCAGGAAGATTCCATATGCTGTGGAGCAACTAAGCCTATGTACCACACTGCACACTCTAGAGTCCACGGGCCACAAATGCTGAAGCCCATGTGTCCTCAGCCTGTGCTCCACAACAAGAGAAGCCACTGTGAGGACAAATCCATGCACCACAACTGGAAAAAGCTGGTGTGCAGCCATGAAGATCCAGGGCAGCCAAAAATAAATAAGTAAATAAAATTTAAAATACCCCATCATTTAAAAAACAAAAGAAAAGGGAACAGAAAACCTGATTGTAATACAGAGTATCTGCTGAAGATGAATGGAGGGAAAGATTTCAGATGCTGACTCCAGGCATATTGATGAGTCCCGTATTAAGCATGTGACACTTCGAAGTTTGACATGTGAGTCCCACTTGCCTCCTGGGGTCAGCTGTGGATTGCGTGTGGAGCCACACAAAAGCCCTGCCCTTCTGGAGCTTATATGCTGATCTGGTCAAATAGGCAATAAATTCATAGGGAAAAAATTTCTAAGAGGGATAAATACTCTCTTAAATGGAGTAAAATAAACAAGATGAGTGGTTTCTAAGACTTTCTCATAACCTTGGATTCACATCATGGTGCTTAATTTAAGGTGATGGCAATGGAGGTGGAAGGAAGTGGCTGGGCTGACAGAACGTATTGGGACAGTGCTCACAGGGTTATTTCCATGGCCAGGACCTCATGGATGGATGAGGCACGGGAATGAGCTAAAGAAGAAAGTGAAGGATGACTCCCGAAGTTTCTGGCTGGAGCACCCAGGTGCCCAGTGGAACAGTTTGCCATTTAGAACAGTGAAAGAGGAGCAGGTTTGAGGGAGACTATCATGAGTTCTATCTTGGACCCAGATAAACACTCAGGAGAAACACCAACCAAAACCGCCTACCCTGGCCAGGCACCATGGTAACCATTTGCATGAGTTATCTTACAACAGGAGGTCCTGGTAAGAAATGCCAAACTAATAAGTTAATACCAACCAAGAGAACTCAG
Source organism: Antilocapra americana (assembly GCA_007570785.1). Lineage (NCBI taxonomy): Eukaryota > Metazoa > Chordata > Mammalia > Artiodactyla > Antilocapridae > Antilocapra > Antilocapra americana. Next base: position 13,038,647 of record ML663006.1, on the reverse strand, counting down.
GAAATACCAAAAGGAGAGAGGAGATGCCAGTTCAATGTTCTCCTAACCTCCTAGAATCCTCCTGGCTGAGTGATGTGTGTGCCAGCAGGAAGGACTCTGAGTCAGAGGGATTGGCCAGAGACAACCCAGGAACTAACCAATTACCACAAAACCTGAGACTGTGAGCCACATGGCAGAGCAGTCCTCCTGGGGTCCCTTACCCTCCTGCTCTCTGCCTGGGCTACCCTTCCCAATAAAGTCTCTTGCTCTGTCAGCACGTGTGTCTCCTCAGACAATTCATTTCCAAGTGTTAGACAAGAGTCCACTCTTGGGCTCAGGAAGGGGCTTGTCTTCTACAACATAGAAAGTTTGAGACACCCTCAAGAAGAGAGGTCGAATAGCAGCCAGGGAACATCTGAGTCTGGAGCTCATGGGAGAGGTCAGAGCTGGAGACATCATCTGGAAATGAACAGAATGCGAATATTGTAGCCAAAAATTAAGCCTTTGTACAGTGGTACCAAATTGAATCTCGGAGATAGAGTTTCAGTAAATACAAAAGAATAGTTTAATTGCTTTGCCAAACAAAGGCAATCACAGTGGGTTCATGCCCTCAAAACTGTGTGTTCCCACCTGGGGTGGAGAGGTGGTTGTCAGGAGTCTTATAGTCCAGGGGCAGGGTTACTGATCAATCTAGAGATCATTGGGTATCAGGTGGTAATGTAAAAATTGTGACCTTTTCTGGCTTGAAGAAGAAGTTAACATCTTAACCCCACTTGGGGAAGGTCTTATTGCTGCAGAAGAGCTCAAAGATGTTGTTCTCTGTATCCTCTAATGTGTAACCAGAATCCTGCCCCAACGCTGCACCATTGTTTCTTGACTGCTCTTCCCTTGTATCTATGTGCCCTTCCTTTCCTGGTTAACAACTGTCTGAACCTGCCCTTTGGAACTTAGGGAAGGGAACAGAGAAGGGCTTTTGCAATCAGGAGACCCACAAGGTCCTGCTTGGTTTCAATATCCTGGGACTGGATGACTTCACCTTCCAGGGTGCTGTCTTCCATGGCAATGTGGCCTACAAAGGATCACACATTTCTCTGTATTTTCAAACAGGTTGAGAGTAAGATCAGTGTCCATGAGCTTGATCATAGAGCTTTCTTTTGAAAAAGGGTCTGTAAACATCTTCATTCGTATCTAGTGCCTGTGATCCTCATCTGTCTTTCTGATCTGAGGGCAGCCACACCCAGGAATCATAGAATCTGAGGCTTACATACTGAGAAAAGACAAGAGAATGCTGATTTTGTCCCTCTTGAAGGTAGCACCGACCACCACCACCACCCATGCCTGAAAAGCATTTTAATGGCCAAGACATTATGGGGCTGAAGTCAATGCATAGGTGACTGTAGCCAATTTAAAATCCCAAATGGAATGTCCCCTGCCTCCCAAAATAATGTTAATTGCATCCCCTCTCTTCCTAATTAGTTTGGGCTCAAGACATGCAAATTCATTTTTATATTAGCCTAAGAAAAACATAATTAAGAAGTTGTCTGCTGGGGGGGAAAAAAAGAAAAAGCACATAATGTATTCTGGGGCCAACCTGCAAATGACTTTTGGACTTTACACCATCTCAAATTAGGCGTACCGCTGAATCCTCATTAGCATAGATCATCAAGGCTGGGCTCCAAGCCCCACCAATAAGTCTTGTTGAGATCCCTGTAGCTTGCAGGTCAGAAAAGCACTCAGAACCACTTACAGTCCCTCCGGAGGGCTGAGATTCTAGACCCACTTTTAGGTGCACCCACTCAGTGAAATGCAGTCCTTTCATGTTTCTTAATTTTGTATGTCCTTTCCGCACTAACTGAATTAATTCCTTAGTTTCAGAAAACCAATAGGCTTCTTCCAGCCTACAGAAAATTCTATTGCCTTTGACAATTTGACATGCATTTTTCTGTAGCGATAGGGAAGATGGTCCAACAGCTGGTTTCATTCAGGGCTACAGGCAAAAACTCCCCTAGTTTCAAAAAGCAAATACTTTATGATATCAAGAGGATTCCATCAACAGACATAAATTAAATATTCATGCCAAGTTTCATGAAATTTATGTTTGGAGGCTATAAATGAAGTAAATGAAGTTTAAGTTTCTTAGAAGAACCCTCACCAACATCCAGAGTTGTCAATCTTTGATAACTGCTAAGTGCACTCAGTAGTATTTTTGTCATATGTCAGACTTTTCTTACCAGAGAGGGCAATGAATCACTGGATTTATAATTTGCTTTTCAAAAAAAGTGTTATAAAGGAAGTTGAGTGCTTAACTCTTGTGCCTTTCATACTTTCCTGTACATTTTAGCTTTAGTTGTTGGGTTTGGGCAATATTTGTATCCTGGCATTGCTGAATTATACACATTGCCAGTCTCCAAACATTTAAGCAAGTGACCCCAGCTTCAAAGCCTCCTGCAGCCAGCAATGTTGTACAAAGGAGAAGTGGACCTTGACAAAATGGAAAGAGGTACTACTTCATGCCCATTGAAAGATGCCCCAGAATTGCCTGCACTTCTCATTTTTCAAGATGAATCAAAAATCCAGATTTCTGCATATGTCCCAGTTTTTAGATGTTGTGATCTATTAAAAAGAATTAAATCTGTACAATCTAAGCAAAGTATATCTGTGGGCTGGAATCAGTCCATAGAGCCCAAATTTTCAAACTCTAATTTGAACAGCATTATAATTGACTTCTACAAAATGGAAGACAGTAAAACTTCATGCCTTGAGGAATATTATTCAGCCAGGAAAGGAATAAAGTGATGATACATGCTACACCACAGATGAACTTTGATGGCATTATGCTTTGTAAAAGAAGTCAGTCAAAACGACTGTCATCAAAAGGAACACAAATAACAAATGTTGGCAAGGATGTGGAGAAAAGGGAACTCTCACACATTGTCAGCAGGAATGTAAAATGCTGCAACCACTGTGGAAAAGAGTATGAAGGGTCCTCAGAAAACTAAAAATAGAGTTTCTGTATGATTCAGCAACTCCACTCACTCCTAGGTACTTGTCCAAAACAAAAGCAGAAATAAAAGCACTAATTCAAAAAGATACATGCACCCTAATGTTCATAGCAGCATTATTCACAATAGGCAAGATATGGAAGCAACCTAAGTGCCCACTGACAAATTAATAGAAAAAGAATATGTGATACGTATACACAATGAAATACCACTCAACCATAAAAAAAAGAATGAAATTCTACCATTTGCAGCAATGGGGATGGACCTAGAGAATATTATGCTTAATGAAATAAGTCAGGCAGAGAAAGACAAATACCATATGGTATCACTTATATATAGAATCTGAAAAATACAACAAACTAGTGAATGTAACAAAAAAGAAGCAGGTTCACAGATATAAAGAACAAACTAGTGGTTACCAGTGGGGTGAGGGCAGGGGGAGGGGTAGAGTAGGGGTGGGATTAAGAAATAAAACCTACTAGGTATAAAATAAGCTACCAGGATATATTGTACACTACGAAGAATATTCAGTTCAGTTCAGTTGCTCAGTTGTGTCTGATTGTTTGCGACCCCATGGACTGCAGCACGCCAGGCTTTCCTGTCCATCACCAACTCCTGAAGCTTGCTCAGACTCATGTCCATCAAGTCGGTGATGCCATACAACCATCTCATCCTCTGTCATTCCCTTCTCCTCCTGCCTTCAGTCTTTTCCAATGAGCCAGTTCTTCAATAAGTCAGTACGAGGAATATAGCCAATATTTTATAATAACTAAAATGAAGTATAGCCTTTAAAATTATGAATTACCATATTTTACACCTGTAACTTATGTAATATTGTACACCAATTTTTAAAAATTAAAAAGAATAAAAGTCAAGTAAAAAAAAGCAGAAACAAAAGATCACACATTGCATAATTCAATTCCTATAAAATATTCAGAACAGGAAAATCCATAGGGACAGGAGGTAGGTTAGTAATTGCTTAGGGTCAGAGTAGGGGTGGTGACTGGAGGAGGTGGGGGAAGAAAGCTACAGGATACAGGGTTTCTTTTTGAGGTGACAAAAATGTTCTGAAATTGACTGAAATGGTAATGGTTGCACATGCCTGTGAATATATTAAAAACTAAAGAATAGTACACTTTAAATGGGTTAACTGTATAATATGTGAATTACATCTCCATGAAGCTGTCTGAAAAACTGTTGTTCTTTAGTCGCTAAGTCCTGTCTGACTCTTTGCAACCCTGTGGATTGTAGCTCACCAGGCTGCTCTGTCCATGGGATTTCCCAGGCAAGAATACTGGGGTACGTTGCCATTCCTTCCTCCAGGGGATCTTCCTGACCCAGGGATCAAATCCACATCTTCTGCATTGGCAGGTGGATTCTTTACCACTGAGCCACCAGGGAAACCCATCTAGAAAATAAATAACAACAAAAACCTCTTTGCCTTGAGCAAGGAACTGAAATTTTCAGCGTACAAAATCAGCCCACTATATCTGCATCATACCACGTGTCCTCAACCTCTTGGAAACATCCTTCTAAAACTCAACTCAAAAGTTAAACTTACAACAGATAAAAACCATTATATATGGAATGGATGAACAAGACTACAAGGTCCTAGTGTAGAGCACAGGGGACTATATCCAGTATCCTGTGATAAACCATAATGGAAAGGAATTTTTAAAAGAGTAGTGTAGGAAGCTTCCCTGCTGGCTCAGCATAAAACACGTGCCTGCAGCATAGGAGCCACAGAGGACGTGGGTTCAATCCCTGGGTCAGGAATTTCCCCTGGAGGAGGCCATGGCAACCCATGTCAGTATTCTTGCCTGGAGAATCCCATGGACAGAGGAGCTTGGCGGGCTACAGTCCAGAGGATCACAAAGAGTCAGAAAGAAGCGCCTGAGCCTGCACGCATCCATGTATAACTGAATCACTGTGCAACAGAAACTAACACAACGTTGTCAATCAACTATACTTAAATTAAAAAATTTTAAAAATTGAAGTTAAACTTATCTTCTATTTCTGAAAAGTTTAGGTAAATGAGAGTTTATTCTGCTAGACTCTGTCTGCAAGATCTTTGACATTCTCTTCACTCCATGTTTTATTGTCATCTGCTCAGTGTTGCCCAAATAGGGATTAGAAATTGTGGGGAGTGGGGAGAGGGGTGAATTCGTTGTCTTGTACCCTTTCTCCAGGGCTAGGATGTCCAACCAACCTCAGACTCACATGTAAAATCAGGCAAAAATGGTAATTTCTTCTCTTCCTTGGAAATTTCACTTTAGAAACAGAAATCTTAAGAATGAAATTGGCTTAAAGTCTTAAATTCGTTAATATGCTTTTGTCTTATAAATCAGGAGGAGGATATACAGCCATTATGTGAGGACCAAGGGTTAATCCAAATCCTTCTAAACAACACAACTAAACACTTGGGATTTCTGTGCGCCTTAAAGTGATTTTTGAAAACCCCCAATTCATTCCTTTTCCTTTTCTTTTTCACATGCAGGACACGTTTAGCAGATATAAATAAGTTCATGTTATTGTTATCATTTGGAGTGTTCTGTAGCACTTAATGTAATAAATAAAAATCTCTATTTGACCACATCCTTGGGGATGTCAATAACGCTTGGCCAATTTTAGCATCTTTTAAAATTTGAACAGTGGCGGCAGCATGGTGCTGGGTTCTCCCTACAGTTATACATTCCTCCTTGAGGGGATTTCAGTAAAGCTGTCTAATCAGCTTAAGGAGTTAATTAAACAGCTGTCACTTAGTTTCTTAATCTGAAACTTGATGCTAAATGAGATTTGAAATTAGTGATGCAAAAATAAGCAGTGCTTTTGTGATACCAGGGGATTTCTTCACATGGCCCAGAATAAAGGGGACCTTATTCCCAGCCAGCAGGGGTCAAGGGGTAACCCAGAAAGATGAACTGGGGTCCTGAGAAAATGCTTACCCTGCTGGGGAGTGTGGACAAATAGAGTTCAGACTTCCCCCTTTTTATCCCAAAGGGACTTCTCTGTTAGGAATGATTATTATCTACTAGTACAGAAGTCACAAATTGGAGCCCACAGGTCAACATAACTGGTAAATGCGTTTAGTTTGGGCTTTCCAGTGATTTTCACCAAAGGTAAAAAATCAGATCTCACATAAAAACCTGTCAGTCCTAAAGGAACTCAACCCTGAATATTCATTGGAAGGACTGATGCTGAAGCTGAAGCTCCAATACTTTGGCCACCTGATGCGAAGTGCCAAGACCCTGATGCTGAGAAAGATGGAGGGCAAAAGGAGAAGGGGGTGGCAGAGAATAAAATGGCTAGATAGCATCACCAACTCAATGGACATAAATTTAAGCAAACTCCAGCAGATGGTGGAAGACAAGGGAGCCTGACATACTGTAGTCTATGAGATTGCAAAGATACGGACAGAACTTAGAGCTTGAACAACAACACATACAAATATTGATTCTTGGTGTCTCTTGGAAAATCAGAAAACATGCAAACCCCAGGTCCACATTTGTACATGGTAGGCCTTAGCTGGAGCTAAAACTGCCCACTTTTGTTCAGATGTGAGAACCAAGATCACCACATTACCATCATCACCTCCCAGGCTGGCTGAAACCAGAGCTCTGATACCACGTCCCGAGACACCAGGGCTTCCCAGGTGGTGGAGTGGTAAAGAACCCACCTGCCAACTCAGGAGATGCCAGAGACACAGGTTTGATCCTTGGGTCGGGAAGATACTCTGGAGTAGGAAATGGCAACCTGCTTTAGTATTCTTGCTGGTAAAATCCCATGGACAGAGGAGCCTGGTGGGCTACAGTCCGTGGGGTCAAGAGAAGTTGGACATGACTGAGCACACACACACACACACATGCACACAAATCCCTGAGTTACCAAGTTCAGGGACATTTGTCTGGACCAAGAGACAATGCCACTCAAGGTAAGAGCAAACTGTATAAGAGTTGCCCTGTCCCTTGAGATGTTGTGTGAGCTCTCACTTGGAGGTTCTTAAAATCTCAATAGCAAACATGGACATGAGTAAAAATGCTCCAGGTCTAAGTGCATGGTCCTTCATTCCTGCCCAGGTGTTTTCTCCAGAAATAAACCTGATGTGGATTTGCATAAAGAATAAACATGGCCATAAATTCATGATTTTGTTTTATTTTTTTAAATTGTATTGAAGTGTAGTTGACTTACAGTGTTGTGTTGATTTCTGCTGTGCAGCAAAGCGATTCAGATATAGATAGATAGATGTAGGCTTCCCAGGTGTCACAATGGTAAAGAATCCACCTGCCAATGCAGGAGATGTAAGAGACACAGGTTCAATCCCTGGGTCAGGAAGATCCCCTGGAGCAGGAAATGGCACCTCACTCCGATATTCTTGCCTGGAATATTCCACGGGCTGAGGAGCATGGTGGGTTACAGTCCATGGGGTTGCACAGAGTTGCACAAACTGTGCAAAAAGCACACACATATTCTTTTTCATATTCTTTTCCGTTATGTTTTATCACATAATATTGAATATAGCTCCCTGTGCTATACAATAGGACCTTATAGTTTATCCATTCTCCATATAATAGTTTGTATCCACTAATCCCAAATTTCCAATCCATCCCTCCCCCACCCCTTCCACCCTAGCAACCAAAAGTCTGTTCTCTATGTCTGTGAGTCCATTCCTGTCTTGTAAATTAGTTCATTTATGTCATATCTTAGATTCCACATAGACATGATATCATATGAGATTTGTCTTTCTCTGATTGACTGACTTTAATTAGTATTACTATCTCTAGGTCTGTCCACATTGCTGCAAATGGCATTACTTTGTTTTTTCATGGCTGAGTAATATTCCATTATGCACCACATCTTCTTTATCCACTCATCTCTCAGTGAATATTTAGGTTGTTTTCATGTCTTTTAGCTTGGAGAAGGCAATGGCAACCCACTCCAATACTCTTGTCTGGAGCATCCCAGGGACC